>JAHTLZ010003399.1:6812895-6895411 GCA_023846285.1 Phrynocephalus versicolor
TTCTTCTTCTTCTTCTTCTTCTTCTTCTTCTTCTTCTTCTTCTTCTTGTAACTTAATGTCATTCTCAAGGGTCTTTGTCCAGAGCTGTTTTGGACAACCCAACAATTGGGATCTGCTGACCTCCAGGGTGAGACCCTTTTTGGCCAGAGTTTCCTCATCAGCATCAGGACATTACCAAACCAACGCAGTCAGGCTTCACACATTTTGTCAACAATAGGTGCAATGCCATATTTTGCTCTGATGTCATCATTGCACACATGATCCTTTTGTGTGATGCCAGAGGTCCATCGAAGAATCTTTGTCCTCCATGACACCAAGGTGACATTCAGTTTCTTTAATTGCTGGCCAGCATTCTGCACCATAGAGTGTAACAGATCAAACAATGATGTGACAGATCTTTGATTTTAAACTTAAGTCTCCAGATGCATACTTAATTTATGGGTATTGATCATTTCAACTGCCTCCCTTGGGATTTTCTTTTTTTTGTTTAGTTTTTCAGAATAGCCACTTTCAAATACATTATAAAGTGTCCTGGGAATATTAAAACAATGGACCACTTTAATGCTGGCAGTTGGCTACTGTATAATGGAAATCCAGTTCCATGACTGGGGTTGCGGTCCAAAATTCCAAGGTTCAATCTGAGGTTCCAATTAGAGATGGGCACGAAACGAACAATTTTTCGTTTCTGTTTTCATTTTTTCATTTTGTTATGCAACGAAATGACAAACTAATTGTGTCTCTAAAATGAAACAAAACGAACAGAAACACCGGAAATTTTGTCGTGTGTTTCGTTTTCGTTACGGCAATACAAGTGAACTGCTTTAAATGCTAAAAAATCACAAAAAAATGAAATAAATGGCAATGAAATGGTAACGAAACGAACAAAAACAAAAACAAATTTTTGCAAAAATTCACAAAAAACAGAAACGAACCGAAACAGAACCCTAAATGACAAAAGACAAACGAAACTCCATTTTTTTGATTCGTGCCCATCTCTAGTTCCAATCAAAACATTTCGCTCTCACACAAAAAAGTCCAGTGAGCAGAGCAAGGGTAGAGCTATGGAGACATTGATAAATATGGAAATAATATGTGATTGTTTCAACTACATGTGTTTTAATTATCTAATACTTTTTTGCATAAGAAATGGAAAATGAGCTTTAGGGAAAATAAATGTTTTCCATAAACAGGAACCCTTGAAATAAAAATAACTTTAATGTCAGAAAGCTGGATAAACATGACAAAAGCCAAAGTGTGACAACAAAACTCAATGGAGGAGAACACAAGAATAAGAGTACCAGTGTAAATCATGTTTATTTTATTAAGAAGGCTGGGAGAAAGGGTTATCTTCCTGTAAAGGGAGGTATTAAATGTGCGGTATGAAAGAACCATTGGAAACCTATCTGAGAAAGCCATTGAGCTGTATTGGACATGGTATCAGGCTAGAATTTAGATTCTACCCTCCATCGCCATCAGCCCCATGGAAACTCTTTTGGAGAGGGCATTGTTCAACCGTGCTCTGATCACTTCACATACTATGAAAATCTTGTTGGGGTTTCTATAAATTGGAAGCAATTTGATGCCTCCTTTCAACAGTGGCACAGATGGAGGAGTCAACATGTTGGATGGTTGCACTGTTAATTAATTAGAAGAGTAGGATATGAAAGGAAAAGTGAGAAGTGATGTATAAGAGAGAATGGTATCTTTTAATACAGTAGAGAAAGGGCCAGGGGAGAAAGAAAGAGGTAGCAGAGGAGAGGATTGTGGAAATCAAGGCGACTACAGTATATGGACAGATTGGGAAAATTACCAATAGGGTGAGATTTTCATATTTTTCAGGCCACGAATTCTGAAATGATGCGTCAAGTAGGTATGGCTGAGAGGGATCTTTTGGGGATGGGTTGACTGACAATCATTCACAGTCCATCAATAGGTCCTTCCCTGCCTCTAATTCAAAGACAGCCCCGTTGCTATTTGTCTGTTCCTTCCCTGGTGCTAACTGGGAGTTTTCATTCTGAACAGGAAGCTAGGTAAAACTAGGCCCAGTTAAGCCTCAGTACCCTAAGAATCAACACATCAGAATTCACATACACTACACCATTACAAATCAGTTAACTGAAGCTGAGGCTAAAGTGAAGCTGAGACTGGTTCCAATCATATAAGATTATATGATGTTTTAAAAATTACACTATGTAAATACTGCAGTGAAAAATAACAAGTGTCTCCCCCGCAAAACAAAACAAAACAAAACAAAACATGGAAGTGATACAAAGGCTGTAGGAGATAACCAATATAAAACAATTTGGGTCCAAGCCATCTGAAAGACCACATCTCCCTTAATGAGCCTGAACAGATTTTAGAATAATAAGGGGGGGGATTTCTCTTGGTTCTGCCACCCTTTCATCTGCATTTGGTGGACATGAGAAAGAACCTTCTCTATTGCTGTTCATGAGAAGCCAGGCTGTGACCTGCATTGCTGTCTTTCTCCACACAGGCAAAAGCAGCAGGCTTTTTCTCAGTTACTTTTCCTCAGAGGTGGCTCTTGAGATTGAATTTTAAATGAGTTTTAGTATGCTTTAAGCTCTTTTTATCCATCAGATTTAATTAAACATTTATTAGATTCCTTAAATAAATTTTTAAAGAACTGCCTATGGTAAACTGATACAGACTAACCTGTTGTTGACAAGGGGAAACAAATCCATGAACACTTTTACTGAGGTGAGCAACCTGTGGTCTTTCTGACATTACTGGATTGCAACTTCCATCATGCATCACCATTGGCTGTCTTGGGTAGGTCTCCTGGGAGTTGCATCCAACAACTTCTGGAGAGCCACAGATTGTCCATCACTGCTTAATGTATATGGAAGAAGGCACTGGCCAAGCACCAGTGCCCGTTTTCTATTGTGAAGAAGCTAACCTAACCACAGATCTACATAAATATCTGGTACAAACTCTAGCTGCAATTCAAAATAGCATTTTCATACTCAGAAACCTCCATACAAACCAACCCCAAATTTCTTACTGATAATGCTGTTAATCGCTTTTTAAAAAATGAATTGTGTTTTTAATGAGACAGGTAGCTGGAACAGGGGAAAAGGTTGAAGGCTTCAGTTTACACAATCCCCTTGAAAATCGAGGTACATTTGGAAATGCAGCCACCCCAAATAAAAATCACAGTGGAACTGTAGAGATCCTAACCATTCACTCATACGACATTAACATGTCAGTGGCAAACTGATGTCAGGAGGAGTAAAAGGAAGCTACCTTAAGTAAGAGTTAGGCTTCTGGACTGTTCATATGTCTTATCTCAGCCAATCATATTGTAAAATGATACTGTCACAAGAAAGTGTGCAAAAGCCCACCCAAGACTGCTGCTTATCCATTGCATTTGACTGAAAACATTGGATTTAATTTAATATCTCGTCAACAGAACAACCTCCTTTTTCTGGAAAAAGAAGTTTTGCCTGTGCCTGGAGGGGTATGGGATCCTACATGGGATCCTTCTCTCTTTCTCTTCAAATGCTATTTAATTGGGGTTGAGATCTGGGTCCTTTCTAAGCCTGACTCCTGACAGGTTGATTGAAGGTTTTATACTGATTCTTAGATAGTACATCAGAAAGGTATAATTCTAAGAATTTTTAGTGTGCATTTGGAGTCCTCCATGAAAACTGGGATTTGAGGTGGTTTTAAATCCTTCAGAACACTGATTCACACAATGTGCTCCACAAACAAGAGCTCCTTTCTTTATTTAAAAGCTGGCAATGGATTCCATGAAAGAAATTGTCATAGATTATTATAGGTTACAAGATTCACAGTAATTACAGTCTCTGCTGGGATTGTCAGAACAGTTTGTAAATCCTGTGACAGATACATCAATACTTGGTGATTTCTTAAGCCTCTACAGGGGCTCTCATAGAACTTGTAAGCTTTGTGAGAAAAACACAGTTCAGAGAGCTTACATATTCATCTGAGGCAGCAGAGCATTTAAATTATGAGGGGGGAGTGATTTGTAAAATACTTCTTTGGAATAGATAATGTACAGTGCAACCAAATAATTTCAAATAAAATTGAAGCTATTTCAGTCAAATCATTTTTGAAGCTTACACTTTGCCAGTGCATTATGTATTTCTGTTGAGCAGGCAAAGTCTTTCTGATTAGTCTTACAATTCAGCCTATTTCATACAGCCAGTCTAATTAAACCAGCTCGACACTGGTAGCTAAGTGTGTGTGTGTGTGTGTGTGTGTGTGTGTGTGTGTGTGTGTGTGTGTTGTGTTGTTACAGTCGTGACCGACTCTTCATGATCGGATGTCCGTAGAGTTTTCTTGGCAAGAATACTGGAGTGGTTTGCCAGTTCAAGTCCAAGTATGAAAGTACTGTAGTACTGAAGAGATGTATAAGCGTAATATACACTTTATTAAAAGAGCAACTGAGCTAGGAAAATGTTCCACCAGTGCACAAAGAGGGAATGGATAGGGATAGGACAGTGTTGCACAGAATCATAAGAATTGCAGAGAGTACTGTGGGTTGTTCACTCTCCACACTAGAACAAATTTATACTACAAGTGCCACTGTAAAGCATTAGATATATTAAGAGATCCATCACATCCTGGTCATCGCCTCTTCGAGTTGCTGCCATCGGGACTGAGATATAGAGTACTGAGGGCAAGAACAAACCGTCTCAAAAATAGCTTCTTTTTAAGAGCAATATTGGCCTTAAATGGAAATTCTGGACTTTGAAGTCAGCTTGTTTTATATGTCATATTTTATGTGTTGTAGTTTTTTAAATCTATATGGAATGTTTTAAATGAGCTGAATATAGCAACCATGAAATTTCGTTGTTCCTGCAAGAGGGCAATGACAATAAAGATTCCTATTCCTATAAATTGATACTCCTCATATCTTACCTAATTACCTCTTGCCACCAAGTAGTGGCCAAATTGAACAAAAATCTGTACTAATCCCAGCACCACAGAATATTTTTTTTTTAAAAAATGACATGGATTAAGTTTTTTAAAAAAGTATGAAATAATTTCAAAAGCAGACACCCAGGATCTGAAGTAACAGATTTTTATTCATTACAGCTCACATTTTAATAATTCTGTTAAGCGTTAAAGTGCTACAATATTTTGCTTTTTCTTCTCCCACCCCCTTTTTCTTTTCCTCGATTTTATCTACAAGAAGATGCCAACTGTAAAATATCTGAGCTGATTAAGTTAAAGTCACAAGAGCATCCCCTCTTTGGTATTGCTGATCATCATTTACTGTATGGGTGTGAAAGCTGGAGAGTAAAGAAAGGTGACGGGGGTGGGGGAGGGATGACTCATTTGAAATGTGGTGCTGGAGGAGAGCCTTGAGGACATTGTGGGCTGCCACAAAGATGAATAATGGTGGGAAAGTTAAAGAGAAGAGGAAAAGAGGAAGACCAAATATCTGATGGACTGACTCCCTAAAGGAAGCCAGAGGCTTGTGTTTGTAAGGGCTGTTAAGGACAGGACATGTTGGAGGTTGCTCATTCATCAAGTTGCCATAAATTAGGAGTAACTTGATGGCACATAACAAGAGTAAGCTAACTCAATTTTTAAAAAGGAATCAGCTGATCCTCACCACTTCAACCTCTTTCCTACTGGCACAGAAACCCATCAGATATTCTGACCAAGAGGTCAAAATAGACATGAGGCGGATATTCCATGACTGAAGGTTACGTCTCTCTCTCTCTCTCTCTCTCTCTCTCTCTCTCTCTCTCTGTGTGTGTGTGTGTGTGTGTGTGTGTGTGTGTGTTTGCACATAGACACACAAGCTGGCTACATTTATAGAAATATATAAACTGTTCAACTATATTTATGAAAAGTAACACAAAGTAAGGACTTACTGTGCACTGTTCCAGCTGTTTTTCAAGTGCTTCTGAATCTCCAAGGGCAGGCCACTCTTCTTTTAGGAAAACATCCACTTCAGCCATCCATTTCTTTAGTGTTTTAGTGTCATTCTGCTTTTGAAAAAAGACTGTATTGTACTACATGAGGCATTTACTAATGACAAAGCCATTTAGCATGGCACTATGGCTTAAGACAAAGAGCAATTTAAGATTTCCAATGGATTTCCAAGGGGTTTACACTTATTTAAAAATGCAAATGAGCAAAAACGTATTTTGCTTTGTCTTTTAGCATTTGCTCTACACCTTTTACTTATTCTCATGTGAGAAAATAATGGTTCTTCTATAGTTTTGTCTTCCTTTTTTTTCCAAAATGAAAATTTGGCAGGTAGAATCCTGTTTCCACAGCTCCACATACATAAGGCTGATAATGTCATCAGCCAAAGATTTCAATATCAAAGTATCCTCCCCCACCCAACCAATAAGGCTGCAACTGGGATGGGCAGAGAGTCATGTACCCCAGGTACTGTGCTCAGAGGTGGGGGCAACAAAATGAGAAAACGGTAGCTTTATTCTGGACTATTCTGCACACATACTCTATTGGTGTGCGTTTGGGGAGGAGATGGGGTGTGGAATCCATGTTTGCCTGAGGTGACAGAGCAGAGTTGTGGCCTTTGGATCCAAGCAGAAATTACACTGAGCAAATAAAAGAAGGAAACATGATCAGATGCCACCAGCAAAGATACCCTAGCAAAATATTTTTGTTCCTTTCTACATTCTAGCTAAACGAGCACTGCTGACCTGGAACTGCTGCAGCTTTGTTATCAGCTCCTCCTGTTTTTGACAGTTTTCCGCCAGCTGAGAAGACAGCTTCTTCCATCGGCCAAGGATCCCCTCGACTTCTGATCGATACCTTTGACTAACTGCTGCAGGAGCTTTCCGACACATCTCTTCTGCAGTTGCACTTAAATAGCTGAGTCCATTTTGTTGTTCTTGCAGGGATCTTTGTAAAGCCTATGATATGAAAAATCAATAGCACCTTGGATTTTCAGGAATCCTATGGTCTTTCATATATAGAAACTATTCGGTAAAATTTTAACTAGTGTAACTCAAGCTAAAATTATCTGGCATAGCTACACAATGGTGGTGTATTTTTTGGGGGCAGACTGTCCTACGTTAAGCAAACAAAATAGACACTATTTATTATTTATTTATTTTCAGATTTATATACCACTCCTACTTCCCAAGCGAGAACTCAGGGTGGTTCACATAAAAATTTAAAAATGTTGTATACTATGTTGTATACTGAGTGACAACTCAGTTTGCAGCAGCTAATGTCTATGGTAGTTTCTTAAAACATTTCTAGCCCATTTCTTAAATGGTGTAACAACTTTCTCCAGTTGTTATACCATTTATGATACATCCACATAAGGATTACAGCAGGCAATTAGAAAACTACCAATTTCACTTCTACGTTATATCAAGGTGTTTATCAGTAATTTAAAACATCCTGCACTTGATGTTTACCTTGAGCTCCTTGAGCCTTTTCTCCATGATTTCTAATGTTGTGACTGTAGCACGAGGCATGGAGAGTTTGGCCTCGGCCTGCTGGATCCACAAGTGAAGAGTGTTCAGGGTTTCTTTATACTGTATGGGTGGCAAACTATCAAGAGCTGTAGGAGAAGTGGGGAGAATAAGAACATTGCTTTGTTTTATTTCATATGATCCACTTATACTGCACCAAAAAAAGAAGGAGATGACAATTATGACCTTTCTGTAGATCTGAACCACCATTCTCTCTGAAAGGAAGGACCGTGAGGCAAGCTGGATTCAGCTGTGATCTATTCTCATTTTGCCAATCTTCTTCAGTGGTGACAACACCACGCTGAATGCACAGGTCATTTTGAGAACGCCCCCCCCCACAGGATGGTCAAAGCAAAGTATCTGTAAACATTACCAGATGGTGGTGGTGGTGATGATGATGTAGAACTAACTACAGAAGCAAGCTTTGAAGTATGCTTTTTCAACTCCAGTATGATGCCAATAGATGGGAAATAATGGGACATAGCTTCATAAAGGCATGGGCCCTTGTAGTAGCAGCAGGGCCCCGTCATCATTGCAATCCCAGGTCCCATAAACTGGAGCCTAAAGGAACATTCTTCTTAGGGTTATCCATGATCCCATGACAGGGCAGTAAACACTCGACATTTTAGGAAGGCTTTGAAGCTATCTAGACACTGGCATTGTTATTTTCCTTTGAAATACCTGACTGAAAGTCCTCTCCTGTTTGAACTTTTGGATTCTTCTTTAAATTGGTTTACTATTTAATAATGCACCATTCTCTGCACCATTCAAAAGTTGTTTTGCTAATTCTTCCTTTTTTATAGTTCTTTGCCAGTTTTATTTCTTTTTTTGTTATAAAACTGTTTTATTTCTTTTTGGAAATAAAACAGTGTTAAAATTGTTGTCCAAAAGATTAAATTACATATTAAGAGGTTAGGCAACAGGAATTGGTACATTCTCATATATCCTCTTATTTAGAAATGTAGCCCTTTGCGTTCTTTCAAAGTTGTTATTAAAATTGCCAATATCCTTTTTATGGCTTATGCTATTACACTCAGCTATTTGTAAAGAAAATGTTCTCTTTAGCACATCTGTTAAATGCTTAGATTAGAGCAGAAAACACAAGTAACATTTCACTAAACTGCCCCCATTAGAATGGCATTGCAGATGCCTTTAGATAGGTTAACATCTGTGGAAGCACTCAGGCATAAAATAAAAATCCATTCCAATGAACCTGGAATTTTGCCATTTACTACAATGGGATGTATTATTCATGCAAGCAAAATTGACACCTTCTGTCTTCAATGGCTGTTTATTTTAGCCAGTAAGAAACCTTAGAAACCTATATAAGAACTCTAACATAATCCACTTTTGGACATTTGCTCATTTGCTTATGCAAATATTAATGATAGATATAATTATACTAACACTCCTTGCCACGATGTATCCACAAAATACATATCATGGCTAGCGACTCATACTTTATGGGTGTTGGTTGTAAAGGAAGGATGTAAAGTTGGGACTTTCACGCACCTTAGGCCATTGTCCACCTAATGAGCCTACTGTCCACTAAACAAGCCTATTCCAGCCATTGTTCATCTTATGAGCCTATTTCAGACCAGGGTGACAAGAGGTCAAAGTGAACTATAAAATGGAGGACTTGCAACTAGCTTTCCTCAGACTGATGAAGCTCTTTGGATAAGCAGTGAAATGTTTCAATCTCTCAAGGAAAGAAGTCCAGTTGCCATGACTCAACTTTCCAGATCAACTCACCTGGATGACTGAGAATCTTCACAGACATCTGTTAGTTTATATTACATTACATCACACCCTGTTTCTACTTCTGACCTTTGTTCCAAAAAATCTAACAGACAACATATCCATAGGATAAAATTAAAATAAAAAGCATCATATTTGTGAAACATTACCAAAACCATCATTGTAATTTTAATTTATGGAGAAAACAATGGTTCTCTCATCAAATACAGATTTCCATGATATTTTGGACAGTTTAGCCATGAGTTCAGTTGTTTTAAATCTGTGTTTTATCAAAAGGGAGATCAAACAATACAAATGCAGCCTGTACTGGATGCGATTACTCTCCCATTGAAAAAAGGTGTGTGCAACTTGGGGTCTTCCTGGATTTGTCCTTGAGCCTGGGTGTCCAGGTCTTGGCAGTAGCCAGGACTGCATTTGCACAATTAAAACTAGTGTACCAGCTTTGTCTGTTTCTTGAGAGATCTGATCTGACCTCAGTGACACATGCCCTTACTTCCTGGCTAGATTACTGCAACAGTTTTTGTGGGGCTACCAGTGGAAAGTGTCATGAAACTTCAGTGGGTTCAAAATGCAGCAGCCGGATTGCTGACTGGGACTGGTTACAGGATTCAAATTACCTCAAAGAACGTATCTCCCAGTACGATCTGGCTTGGGTGCTAAGATGAAACACTCCTCTCTAGTACCTAAACCATGGTGTAGACGTGGACTTCTAGCCAACCTATTTTATGAGTTTTGGCATTTTGTGTGTACAGTATGGTCTATGGGACTCCAGAACAAATCATCCAAGTTTCCATTATTTCTTATGGGGAAATTTGCTTTGATATAGGAGTATTTTGGTTTACAAGCATGTTTCCAGAATGAATTATGCTAATAAACCAAGGTATTACTGTACAAATAAAGAAAGAATTCCTGTTAATCTCTTCCCGACAGTGCAATACAGGGAGTATTATTTTGGGGGAGGAAAATAAATATTTAGGGGGGAAAAATCAAAAGCATATTCTAGATTTCCTAACAAAAACTCTTGTTCCAAAATATAATGTTGAAAGTCTCAAGAACAAATTACTTTAATAGCAAAGTATGTGATGATGATTTACTTTTCATACCTTCGTTTTGTACAAATTATGCAGACCAGCTCTATTAAGTGTCACACCGTATATATGTTATTATTACTATACTGCTAAAAAATGTTCAAGACTGAGATGTAATGACTGACCATTTTTATACACTGGTAATTTCATATTTATTGCTATTTTTGTACTCCCCTCCCCCAATCTCTCTGGGAGCCCCTGGGAGAATGAGCAACAGTAGGTAGAAATGGGGTGTAGCACTGAATCACACACAACTCACAGAAGTCACTTGCACCCAAAATCATCATAAGAAACCTTTATACAGTAGTGGTTCATTGTTGCTGATCTCATTATTCTCATTGTGCAACATCTGCCACTACTTGTTTTATAATGCCTTGTCCTCTCCTTGAGAGACACATCAACACCCACGGCTTCATGTTAGTCAAAAGGCATCTCAGTGTGTCTTCAACCAATTTCTTTCGCTGGTTAAAGACATAGCTCCTTTACTCAATAGAACAAATGGAAGAAGATGGTACAGAGGGGAGCTCTCATGACAACAGTTTCTTTAGCACAAGGAGGCTCTTTGTATGGAGATAATCTGGAGTCAGCTCCAGGTGGACCTTTAGACACTACTGTGAGGGAAGTTGCTTCTAGGCCTGTTGTTATTATGTATTATTTATTTATTTATTACATTTATATACCGCCCATCTTCCGGAGAGGAACTCTGGGCAGTATACAATTAAAAACAAACAACAAAAACAAAACAGGTTTTTTTGACCCACAGATTTTGCTCAGTCCTTCAGTAGGGGCTCCCCATTGCCATGCCCACAACAGCTAAACCACATATTTCCATCTCCTGGTCAGCTATACTGGTAGCCAATGGGACATGTTCATATGCCCACTGATTATATGGATTCTGGACACTTTACTGGTTGGCAGCTCTGTGAGGCCTTCTCCAGTGGTGAAGGCAATGATGGTGGAAACAAAATGGTTCCTGGAATCTTTTACATATGCCAAGGACTATGCATGCAAATGTTAACAGCGAGTTAACAAATTTTCCCCTTCTGCTTGTTTAGATTTCCTCAGAGTTATTTCATGAGTGAAATCATATTTACTTACAGTACAGTTTTATGCATATGACTTCAGAAATAAATATCACCAATTTCACTGAGATTTACCACCAAGTAAATGTATACAGTTTTTTAAATATAATCACGGATACTGATTCTATGTAAACAAGGCACAAGCCATTGCATCACATTTTAGTTTTTCATAATGTTTACCCCATTACAAATTGCAGGGATTCTTGGCAGCACAAAATGTGTGCATCATAGAACAAAGGCATCTGACTTCAAAGTGCTATTTTATAGTAAAAGCAGCACTTACAGAGCCATACTACAGTCTGAAGAGGGGCTTGGTAAAAGAAAAAAGATGTACATAAACTATATGAATCAATAGGACTTGAACACAAGATGTATTTAGTTCCAGATATAAAAGCTGGAATTAAATGCTCAAATATTTTTCCCTACTTCTCTATAAAATAGGAAAAACTGACACCTCTAGGAATTCTATTATAGTGAAGTCTTGTCAAAATACAAAGCAATAATACTTTATAACTTAGTGTGACTCATAATCCTGGGATTTTCAGGGTGGATAAGTTTAAAAAAAATATACAGTTAAATTTTCAGTTAAGATTTTGTTGCTTTCCCAGTGTGTGCCAGTTTGTCTTGTGTCTTGTCCAAGGAAAAGGTGAAGAACCTCTGATGGCCATGTTTCACTCAGGGTTAATTTTTCTAGGGGCCAGCAGTGCTGAGCAAAGAGCAAAAAATGGACAAGAACTCATTCCTCTCTCTCTCTCTCTCTCCTCTCTCTCTCTCTCTCCTGCAATTTTTTTCTAGATTATTTATTTATTACATTTTCACCCTGTCTTTCTCACAAAGGCAACATACAGGGCTTTGCTCACTTGCCAGTGCCACTTTATTCTCACAGACACACTTTTTTGAGGTCAAGAGTGGTCAGGCTGAGAGAATGACTGCCCCAAACTCATTTGCAGTTTCATTGCTCTGTGGGGACATCCACATGGCTCCCCCAAGCTTCAATCTAACATCCTAACCTCTTACTATCTTAGTAGCACACTGGCAGATAGGGGGCAGAGGAGAGGGGGAAAATAAAGCAAAACAAAACAAAGTGTTCTGCTTCTATACCACCCCATAGCACTTCAAGCACTCTCTGGGCAGTTTACAGTTTAATTATGCAGGCTACACATTGCCTCCCCTCCGGTATGTTGGGTACTCATTTTACCAACCTCGGAAGGATGGAAGGCTGAGTAAACCTTGAGCCTCCTACCTGGGATCGAGCACAGTTTTACCTGCAGTACGGACATTTAACCACTGTGCCATGAGGCTCTGTGTATAACTAAGGAGTATAAATAAGGAGAAATAAATAAGGAGTATAAATAAGGAGAAATAAAAACAAAACAAAAAGAAAAACAAATGCCATTATGATACTGTCCAATATCCTTTTGTAAAATAATCTTTCCCTCAACTGAATCACATGAAAAGGTATACTCTAAGAGCAGATTTACACGTGCAGGGGATTTACTGAAACATCAAAGTAGCATGCTTTTTAAAAACAAAACAAAAACCCTCTTTTGCAAGAAGGAGGAAAAGAAATGCACAAATGGTCATCACTGGAATCTTCTTTGCTATTTAAATAATAATTATGTTGCAATACTATGTGTTACTGCCTGAAGGCATTCACATTCTCCTTCCCAGTGGAAGCAGTGTATTTCAATGACTATTTAAAACCATATTTTATTTATTTTGAAGAAAATGCAGCACTATGAACAAAAGCTGCAAAAATCTGCTGTCAACAAGCACTAGCCCTACACTCCTTTAAGCTTTAGAAAAAAAGTATTTCTGTTGACTAACTAGACTGTGAGCTAGATGCAGTCATTTCCAAACTATTTCATATTGAAACTTCCTGAAAAAGGTATCTCTGTGGGGAAAGCAACACCTGGCTTCAAACACGGTTTCCATTTGTGGGGAAGTGCCATTTTACTTGAGTGCATGTGCCGGTCCATATATTCACAGGAATCTTTTGCCCTTGAGTTGGCAAATCTACAGTTATATGGCGTCAATCAAAGTACTAAATGATTTGAAACAAAAAGGATCAAGAATGCACAAAAGAAAAAGAAGGCAGGTATGTAACTTCTCAAAGGCCCAATAAGACCAGTATCAGCATGTCCCAAAGGCCCTGTATCTTCTAGCCTCATATTGTGCTAGTTTGTCAGCTTGAGTATCTATCAACTGTCTGCTGAACCTTTGCCACTCCTTTTTTCTTTCAAAATGGTAAATCTGATGCTACATTTTTCAAACGAAAAAATATCCACAGATGAAAATTACTTGCAACATCTGGGATGCATCTATGAGCCATCAAAGTGGCAGTAGTCAGAGATCAGTGGAAAATGTTTGCATTTCCATTTCCTAGGATAAAAAAAAAACTACAATGAGGAATAAAGTAACTATAATGAGGGAAATTACATGAAGTTTGATTCTTTTTGCTTAGGACTGAGGATCAGGATCAGGTTCAAACCATGATTCCACACTGGGCAAAATCCTATTGCCCCCATGCTAGTTATCATAGCTAGAGATGGGCACAACTTAGCGGTATTTTCGTTTTCGTTTTCGTTTTTTGTTTTCGTTACGGAAACGAAACGAAAACAAAAATCGGCACCAACCTGGACCGAAAACGGAAACGAAATGACTAATTTTGAGCCAATTTTCATTTTTCGTTACTGGAAAAGCACTCAATTGAGCTAAATGGGGAGAAACGAAAAAATTTTCGTTTTCGTTTTCGTTTTTTCGTTTTCGTTACGTAACGAAACGAAAATGAAAAATTTTGAAATTAGCCCACGAAAACGGAAACGAAACAACTCAGACCCTAGCCGAAAACGGAAACGAAAACGAAACTTTTTTTCTGAGTCGTGCCCATCTCTAATCATAGCTCCAAAATGGAAGAGCTATCCATGAAGCACTTCAACTGGTGTACTGCACAATTAATCATGAAGGGAATGTGCAATTGACTACACAATTGAACTGAAAAAGCACATTTATGCAGGCATAACTTTATATTACATTATGCCTGTGTGTACAGGATTTTACACATAGACGTGTAATCCAAACATAATATAATCAGCATCTTAATTCTAATATTTGTTCATTTATCTAGGAGAAACAGTGGCTGAACTTAAAACAGGCAAGTCATTTGCTAACAGAGAATTGGCAGAGAATAAATAATACTTAGTACTTCATTAAAATATTTTCATGTTTTTGTTCTGCTCATAGTAATGTATAATAAAATTACTTGGTGAGACACACAATGGGAAACCCACTGAAGACCTAAGATTTTAGGGAGGCTCCTGTTTCTTAGGGGCAATTATATATACTTAGAAATAACACTTACTTGTTTGAAGATGTTTTTCCCTAGCTTTCAAGTCATCATAAACTTCATTGAAGTGATCAGTAAAAGCGACAAAATCCGCTTCCAGGAACACTGGAACTTGCTGTTTCTCTTTCAATGCTTTACTTTGAACCGTCAGGTTTTCTATTTGGGCCTGGAGAGCTGAAAGGTGGTTCACCTCATCCTACATAATATTATATATTTTTAAATGGCACAATGCAAAATATGAGTAAGAAAAGAAAAGAAAAGAAAAGAAAAGAAAAGAAAAGAAAGGTGGAGAATAGTTTTTATATGCCAGTTCAATATTTAGGCCACCAACTCCCCCATACCAACTTAACCACATATCTTTCATAAATCATCAGGAAGATGATCAATATATGTATGCAACATTACAATATCTTATTTCTAAACAGTAGGACTTGCTAGTGTTGCAACATTGGAAGTGGATTCTGTGCTGGCATATAATATGATATTAACTTGTAAATCTGTCTCAGAGCAGTCTCAAGAGTTGTGTATGTACTCAAGCACTAGATATTTTTCTGGTAGTAAGTAAAATAACTGTTTGATCTTTAGAGAAATTAATCTCATAAATCAATTCAACACTATTTTTAGATCAGTGAATCCAATTTCAGCGTGGAATTGGCTGTTAGGTTTAATTAAGCATCAGCTATAGCCTAAATCAGAGAATATTGTCAATCCCTAATGAAACTTGCCATTTTCAACACCTGCCAAGTTCCAGGGATCATCGTAGGAAGGCTACATGATTTGCAGAGTGTGGAAAAGAGTGATTTATATTTGGAAAATATGTTTGGGATATATTTGGCTTCCTTCTTTTAAACCATTCCTTACCCTTTTGAGCAGTTCCCAAAGGCTTCCTAGGATGAAGAGGATATCTGAAACCTGACAGAGGTTGGACACAGGTAACCTTAAATTTCCATAAAACTTATTTAGTACAGCCACAGCTAATGACAATCAGAGTTGGGCAACAGGATTTTGTCCAACGGATGCCTGCATGTATATTCAGTCTACTGATTCAAGTGCATTTGTGTGAAATTTGTAAACAACATATTTTTAGAATAGAACTCAGAGGCAAGATGACTCTGTTCCATTCTCAGTCATGGAGTTTGTAAATCAACTTGTATCGGAATGCAAACCCAATAAACTCTTTTTCTACTTCTATGGGCATTATCTCACATCTGCTTTATTACTCTAGAACAAGGGGGGTCCAAACTTTGGCCCTCCAGATATTTTGAACCACAACTCCCAGAATTCGAAGCCTGTATTGCCAATGACAAAGTACTATGGGAGTTGTGCTCCAAAACATCTGGAGGACCGAAGTTTGGACACCATTGCTCTAGAAAGTGTGCTGAGTTGCAGTACTTAAAATTGTTCCCTCCATGGCCATTGAGCTTTAAGCAAAATAAAGTACGACCATGCCCCCCAAAGCACGATTCAGAGCATCTTCCTTCCTTCCTTGGTGTGGTGGAATCCTTGTTGCATTTACTTTGTGGTTTTGAAACTGGTATACGTGCCCATGGGGTAACTTATATTCCGTGACATAACTGTTTTTTTCTGTCTTTTGCCACAGGAAAACAAAAACAAATGCACTTTGATGTGGCACCCATCCATGAAGTCACAGAAGTTTTGCAACAATTGTACGTCCTTGAAGATGCACAAACAGCAACAAAACCACGTGACCGCAACAAGGTATATTATACATTTTATTTTGTTGTGGTACAAAGCAGATGTGAGGCAACGCCTTGTGCTGTATAATATAGGATTTCTAACCTTGCACTTATCTAGTTGTGTTTTTACTGCATCAGGATCTGCTGCTGGTGTGGGTTGTGCTTTCAGCCAGTTTTCAGCGGTAATTACTGTCTGCTCCAATTGCTGCAGCTGGGAGTAGAAGGCAATGATGTTATTTTGGAACTCCAGCCATGCCAGTCTTTCACTCAGCAACTGACAGAACTCAATCCAGCGATTGTTCAACTGCTCTGAGGCTTGTTTGATGTTGTCAGCATTAAGCCCCTCTAGAAAGGAAGGAAGGAGAGAGGGGGTAGTTTAACACATTTATTTTTGGGTCATAATGGATTATTTAAAAAAAGCAGTGGGGGGAGAAGACCGATTTCCCTATCAGAAATCACATAACGTCAGCAAATGATTTATCATCAAATAAATGATCCTGAACATACAGATGTTGATCACTAGCGGAGGAAAGATTTTAATGTTCCTGGGAAAGTCTAGCCAAGCATTCTTTTCAGTGTGAACTGCACTGCAAAAATGAAGCATGAGATGAAGATAATGGAGAGCTATTGAAATAAATTGGCTGAAATGGAAAATTACACAGAAACAGAGATTCCACCCTCCCTTGGATTTAAAATGTAAAATGAATTCAAGCTTCCATTAGGGAAATAATGACTAATCAAAGCACTAAATGTATTAATGCACACTACTTTAAAAGTCCAGTGGGTGAAGCAACTGACCCAGATAACTGAGAAACAATATTCCAATTTACATACTCACAGATCATAAATAAAAAAAGGTTCAGTGAAAGGACAGTGAGCAGGAAGCACACAGAACAAAGCGCCCACGCAAGCCATTCCTGAACACAGGATGCCAGCAAGGATGCCATGTCAAGCAAAATATGAGATCATGTGTTGGCACACCAGCAGCTCTCTGCAAGCACCTATAAAATCTGGATGTTAAAGGGTTTTGGTGATAAATATTAGGGAGAAACAGTCTACCACTGTATTCCATTTCCCCTCATTATTAATTAATACATGAAACATTAAGAGACATGACCAGTGGGGTGCCCCAGGGTTCTGTTCTGGGTCCAGTGCTGTTCACTATCTTTATTAATGACTTGGAGGAAGGAATAGAGAGTACGCTAATTAAATTTGCAGATGATACCAAATTGGGAGGGGTTGCTAATTCCTTAGAGGTTAGGATGAAAATTCAAAAAGACCTTGACAGATTAGAGTGCTGGGCCAAAGCCAACGGAATGGATTTCAACAGAGGGAAATGTAGGGTGCTACATCTAGGTAAAAAAGAATGAATTGCACAGATATAGGATTGGGGGACACATGGCTGGAGAATAGTACCTGTGAAAGGGATTTGGGAAGTCTTAGTGGACCACAAATTGAACATGTCAGCAGTGTGATGCGGCGGCCAGGAAAGCCAATGCAATTCTTGGTTGCATCAACAGAACCATAGTGTGTGTCTAGATCAAAGGAAGTGATAATACCACTCTATTCTGCTCTGGTCAGACCCCACCTGGAGTACTGTGTCCAGTTCTGTGCACCTCAATTTAGAAAGGATGTTGACACCCTCGAGCGGGTGCAGAGGAGGGCAAACAGGATGGTTGAGGGTCTGGAGGAAACGTCTTATGAGGAACGGCTTAGGGAACTGGGAATGTTTAGCCTTTCAAAAAGAAGGCTGTGGGGGGATATGATAGCTATGTTTAAATATTTGAAAGGATGTCATATTGAAGAGGGGGCAGGTTTGTTTTCCATGGCTTCAGAGACTAGGACTTGGGGCAATGGTTTCAAACTACAGGAAAAGAGATTCCATTTGAACATTAGGAAGAACTTCATGACAGTTAGAGCTGTCGGCAGTGGAATATGCTGCCACAAAGGGTGGTGGAGTCTTCTTCTTTGGAGGTTTTTAAGCAGAGGCTGGATGGACATGTGTTAGATATACTTGGGGGGGGGGTTCTGCATGGCAGGGGATTAGACTGGATGGCCCTTGAGGTCTCTTCCAACTCTATGATTCTATGATTCTACGATTCTAAGACAAACCGTTCCATGCTTATTCATTATTTTACTAAAATAATCTGCCATAAAAATTGTAGGAACGATCTAATTTGCAGGAACTGTTTAATGGTAGAATATGGATTCTGGAAACACAGGCTCAACTACAACTTTTACGGATTAACATTTGTTTGGTACCCTGACTCATGGGGCTGACAAGCTAGGGCAGCGATGGCGAACCTATGGCACGGGTGCCAAAGGTGGCCCTCGGAGCCCTTTCTGTGGGCATCCGACATCACCCCTTCATAGCCATCTGTATACAGGTTAAATTGCTGTATTGGCACTTTGCAAAAAAAAGAAAAAATAGTAGGTTTTGAGTTGCAGTTTGGGCACTCGGTCTCTAAAAGGTTTGCCATCACTGAGCTAGGGCATTTCAGGAGTTGTACTTCATAGTTACTTTTCAGACATTCTACTCGCAAACAATGAAGAGTGCTATAATTCTCTTATCCCCATTAACTTAGGAAGACCATTTTCAGCTTCTTTCTCTGGCTTTCCAAATAAATTTAATATTTCTACTCTGTTTTCAAAACTAGTGAGTCTCAGCCATTAGTTTGCCAAATATGGTCCTCTTTGTCAGTCTGAGGAAAGCAAGTTGCAAGTCCTCCATTTTATAGTTCACTTTGACCTCATGACACCCTGGTCTGAAATAGGCTCATAAGATGGACAATGGCATGAATAGGCTTGTTAGCAAGCTCAATTAGCCACTAAATGGACAATGGCCTAAGGTGCTGATACCCATAAAGTATGGCTTGTTAGCTATGGCCTTGGTGGTGGCGGTGTGAAGTATTTTTGATTTGTCTAGGATTGTTTAAATCACGGCCTGATAAGTAGCATATAAACTGTTCCTGAGCCCCCCACCTCTGTTGAGAGAGGGATTTTCAATACTCACATGAATGGCTTCCCTAACCCCTCTCTCAAACCACCTATCTTCTCTGTCTAATATGTGTACATCTTCATCTTTGAATGAGTGCCCTTTCTCCTTCATGTTGAGGTGTACTGCTGATTCTGGTCCTGAACTGTTACCCCTACTATGCTTCTGTTTAATAGCTGTTGAGTTTCTCCAGTGTAGAGGTCTTCACACTCCTCACTGCATTGGTCTGCATATACTATATTGTTCCTCTTGTGTTTTAATATTGGATCCTTTGGGTGGATGAGTCTCTGCCTTAGTGTGTTTGTGGGTTTGAAGTAAACAGGGATGTGGAGTTTGCCAAACATTATTTTAAGCTTTTCAGACACTCCAGACATGTAAGAGATGACCAGGTTCTTCCGTTGGATCTGGGTCTCCGGCTGATGCATTGTTCTTCTGGGTCGGGACACTGCTTTGTTGCAGGCCCCTTTAGATATCCACAGGCATTACGTGCTGTCTTCAAGTGCCTGTGTTCCTTCTTCTTGACTTCTGTGGAGGCGGAGATGCTTTCTGCTCTGTGGTTTAGGGTTCTGATGACTTCCAAACTGTATTGTAATGGATGGTGGGAGTCAAACAATAAGTACTGATCTGTGTAGGTGGGTTTCCTGTAAACTTCTACTCCCAGGCCGCGGTTGGGTCTGATGACTGCATAATCCAAGAAAGCCAGCCTGTTGTCTTGGGTGTCTTCCCTAGTGAACTTAATATTAGGGTTCACTGCATTTATGTGATCTGTAAATGCCTGTACTTCCTGAGTCAAACCCAGTCACACAGATAACAGATTAGGGAGATAACAGATAACATAATTGCCCCTTGCTTTCTATTAACTACCTGCCCTTTCTGAGTTCAAGCATTGGGAAAAATCCTACCAGGAGTCTTAAGCAAGTGCATAACTCCTGCCATCAACGCTCAGGCATGATGAATAATACAATTCTCATTCTGTGGTAATATATTATAATTTCAAGGTTAATGGCTCATAAATCGTTTCACATTTTATATTCAGAACAACCCCTTTTATCAGCAGTGAATAAATACATTGTCCCCAAAGGACATAGAGATCAGTACTTGAAGTGCCTTCATTAATTTTATTACCTGTGTACTATGCATAACAAATTGTGTTAAAATACAATTAAAATACTTTTAATTGTTCAGCACCTTATATGCAAAGTCTGCTGAACTGTCACTTAAAGTGAAGCATACCTTGTTCAATGCATTTATCATTAGCTTTAGCTTGAATGTAGAACAATATATTTTACTTCTTCGTCTACAAGGATATTTGGAATAGCAACTTGCAGCTAATCTTTGTACTAAAATTAGTCCTCATTATATGTTGTATCATTACAGGTTCATTTTGTGTTCATTTTGAAGCCTTCCAATTGAGTGAACAGTTACTTCAATACAATAATCACTTTGTTCCAAATTTGTCACTGCACTCACAACCATCCACTCGGCTATCCTGATTTCCGAAAGAAGGCAATTTTGCAATACTTTCCACCCCACTAAAGAGATACTTAATGAAATGTTACTTACTCCCTCTGCATCAACTATAGGGGAGTGCTTAGACCAGTGGCAGTGAACCTTTGGTACTCCAGATGTTTTGGACCACAACTCCCAGATTTCCAAGCCTATAATGCCAATGACAAAGGACTGTGCGAGTGGTGGTCCAAAACATCTGGAGTGCCAAAGATTCAACACCACTGGCCTAGACCCTCCCTTTTTTGTCATCACTTTCTTCACAAGCATCAAGATACCTCTTCAGAGGAAGGATTTCTGCTTACACATGTGACCAAGAACCCTTTGCATGAGCAGGAATCATTCTCTGCAGAAAATGTCTTCTCCATGTTCAGATGACAGGGTGGGGAAAGAGGTAGGTGCTCCTCTCTTCATATGGTGGACAGAACCCCCTAACAGGTCTTTGGTCTTATTGGGTTCTTCATCAGGACAACTGTAAAAATGTTCCTATATTGATATTAAGTTTGATTTCATACTTTCATACAAATCACCACTTGTACAAGTCACATGGACTGGCACATGATATACAGGCTGCTACTCACTAACTAGTGGCAATTCATTGCTGTGATTTATGCCATTGCATTTATGTTGGCATACCTAACATGACCAATAGTAATGCTGATGAGTTAATCAATGCTTTCCAAATATAAGGGTGAATAAAGGGAAGAGCTGTGATTCAGGGACATAGATCCCAGAATCTGTTCCTAGTATTGTCACTTAGAAGTGCAGGGTAGCAGGTGATATGAAAGATGTCTTGCTGAGACCCTGGGGGGTCACTGTCAGTTGGAATAGACAGTATGGGGTGAGATAGATGAATAGCATATGGCAGCTTCCTGTGTTCCTACGCCAATTTCTATGTATTTACTGCCCCTTAAATTCAGCATACTCAGACGGAAACCTAAGGCAACAGTTGGTGCTTGGTCTTCAGTGAGCACACACAATTTGTTTGACAGAAGGTTTCTGTCGATTTTGAAAACAAACAAACATAAAAACAAACACAGAAATGTGGCTTTTATCACTGAAGATCAAGCAGCAGTTGTTATGGGGTTATGTGGTTCATCCCTGGGTTGGCAAAGACCCTTAGGCTGCAACCATATAGACACAAATAGGACCATGCATAGGACCTGTGTATAAGTGTCTACACCCCCCACCCCCCCACCCCCCACCCCCACACACAGATTAAGCTGGCAATATTTATTTAGTGGCTCAAGATAAACCAGGTACTTTGCTTAAAAAAGGAAAAGCAACTGATGAAGCAGAACATATAATGTAAATTGCAGAGCAAGCAAGTCAGTAGATAACCACCTGGCTAAACAGACAAATCTTTCAGCCATAAGGGAGGGCATTCCAGAAAGCAGTCAACATGAATCCGAAAGCAAAACGCACATAGGCAGAGGACAGTGGCATCTAAACTGGATTTAGAAAGATGTGCATAAAGGAAAAAAGGAAGAAAAGGTTTTTTGTTTTTTTTTTAAAATGGAGAAAGCCAAGTAGGAACAAGAGACAAGAAGCACTTAATGAAAAGGAGAAAAGTTTAAAACAAATGTTACAGGGCACACTGACTCCTGTACAACTAATGTAATACAGGAAGCCAGTGCCCAAAGTGACATACATTAAATATTAGGCCACAAAAAAGGGAGGGACTTTCAGTTTGTTTATGTAATCTTCATTCCCAAAATTCTGGAACTGTTTAAAGCACAATTTGAAAGTGTCAGCAGCTTTGAGGACTGAGAGCTACTTGTTAATGGCTTGTTCCCTGTGGGGAAATGCATAATTTGGAATTGTGCATTAGTTCATGGTGCTAAATTTTAGAATGTTTCCCCATTCTAATTAAAAGATAACACTCAAAAGAAACATATAAAATTGCAAACCTATTTTAATATACCGTTCTTTCACAAAGTGTTTTGTTAATATGTGATAATGCAAAACTATGTCTTATCAACTCCCTAAGAAGATTATCTAAATCAACTGCCATATAATTACCATTCACCATCTGTTCCACCAGGGCCTCAGCTGATCTGTTGGCATCTTGAAGCTTCCTGTGCTTCTCAGGCTTTTCTCGTTCTATGGCCTGCAACATGACGGCAAAGTTCAGCATTTCACATGAAAGACTTTACAAGATAAATTATAGCCTGTCATCCTCATGGCTATGAATATAATATAAAGCAATGGCAGAGTCTTTTTACATATAATCTTGAAAAATCTTTATACTTTAAAACATAACCAGAGAGCATCTTCAAAGTACACTCTCTGTAGAAATATAACAATATGCATTACAGTAATCCCCTGCCTATCATGGGGTTTAGGGACCCTACCTGAATCATGATAATAGAAAATCTGCGATATGCAGAACTAATCAGCTCAGGTTGGGACTGGGGTGCCTATCTGGGGCCTCCTACACTTACATGAGGCCTGTCGCTGCTCCGAATGGGCCTCTGACGGGCTTCTTGGGCCTGCCAGAGGCCCCAGAAGTGGTTTCCAGCGATCCTGAAGTCACTTCTGTTTTTCCCGGAAGGAGGCCTGTTTGGGGTAGCATCAGGCCTGGGGTAAGTACAGGAGGCCTCAAACGGGCCCATGCAGCTTACAGCCAGAGTCCTTTGTTTCATATACTGCAGTCTCGTGATACACAAGGACCACAGTATATGAAACACAAAATGGCGGGGAAAGACTGTACCTTTCCCCTTTAGCAATCCTTGACATAACCAAAAATGAAGACTAATTTGACACATAAGTTATTTTGACTATTTGACTGTTTCTTAGATAGTGAAGAGTAACATATCAGACAGGAAGTTGCCAGTTTCGATTCTAGGTGTCACAAGTAACAACTTGTAACAAAACCTACAAATATGAGTCCGAATTTGGGGCACTGGGGGAAAAACAAAGTCCATCTATTTTTTATATGTTCTACTGAACTCTTGCTTTTAAGTCCCACAAAAACTGTCCACATGAACATACATTATGATTTTTACACTTTCTTGGGAAAATCAGCTGCCATCTTGTAAATACATTTTTGTTTTTAGATGTTTTAGATTTTGTTTTCAGTTCATTTTATTCTTTTCCCTATTTGCTCAAATAAATCCCCCTTTACTAATATTAATTATTGTCTCTGTTAGGTTTTTGTCTTTTTTGAGTAGGTCCTTTACAGAAGATCAAAAAAGCTAGCATAAAATTATTTTTCCTCTTCTCAGTTTTATAACAAAGCTACTACCACTCTCCAGATATGTATGATCTGCATACAAGCATCCTGTAGTTTAAACAGCATGTTTATATACTAAAAAACCAAAAGCCTAATCAGCACACATGTAAAACCACAAACGCAAAAGATCTTTTAAGACATTGGCAACATCCACCTTTTATTTCAATCCTGAAAAAGGAAGTAGAAGAAACATAACAATCACCACAACATGTTTTTCATCTTTTCACCAGAGGTGAAGTGGTAAAACAGGAGGTATAGCTGTTTCTCAAGATAGTCCCATAGCCAATCTTTCTGCCCCATTAGAACAGTTCAAAAATCTTGGGGGATGTTCTTTGACTATAGTTCCCAGAGTCCTTCACCACTATCTGTGCTGGCTGGCATTTCTGGTAGCTGCAGTCCAAGAACATCTGGGTTTCCCCAGGATTGGAAACACTGCTCTATAAAGTTAATGGTTCTTGTCTACCATTTCAAGACCAGGCTAATGCAAATATTTTGCATTACAAAGGGGACAGGTTGAACCATATAATGATCTGGGAAATCCTTTTTTTGTCCCAGCTACTATGAGGCATTTTAGCTAAGCTCAGATGGAACATGGAACCCAAGTCACGGGAAAGAAGTAGTGTAGTGGTGTCCTTTCTGCCTGGAAAATGTAAGGGTTTTGAACCCACAAGCTCTGGCTCCAGTACATCTCTATTTCTTGTAGTTTATTGGGAGCTACAGGGGAAATGACCCTTCTTTGAAGCTAGTTCTGCATGTTCAAGACTAGTAGTCTTAAATACTAGCCTTCATGTTAAGTTCAAGGTTATAGTAAGCAAGTGAGTCAAGTATCCCCTTTCTGCACACTCACGCCAGTGAGCTATTTAACATTTGGTGCTCTATAGCAAACAGATTGTGCATTAAGAACTCAGATGTCACATCAAATTTCAACAGCATGAAGAATGCAGCTATTTTCCTACATTAACTCTTTCTCTGAGGTCTGTCAAATTCCCTTCTTTTCTGTATATTGCAAATTCAGGACTTTGGAGTACTGCTTCTGAGCGGGTCATCCAGCTGTGGAGTTCTGTTGTATCTACATCAAACCTAAGGCCAAGAAGGGAAAAATTGTTTTACCATGAGTACTTTAGAAATAGTTTGGATAATTAAGCAGATGTTTCAAAAATATAAATCAAAAGTGAAACAAATACCATAACTGCAGAGAAATCTTCAAAACAGAATTCAAAAAGTCACCTTCTAAACTTTTTTATTTGTTTGCTTACATTTTTAAAAATAATATCACTATATAGCAAGCAACTTTACACAATCAAGAGTAACATTCATTGTATTCAATCCATATTATTATTCCAGAAACCTAGTCCACATGCATTTCTTGTTGCTTCATTTGCTATGAGGACTACAACAACTATACATTCTAGTTCAAAACAGTAACTTTTCTAACTCGGCTCTAAGCATTTTGCATTCTAGTAGATATCCCACTGTGAAGGCAAGCACTTCTTAAAAATATGCAAATCCATCCTAATTCAAAAGTTTGTCTGGTCAAAGGGCATTCTAGTTTCATATCCTGAATTACAGCTTTAAAAATGGTAGTTTATTTTAACACTCTTTCTGTGAATATTACCTCTCACTAGCTCATCTGAAGATGGATGCTGCTGTAACCCCCAAATGGGCCACTAATATCACAACATTCAAGTAACAATGATACAAAAAGACAAATAAGCACATTATTCTGTTCTTAAAGGAAGAATAATTGTTGTGGTGAATTTTTCTGGGCTGTTTGGAATAAGTGATTTACATTTGCAGATACCGTGTATACTCGAGTATAAGGCAACCCAAGTATAAGTCAAGGCCCCTAATTTAACCCCCCAAAACTGGGGAAATATATTGACTCGAGTATAAGCCTGGGGTGGGAAATGCAGCAGGGCCTAGCAGCTCTTCCTTTGTGAGCTGGGGGAGTGATGTGTGATGTTTAAAATAACTTTTAGCCACTGATGCAAGTGCTTGGGTCAGTGGCTAAAAGTCATTTTAAACATCATGCACTGCTCCCCTGTGATGCAGAGGTGGGTCATGAGAAGTGGCACACAATGTTTAAAATGACTTTTAGCCACTGACCCAAGCACTTGCCTCAGTGGCTAAAAGTATTGACCCGTATATAAGTTGAGGGCCCCTTTTTTCAGCCCAAAATTAGGGCTGAAAAACTAGGCTTATATTCGAGTATATACAGTAAGTCTATCAAAATAAGAAACATGTTTCTGAAAGATTGTCCTACTTTCAAGAGTTTTCATTTGTTGTTCATTCATTGTTGTCACAACCTATTAAGTCACCCCCTAACTTAAGGAAATCCTATGAATGAGCAATCTCCAAAATGTCCTCTCCTCAACAGTCCCACTGAGCTCAAGCAAACCCACGCCTGTTGATTCCTTTACAGAGTCAATCTATCTCACATTTGCTCATCTTATTTTCATTGATCCTTTAAACACTACCAGCACCATTGACTTTTCCATAGGCTCTTGCCTTCTTATCACATGCCCCAAGTATGACTGCTTCAGTTTCATCATTTTTCTCTTCCAGGAATAATTCAAGTTTGATTTGATCTGGGACCCAGTTATGTGTCTTTCTGGCAGTCTGCGAAATCTGGAAAATTCTTCTCCAGCAAGACATTTCAAATGAATCAATTTTTAATGTCAATTTTCTCTACTGTTTACTTTCGCATCCATACATAGTTGGCAAGAATACAAGAGGGAGGATGATCTTGGTCTTGGTCTCCAGTGACAAACTGTTGCATTCGATGCTACAGTGGTGCCTTAAGATATGGGCACCTCATGTCACAAAAAAAAAAAAACCTCACATGGGTTTTTTGATGAATGGGAAGTTCCATCTCATCCAATACTTTTACAAATACTTGAGATACAAAAAAGTCCCTATGGAAAACCCTGAGATACAAAAATTTGGCAGAAGACTTCAATTCCCAGGGTGCATTGCACCCCATTCAGATCTGTGACACGAAAATTTTTGGATCTGTGACACAATTTTTTCACGATACAAAGCATCCAGAGGAACAAATTAATTTTGTATCACAAGGTACCACTGTATTTTCCATTTCTTTCATTGCTTCCTTTCCATGTCTCAGTCTTTTTCTTATATCATGGCTGTAGACTCCATTTGGGCTGATGACAGAACACAGAATCATGGATTCTATGCAAGAATTGATGTTTTTTCACATAATCGTGAAAATTATGAGGCAATGCTGGCAATACAGCAGCTCAGCTGTCAAATGGGAAATGATGTGAGATAACCTAGATTGTATTTAAAATAGGAAGTGATTCACAGTAAAAGACAGATATGTTACTTTGAACTGTTTTGTTATTCTGAATATGAACCATCATTCAAATCTGTGCTATTATCTTAGAATCCAACCATGAATAATAGCCAAGTCAATTTATCTGCAACTATCTGCATCTCTATATCTGTTAAAGGTTGGAGTGTTTTGTCTGTATATGCAGCATTACAAAAGTCATGGTAGAGTGAATGTGCTGAGGAAGTGACAGGACTTTAAGTTTAAGGCCTTTGGGTTTATTCCTCTCTGCCTCATGATTCATACACTTACCACTACTGCAACATGTATTTCAAAACTGAATCTGACAGCTGGAAATTTGGAATATTATATATGAGTTCAGACCACATGGACCAGCAGGTGTGGATAATGAGGTTGGTGAAGCTATTTTTCTAAATGACAGCTCCCAGGATCCAAGAACCAAAATACACAGTGATCATACTAGCTAAAGGATTCTGGAAGGTGTGGTCCAGAAAAATAATTTATGCAAGCTCTGAGCAGTAGTAGGCAATACCTGGGCACCCTTGTTGCAACCCCATACCTAAGGTACCCTAATTCTCTGACTCTTAATTTTTTTATTTCCAACCCCAAATGAAAAATCCTTCTCAAACTGGACTTTTATCATTCCTAACAGGGCCTCATAACTCCTGTTAGATCGTTTAGGTTGGCCAAAAAGATAAGCCCTAACTTCTTCCCTTAGTCCTGCAGCCCCAAGCTCCAAGTCTCAAATCTGGTCAGTAATTCAAATTGTGCCTTTAGGAGCTTACCGAGAACTTCCTAAATTATTCCAACCCACACTTCCCCACCAATGTGATCAATCCAACCCATTAAACCTAGCTCGACTGACTTATACAAAGGTCTGCTAAGAAACACCAAACAGAACCTTTAGGCAACCTGAGTTGTGTAGGCATAAAACCCTCACACCAAGTGAGTAGTCACATAGAAGAAGGCCCAGTTAGGTGCCCTGGAAATAGCTTTAGCTAGCTCAGAATCCAAGGTGGGATGTGTGGAAGCCACAGAAAGGGAAAAGGCATGGTTGGAGCCCAGGATGGGCTAAGACAGTGGTTCTCAAACTGTGGGTCCCCAGATGTTCCTGGACTGCAACTCCCAGAAATCCTGGCCAGCTCAGCTAGTGATGAAGATTTCTGGGAGTTGCAGTCCAGGAACATCTGGGGACGCACAGGTTGAGAACCACTGGGCTAAGACATTTGCGAGAAGGACGGTGCATCCTCCTCTCCAGAGAAAATGCCCAGGCAAGAAAACATGAAGGTCCAACCCAGACAAGAGGAAGGGGAAGGGGAAGCCACAGAGGTGGGAGACACAGGAGACAAAACCCAAGAGGTGGCATTAGCAGGATGGGCAGGTGAAGAAAGGAAGGATAAGGAAGAATTGGTGGAGGTTGTGAAAGAGGATCCCTGGATGGAGGAGTGGGTGACTTTCGAACTCCCATGAGAAGTGGCAGAATGGATGTGGCAGGAGGAAAAAAAACATTTTGGGGGCAGATGGTGGATATGGAGTGAAGAAGAGAGGCATATGAGTATTTCGTGTGCAAGACCCACTGCCGAGAGTAGCAAAGAGCCCTGGCAGAGATATGGCGGAATACCCATGGAGCTGAGAAGGAGAAGAGCTCGGGTGAGAAGATGAGTTAGAGGAGTCTGTTGCAGTGATGGGAGTTACGGATGAGAGACCTTCCATGGTGAAAGGTTTGACTGGACTTAGTATGGAGGCCAGCCTACAATCAGGGACCACCCCCCATCTGGAGGTAGACTGTAGAACCCAGTTTAACACCCAGGCAAGTTGCTGATTTTTAGTCTGAGGCTGAGCCTCTAATTCCAGAGAAGGGAGAGCATGTCAGTGAAGACCAATATGTTAATAAAAGCCTTGCAAATAAAAATTGGAAACCTGCAAAAGGGCCTGTGTTGTCTCTATTTGTGTCCAGTGGGCAATGAGGGGTGGGAGAAGAACGTGGCAACCCTCACGATGTTTTTCCTGATTCAATGTAGTATTGTCACATGAAATATATAATCCCCTTCCAGTGTGGCTGCAAAGTGCATCCCCCTCCACTTAGCTTCCCCCTAGGTGGGGAATGACATTTCAGTAACATTTGGAGGGTCATGCCTTGCCCAACTCCAATTTAAATATTACTGGAAAAGCATGAGACTAGATTGAATCCAAAAAGCTTCAAGGCTGTTCCAACAATGTACAAGCATGGATCAGATGTAATTGTGAGCGCTTACAATCTTCTGCTGGACTATTCCCAACCCAAACTGTCAGAGCCTGGCAATCAGCTACTGTTTATTGCTCTATATTGAGCCAAATGGTGCTGTTAAAAGAATGGAATTGATGTTATGGGATTTTAATGAGAGCTGAAGAGCAAAAACCCAGTTCATCTCAAGCAAATCTTTGACATTTTGTTTCTAACATATCTTTGATTCTGGCAGTTCTTAGGCCCAGATATTTATTTTGAAAGAGAAAGTGAAATGTATCTGAAATTAACTAAACATGAAGACACTAGATGGAGCACCTTTCCTGCTTTTATATGTGTGTCCTTTCAGAGAAAGCTAAGTAACTAGATTCACATTCCCAGGTACATATGATGAAACAGGCTTTTTACAGTGAAACAACATTTCATATATGCAAATTATTTATTTTCTTGTGGCGCTAGAGACTGGAATGTTTGAAACTGCCTAATAAAACTTAAAAGGAATATTGCTCACTAATGCTTTGGAGGTTGTAAACAGTAGAAGGCACAGTACCCTCAGATTATATAAAAACATGCCCATGTAGATGATGCAATATAAATTGACAGCTTCTTCTGTGTTGAGTTTCTAGGATACCCTAAGTGAAGAAACTGTGATTCTACATTTACCACTTACAAATCTGGAGGTTCATGGGGTGATGGAGAGCTAAATGCAAGGACTTAGAACTGAAGGTGAAAGTCAAGAGTCTGCAGTGTTCCAGTATGATGGGAATACGCAAGTTGGAACTGTGAGATCCATTAGTCTCAGATGGTCTCCCTTTTCTGATGGGCAACATCATGGAGCATAACGGCTCCATTCAAAACTAAAGTGTTTGGCGGCATGGAATTGCATATGGTAACATCTATTTGGAGGGGGCATAAGATATAGGATAATTTGCTATTGTAAATAACATGTGTGCCATGAAATTCCAAGACACATATCATTGCTACCATCTTTAAGACCCACTGCTCATGATTTCCTCCCCGTCCCTTCTACAAGGAAGTTGGGGAGAAAAACAGTTATATATGCTTAAACATCTTGTTGATGAGATGGGAAGCTGAGCTTGGTTTGACCTCAGGCCCATTGTTGACATCTCATTTTTGAGTCAATTCATGAGGTAAGTGATCTTGCATAAATAAAATGAATGAGGCTACTTGGGACTAATTGAGACTTTTCCTCTTTTAAAGATGTATATAATGCATAACTCTTTGTCACTTGTTTATATAAAAGGTAGATTAGCCTTGCTTTTGATCTTAACCCTTTTAGAGATGGGCACAAATTAAAAAAATGGTGTTTCGTTTGTCGTTTGTTGTTTAGGGCAGGCCTGCCCAAAGTCCGGCCCGGGGGGCCAAATCTGGCCCGTCAGGCCATTCTGTGTGGCCCGCGGCTGGCTGGCCTGCCCCTCCCTCCCCCTCCTTCACCCTATTTTTTTTAAAGAAAGTGGGTGGAGCTTGCAGTGGGGTGGCAGGGTCGGGGAGCAACCGGCCCCTGACACATTCTCAGCCACCAAATCTGGCCCTCCTTAAAAAAAGTTTGGGCACCCCTGGTATAGGGGCTCCGTTTCGGTTCGTTTCTGTTTTTCACGAATTTTTGCAAAAAAATCATTTTTGTTTTTGTTCATTTTGTTACCGTTTTGTTACCATTTATTTCATTTTTTGTGATTTTTTTAGCATTTAAAGCAGTTCAATGTATTGCCGTAACGAAAACGAAAACGAAACAGACAACAAAATTTCTGGTGTTTCTGTTCGTTTCATTTCATTTTAGAGACAAAATTTGTTTGTTGTTTTGTTGCATAATGAAATGAAAAAACGAAAACAGAAACGAAAAATTGTTCGTTTCATGCCCATCTCTAAACCCTTTCGCAATAAATAATCAAAGGTTCCATCTGATTTTGGACAACACTCAACAGACATTGTTATAAAGGGCAAAAGGAGCATAAAAGGTGCCTCAAAACCAGGACAAGAACAGCTGGTGTCAATCAAGGAGGTCTAGTCAGGGCTCGTTTGCATCCACAGGTGAGATGTGTGGACTCCAAGTATAGCACCCACTTTCAATCTAGCCAGGTGGTGCACCATTTTATTATTTGATCTGTTTTCTATCCTTTCATTTTGCACAGGGCAGTACAGTGTCATGAGGTAGATGATATAAATCCCCCCTAGAAGGTGCTAGGGTTGAAGTTTTCGTATTTCTTGCAAAGGACATTGCCAAAGTGTACTGGAAGAGAACTGGGGAACTAAGCAGGATTTTGCAGGAAAAGCTTTCTTTAGTTGGGTTAGGGTGGCATTACAATGGACTACAGCTGATATGAAACATAGTTAATACATTTCCCTGTCACACAGCAGGTTAACACACACCCCTCATCCTGAGTTATTTTATTTCTCCTGGCCTGTACAGGCTAAAGTGAACCATATGATTTCTTATAGCGATACTGTGTTTTTGCAGACATATGAATGGCATAGAATTTGCCACCACTTGACATGCAGGAATATTTTTCTTTTATGGCTCAATCTTTCTCTAGATAAAATGAAACAACTCATTCATGATCAAAGAAGATTACTGGGTGATATACTGAAGAGAAAAAAAAACAAATTTCTGTGAATTTTGGATCAATTAGATTTATTTGTTACTTGGCTCATCCCTAGCTGGTGATGACTGGTAGTCATTGGGGACTTTACCAAGACCTCCAAAGAGGTATATCACAATGAGATATTTGTCTTGGTTTTCCCTAAAACCACAGCCTTTGATTCTGTTGGAGCCCAGTAGTCCAGTTTTCAATAGTTAGCTTTGAATCTCTTTTGAGATTGGTTGACATTGAATTACCATCAGAGAGCTCATTAACCTTCCTGCCAGAAATACCCAAACTACTTGGAGCAAAGACTTAGTATTTTAAGGAGCTCACAGAAACCTCTGAAATCACAGGCAGATCTTTCATCACTGTTTGTGGAGTTGTTTTCATCTAGTATGAAGGGGAAGAGCCATGGGAAAGAAATATGATCCTTTTGTGAAGTTGATTCTGCTGGATATTCTACTTCCAGGCCTTCTCCATGGAGACTGGTGGTAGAGATTGGGTTTGAAATACCTATCCTTATAAAATCTTGAACCAAGATGATACTCTTGGCAGTTTCCTGGTCTACAGCAGTCTCTGAGACTATGATGAGGGTGGGGGGGGCATAATAAATAATCACTCTTGTGGTTGTGACTCTCCAGCTATGTCTGAATTCTTTAAACTCAGGGAGTGACACAATTGCTACTAAAATCCAAGTGAACCTGCCAGCCTCGATAAATGGGGAGGTGTTTCTTCTCCTTGTTGGAAATTACTAGAGGCAATGGGAGCAAGAAGCTAAGCTATTATTTTTTTTGCCCTATAGAAAGAGTGGCAGGAAAAAGTAGTAGGGGTTTGATAATTCATCCCTCTTTTCAACTGCACTGCATTTCAAGAGCACTGCTAAATGGAAAGCTGCCTATATACCCCAAAGCAAAGTAATGTTGCTGCTGATTAGTATATCACGTAATGTGCAGCTGTAGCTCTGAATGTACTGTAATCCCACCTGTCTTTGTACTCAGGGAAACATTAAGAGACAATTTGACAGAAGTAATTTCTCCCTTCTCCAAGTGAATCAGTCTCTTTACCAGAGAGAGATGGCCAGTGGAGGATTATCTCTCTTCACTTTCCTGCATCAAAAATAAGAAAGACCTGCTCAAAAGAAGGCCTATCTTTTGTCTCTTCTTCTTCCCCTTCCCCCTTTTCCTCCTTCTCTTTCTCCAGGCTCCGGGCACTCATGAGTCCTACTGGAGCCTACCTTTCCGCACAGAGGCACAGAATGACCTGGAGGTCAAGAGTAATGCTCCGCTTACACTGAAATGCTTCTCAAATGAATTGTGAGGCCTGAAATGAAGAACACCTCATGCTAGCTGTCCTCCATTTGAGGACGTTTCCTGTCATTCCACTCTTATCCCTGAAAGTGAGGAGGAGGAAGAGGAGAATGCAGGACAGGTTTTTCCAAAGTCACAGCAGAGTGGTTTCTACAAAAGGGGACAGCAGCTTAGAACAGCCAATTAATATTGTTCCTGTCCTTATCTTCAGAGTTCTTACTTCATGCAAACCAAGTAGCCTGACATTGTATGAAATTTTTCTTTCTAAAATTTGCTAATTACACATCTTTCACACTGAAACTCAGAATGGTACACTAAAGTTCCCAAGGAGGCTGTCATTTAGGCAGTGGTCTAGGATAAGTTCAGAATTCTAGCTAAAGTATGTGCTTTTATATCATCTTGTGGTAAGAAATATTGTGCAACATTTCTTCCAATCCCAACCCAAATATAATAGTTTCCGGTGTTAGGAAAATCAAGTCTGCTTGACACCTATTTTCTCCTGTGTTTTGGTTGTAGCACTTCTGATAACATTTGAGAATAAACTGAAAAAGAGAAGCCCTATGAACATGGCCTCTCTCTTGTGCACATCTTCATAGTGATAAGTTACCAAAAAGTACTAACAAGTGAGCATAACTTCCACTTTGCATTCACCTGGAGATGTTTTATGCAAGGTCTGAAGCTACCCTTAGCTGCCAAAGGCAGCACAAAATATTTTGCTGTAACAAAAGGTGGGTCTTTGAACTTGCACAGAAGTGTTATGATGGCCTGATACATTTCCATTATTTTATATTAGAAAAGCTACAGCAAAATCAAAACAATGTCATATTATTAAAGATAAAACCATTTGTCAGAACTGATCAGCCATAGGAGTCAGCTTTTTAGAGCCTTTCATTCAGCTGCCTCAAGCTTTAACAAAAATGGAAAAAATTACAATGAAAAATTAATAAATGGTTGCACAAGGTACTGTGAAATATTTTAAAAATCATAAAATAATGAAAATGTGGGGAATGTACAGACATTTGGGGCTATGCACCCCCAGCTCTGACTCTAGCCAACTAGTATCAAAAAGCCATCAATATTTCTGAAAGAGAATGAAATGCTAATGTTTGTGCAGTGAAGAAAATGAATTTGCTGGCATCATGCAGTTAATATGATTTGCACTGTGTGATTGTTTCACACATGCTATATGAACCTCGGTCAGCTGGATCATGTAGCAAAATAGGAAGAACATTTAAAACTATATGTTAAAAGAACATACTGCCAAGATAAGCAGGAGTGTGGAGGAAAACTGATGTAAAAAGGTACACAGTGACTGAAATCCTCTTGTTCGTTGTAGTTGGTTGCACTGAAACTTAAGTGGGGTGAGGTTGACTCATCAAGTCCTCAGTGAATCAATGGGCTTGCAACTTAATAATACGGATGTATATTCATATGTGGTAATATCTGGTATTCACCCAATAATGCCATATTTGGATACTTCCAAATAAATCTGAATTTGAATTAATAATTAATTATTATTAATTTAATAATAATCCCTACATTCAGAGTCCTATTTACTCCTATAGATTAGAAAGCAAAAGGCTAGGGTTTTGCTTCCTAGAGGAAGAAGTTGGCATATGGCCAATGGGCAGGTTATAAATTAAATTAAATTAAATTTTAAAAAGTGAATTGAAACCTATTGCTTAGAGCTCCTTGAGTGATTTCTTTAGAAAACTTAAAGAAACTCTAGGATCAACGGTAGTATCCTGATTGGCGTTCTCATGGGTTTCAAAGGGAGGGGGCTGGGGTGATAGCAAAACTTGCAAATTATATCTATACCCATGAAATCTAGAAGCAGATACAGATACCAGAAGTTATTTTTTCACATTGGCTTTTTCAGCTGAAAGGTTGGCATAGCTGCTTATAAATCCCCTGAGCATTGATGCTAAGATATGCTTTGGTGCAACCCTGCACTGCTACAGTTTTCTCTGTGTGTCCTTTTCTAAACCCTCAGCTTCCATTTACATTTTTCTACATCTCGGTGTATACTGTTTACTTCATCTAGTTAGGAATATGATTTAGGATTAGCAGCTTTGTAGATTAATAGCTTATTAATAAACTGGGAAATATTATATTAAGTTTGGGCCCCTTTGGGGAATATCAGACAGGGGAAAAGATTTTGTGCTGTATAGACAGCCATATTAAATTAATACACTTTGTGTGTCTGTGGTGTGCATGTGTGAATTTTCATTGGAAGAATTTGTGTTCCCCTGTAGAGATATCCTGTTTATCCAAAACACTGTTTTTCTTTGCCTGCAGACAGTATGGAACGGGTATGTGGTAGAAGTAGAAACTTGGAGAAGGCTGCAGAAACATTTTTGGAGTAAATATACCAACAGTGTCTATCTTGCTGTTTTCCATCTGCCCAGTTCCACCATAAAATCCTTCATTGCACTAAACATGGAAATGCAGCTAGATTTTTTTTAAAAAAGCTGCTATTATTTATAGATATTAAACATTTACATTTTCAATTTTTTTCAGCTAAACATCTTTCTTCAAGAGATCACATACTGAAATTCTCACCTCTTTCTAATTTCTGAATCCACCACAATTTGCCTCTTCTTGTGGGGTGGAGGGGGTGGGAGCTCCTCTTTAGCATGCTTAACCAAGATTTGTTCTCTGGTGGTCACCATAGTTACAGTTTCCATTACTGTTGTCTGTGTTAGTGATGTCTGACTTGTGGCAACAGCCTGTGAAATCTGTGAGAAGCATTGAAACAGAGGTCACACATTGCTTGAAAGACTTTAATAAAGGGTTTTTGGAGTGGTAATAGAAAATAATGAGGAACTGAATTTCCTTGTCCACAGGTTGACCTTCAGAACAAAACAACAGCACGTTGAACTTGAGCTGACTCATTTTATCTGACTTATGCAAGACATATGAAAAACTTAGTATTAAAATCAGGGCCAAAACTAAATAGAATACATTTATGGTACTTCTAGCAAATCATGAAAGACAAAAACCCTATTTTTTTTCTGAAGTCAAGTACACAAGGGCAACTTCCTGAAGTTCACTTTTCTATAGCAAATTACAGTAATGTATTTTTTCAATCTGTACCTCACATCTTAAGCTGGCTAGATAGCAGAGAAAAGACATATACTTCAGAAAATTAATTGGGAGGGGAAAGAACCCATTATGTATTCGCAAGCATTCAATTTATTTTGTATGTTTCTAAAATGACCTTTGCTCATTTTTACTAATGAAGCCTTTCTTTGACAAGTCAGTGGAAAATAGGCCATTCTTGATGCCAACAACCACTTTCTTTCCTGTACGCCAGAGAAAGAATGGCTGGATTTATTTTAAAAGAAAAAGTAAACAAGACACCACACAATGTTTAAGTATGAAATGGTTATTTCTACAGCCTTCAGAGTATTAAATAGTACTCTTATACTATATAAAAAGTTTAAATATATCTTTACTTGCCTCTGCATTTACATCTGTACACCAAAGGGTTTCACTACATAACAGCTATATACTGTAAAAAAATTATCTCCAGGCATATGGCATTATCTGACATTTTGCTAGCAATCCCAATACCATGACATATTAGTTGTGGATATTTGGGCCTAGTCTACACAGTTAAGTAAATTTCATCCTGTTTAGTTGCTATCCCCACTTTTAGAAGGCTACCTGTTAGTACTATGAACTACTAGTTCATGGATATATCTGAAAGTTGAAGCATCATCATCCAAGGAATTGGTGTGTCTGTATCTTAGGTTGACATAGGTGTCAAAGGAAGTGCACACATCCTGTTAGTAATACTTTCCCCTTTCAACAGCATGTGTCTCAATAAGCACACTTGTGGAGCCTGTATTTACTGCCCATGACTAATCACAAACCACACTAAATACAAAATAAGGAGGCGCAAAAAAGCACATGTTTTGAGAAGCACCACTTGAAGAAGTACTACTTCCAAACATGTGCTAAGCGTATGATTTGTTTGTCTGTTGGACAGGAGGTCACACAATGTACTATGACAGGCCTGCCCAACAGGTAGACCGCGGGCTACTGGTAGCCCGCAAAGAGTTCAAAAGTAGTCCACTGGCCATTAATTTTAAAAGTGAGGGGATAAGTTCTCCACCTCTCCCTCCCCCATCCCAAGGACCACCACTGCCCCAGCAAAGTTCTGGGTCTGCCAGCCCACTGTCTCAAATGAGCAGGGCAGTTCAAGGGCCATGGCGCACTGAAATATTATCCCTCCAGAACAGATTAATTGGTTTTCAATACATTCCTATGGGAAACTGCTGCTCTACTTACAAAAGTTTTTACTTAGGAGCATGTGCTTGGAACAGACAAAATTCGTAAGTAGAGGTTTTTAGTGTAATAGCCCTCAGGCACTTTGGGTCAGAAAAAGTAGACCTTGGCCTGTTCAAAGTTGAACAGCCCTGTGCTAGGAAAATTGACAATTCTTATAACCTTTCAACCACATTCTTTCCTATAATGGTTTGTGATTAATCCTCAAATGTTTTTCAAAGTGGAATATGAAAAAAAATCAAAATGGTGGTTACAAAGCAGTCAGAAGAATTGCATGGACTGCAGTGAATTCTCTGTTAGGTATCAGACAGCCAAATATTGTATTAGGCAGAATAGGTTTGTCTACAGGTGTTTCATATGCATATGTAATTGATTTGTAAAATGGAGTCCAGTATATAATACTGAGTCATTGTAACACAGGTGTATAATTTTTCTAATTACTAAGATATAATGGGTAAAGCTGATGCAATGTAGGTGTAATAGCATGATGTCCCTGGATTTGTGATTGGCTGTCATGAGTATAAAAGTGCACCAGAAATCAGTAGTCTTTGAACCTTTGGTAAAGAAGGAACCCATGCTGCCATGTTCTATGTCTGTATTATGTTATGCTGATATGTTGCCTCTATGTACTCTGTGATATGATGCTGAAACTCTGTTATATCTTGTATATATGTAATATAGTTGATTTTAAGAAACTCTGGCTGCTTCATGTAGATTTTCTCTCCCTAAAGTCTTGGCTTCCACTGGCAGAATAAATTGCTAAACTCTGTCATTCTCCCTTCTTTAAAACTGAAACATACACAATTTAGGAAAATGTGTTTCTGCAATTATTTCTTACAGCAACTATTGCTACTTTGCCTGGGGCTGGGGGGTTAGTGTTAGTGTTAAGTCATAGAGAAAATTATTATTTATGGCCTATAATTGGATCCCATGTGATGTACAAATGACCACCTTTACCACATTTTGCCAAATTGATGACTAGCTGCCCACTTCCTCCTTTTCATTTATATCTTGGTCTTTATTCACCCACCCCCAGTGAATTATGAAAATGCCAGCTAAATTGGAAGGCATATTAAACAGGACTGAATGAAATAGTCAGTTTTTGGATAGAAGCATATAAGCAGTTAAGCGCAGGTGTACCAGTTCATTATAGCACTTTATAAATATGATCCAATTATCAAGACAAATTGTTTTGGAAACCAGTATTTTCACACTGCAGCCAGCTGTACCCAAGCCTGCTATAAGAAGAGGAGGCTTACAGTGTAATTACAGATATTTTAGAACCAAGTTCCAGTGGCTTCAAGCAAAGCATATTTCCAGATAATTAAATAATTTTGCCACTTCTGATTTAAAATAGTCATCCTCAATGCTTTTAAAACACCAAATTAAAGTATTTCATGATAGGGACCACTGGTCTAATTTGCCCCAAGATTGGTTCCAATCTGGATTCTGAATGATCCAGAAAGTATGCTGTTCCCAGTTCTGACCCTTTGTCAAAACCTCACACAATTGACACTTTTTCTGCTCAGCCTCCCAAAGAGGGGAGGGGACAATCATCCTCTTATTAAAGATCAGATACTGGGAAGGACACAGAGAATGGGGCATCTCTAATTTCTCTCCCCAAAATGGGGATATTAGCATGGAACTATATCTGCTCTGTGTTCTCTTTGTTGGGAAAGCATGGGCCTCCTTACACCCAAGTGCCATCAGTTGGAATGCTCTTGCAGGTGTTTTTACACAGTTTTGCTACATGCTTGCTTTCCTCCATTTGAGGAAGGCTAAAAGGGGGCCAAAGACATTTAGCCAGCACTTTAAGAGCAGACTGAGATCCAAGTTGGTCATCCAAGTATCTGCTAGCTGTGCACCTCCTTTCCATTTCTCTCACACAGGTAGGATGAGAAGGAACAAAGCTGGGGTCCCCAGCTGCAACCTCTGCTCAGAAATGTGTGATGTTAGAAGTATAGGACCTTCATATCTCCTTAGAATCAAAGTGGAGGCAATTGGGACAACCCAGGCTGGTTTCCCATCTCATGCAAAGACCAAAAATCATTTTTTTTTAAAAAGTGGGTTAGACATATTCTCAGCTAAAGTTAATAATTTTGGAAGACCACCATGAGGGTGTTGGAGGCCGCCGGCATATCCGGCTGGCATTTTGGGACCTATTCTTTTCGCATTGGCGCAGCATCTACGGCTGCTGCCCTGGGAATTGATTCTGCGGGTATTCAGCAGATTGGAAGATGGCGATCTTGCCAATTTAAGACGTATGTTCGGCCGTGCATGGACTGGTGATTCTGGGCCAGTCTCTTCTGTTCTTCTCGTTTCAGGTACCGTGGTTGGAGAGTGGGCTCGAGTTGTGATCTGTGGCCATAGTTTTATATTTTGGGCTGCCAAGTTTGCTGCTCACTCCAGATGTGGCCGAGATTTTGGCCTTGGTCGATGGGCCGAGTTGGTGTGGAGGGGAAGACGGGGGATGTGTTGGGATGGCTTTTTTGCTGTTTCCATGTTGGATCCCCCTGACCGTCTACCAGCCATTATGGTTGTCCACCTTGGTGGCAACGATCTAACCCGAATGTCAGGTAAAGCCTTGATTATTCGAATAATTGATGCCCTGATAGCTTTTAAAGAGCGATTGCCTTCCACCAGGATCCTCTGGTCTGCCATGATTCCTCGTTTATTCTGGGGCCCATTTCATCCCCCACAAAAAATGCATAAGGCCAGAAAAGGAGTTAATCGGGAGGTGTCTTGCTTTCTTGTCAATTCTGGATTGGGGTCTGTTATATGGCACCATTGTATTACGGCCCATGATCCTGAGTTGTTTCGACCTGATGGGGTTCACCTGTCTGATAAAGGCTTCCAGTTATTCCTTGACAATTTAAAAGAGGGCCTGTTGGCCGAGTTGTTCGGCCGTGTTGGGTAAAGAGACTGTCGGTACGTCTCTTTTGTGGCGGTTAGGGCAAGCGGTTTTATTAATTAAGTAGGCACCTCTGTTATAACAGCACCTGTTTGGTGTTGGCAGCCCTCATGGATAAAAATTTAAACTAGGATGTCAATTCTTATGGTTAAAAGGGAGCCCCTGTTAGGTAATGAGGGCTGCCAGTGTTTATGAGAACTGAAGGTAAGATGGTGTTGTTACTGTTTGGCATCTTACCAAAGGCATTATTCTTTCATGCCAGTTTAATCTATTATTATCAAGCAGAGGTGCTGATGAATTCTAACATAGAATTATCTACCACTTGCCCTATGGCACAGGCCCTCTTTAATTTGCAGTTATTCTTTACAGTTAATTAATGTTATAAATAAATTGCAGCCCATATTAACTCCATAAACTTTGTCTTGTGTCTTTATTTCTTCGGGGGTGGGGGCAAAGAACTCTTTCACACATTTTGATCTTGGCATTTTTCCAAGTCTTGCCATGCCAGGACTACCTGCTGAGACTTCCTCCTGTGTTAGCAAGAATTCCTGTCTTTGTGTGTATGTATGTATGTGTGTGTGGGGAGAATATCTAGGCTTCTCTTTAGTTCTTCTTCCCCCCCATCCCTAGTTCTAAGCAGGAAAATGACAATTTTTGTAAACCTTAATACACAGTGAACCTACACAGGAAAAAGTGCCCCTTTGTGCAGAAATCGTAACAATAGTGGCACAGTTTGGTGTTTCTTCTGTAATTTTCAACTGAATCCTCTGCAGGAGGATTCATTCTGTGCAGCAGCAGTAATAATTCTGTGGATCCTGACATTTCTTTCATGTGTTAAAAAAGAATGTGACACTTCTGAGAAATCCCGTAAGATTTCTCTCAAGGCTGCTTTCTGGAGGGGAGGCACAAACAGAAATCTTACTATGAAGAAAGAAGACTGAGCTTTTCCTATGTTTGAGAGTGAAAAGCTGCAAGAGAATCCTTTTCTTGGACTGTGTTTACTTTTGTTTTTGAAACACGGCTGTCCCACTGATGTTTTTATTTCACTAGTTTTAGATCTGGACTGTTGTTGGATTCCTCAAGCTTTGACCTCACTGAGCTGACTTCTCCTGACTCCCTGGTAGAACTGTGCTACTTAGCCTCAACTTCATCCTCTAGCCCTGCTTCTGGATCCTCTTGGCACAGTTAATCTACATTTATGTGTGACCTTGTCTGCACTGACTTTGGACTGCTGGACTATGTTCCTGTGATCTGCCTCTAAGAAGAATTCTGCTGGGCTGTTTCCACCTGCTCAACAGGAATGATGTAAATAAATTTTAAAAACATAAATGATGTCATTGTCAATGGCAGATAGCTGCTGACTAAAGATTTCCCTTCTTAACTTCATCTTGTCACATGCGAACTGTATGCACCTCAAAATTGAAAAAAAAAAGATGTCTTCAATCAGCAGCAATCTATAACTGATGATGATATCACTCCTGTTGTGAAGGTGAGGTTGCAAGACAGTATTTGTTCAGCCTTTGTTAGGAATTTTCTTATCACTCTACCCAGTTCCTACTGTTTTAACCCCCACCATCAAACCAGGGTTCACTTCTTATTCATAAGCACTCCTTTTCCCTCCTAACACATCAGTAACAATCCCATCACCTTTAAAATAATGCTATCCCACATCATATCCATTTGTTTGAATGTGTAAATGGCACAGGCATCAGTCTTCTAGAAGTGAACAACCTCCCACTAGAGAAGGATTCCCTCCTTCACATTCTGCAACAAAAGACACTCCTCCAGGGATATGCACATGTAAAATATTATGAAGCATGTGCCCCTCCACTACTCCAGTATAGGCCACTTTTGAATATCAGGGTGGTAGATTGGAATTTGAACAGTAAGGATATTGAGGATTTTGCCCATATTAACTCGAAGGCTAGGAGACAAAATACAACTTTAGGGACTGTTTTAATCTTTGCTTCAGTTCCAAACACAGGGGCTTCCCTTTAAATGAATGCAAACTAGGAAAGATATGAATGTGCATAGCTTCAGGCCTTTCACTGGCATGTGAGTTTACTGTTATCAGCTGGTAAATAGTTGTGTCAAACCTGTTTAGAACTGCTCTCCAGCTTCTGTGCCAAATTGTCCCAGCGCTGTGCTACATTTTGTAGCCACCCTTCTAGCTTTTGAGATAGCACTTTACTTTTGACAGCTGAAAGGAGGTCTTGGCTGAGTGTTTTCAGGTTATCCATGGTCTGTCTCTTGATTTCCAGTTCTCCTTTTAAGATCTATTAAAACAGACAAAGCCAAGCAGAGATTATACTATGAATTCAATGAGAAATAGTACTATTACAGGACATGGTGGAGAAATAAATAGGAAAGCATTGAGAGAGAGGCAACCAAAAAGCCTGGATTATGACATAATGCACTGTTGCTGGATTTGAGGTTTCCTAGGATTTGGTTCATATAATGACAACTAGTTCTCTGCCCAGGAGTGACGTACTATGAACGATTCAATTCCACTAGAATAACTCAGCATTCAGATGAATGTTGTTGGAAGTGAGAAAATTAGCTTTAACTCTCACACATTTTATGAATAACTACAATAGATTGACAAACTGCCCAGAGTGGCTTCCTGTCAGATGGGTAGTATATAAATCAAATAAATAATAAATAATGAGTCCAGAGGACAGCTTGCATTAAATGAGTTAATGCAAGAAGTGCCTTAATATTCATGCAAAGCTGCAAATACTTAAAGAAAAAGAAAAAACATCCTATATGACCTTTCAACTAATTGGATCCCAAAAGAGATTTGAAAGTCAAATGAAACAAACTTTTAAAGGTATATATGAAACAAACCATTGTTACATCACCTCCATTTTATATATATATACAGTAAATAGTTATTGGTTGTTTAGTTAAAGTAAGTACAATGTATACTAAACACTGGGGGGAAAACTTCATTGGGTAACTCTCTCTCTCAATCTCTCTCTCAGTATGAGAAATTTGCACAATTTAAAAATATGGGCATATTAGACAATTTTCATACTAAAAGTTGCCTGCTTCAAGTGTTTTCTTGGCCATTCTCGAAATCTTCCTCCTTTACTTTGAAATGTGTTTAGTGACTTCCAAATGGTCTTGTCTTGATCAGTGTCATAGCTTTGGAGGGGCAAGGGTGCAGCATCTGAGGGTACCAAATTGGGCACCAAAGAGCTCCCATCTCAGGAGCTGGCGCGGAGGGCTCCCCAGCCACCACTGCCATTGCTGCCTTTGCCAGGATGCCTTAGCCCCTCCCCATCCCTTGGGGCAGCGCAAAAACTGACTTTGCCCCCAGGCGCTGAAAACTCTAGTGATGCCTCTGGTCTTGGTGTTGGACATAGTCTTGACATTCATCTATTTATAAGGTGGGTTTTTCTCCATTGGTTCAGCTTTGCCTACTTTGATTTAATACCTAGAGCTTGGGATGTGTACAGAAAACTTTCCCTTGATTTTAGCCATTGTGTGGGTTGTTAGCGCCCATGAAGTGCATAGGTTTGGTGCTGCATTACCTTATGCATTATTTGCTAGCACTTTTTGATGTACTGTATGTTTGTATGGGCAATGCCAACCAACCAGTAAGATTTTTTTTAATGGGAGTAGGTTTCAGCCAGTCATAATTCTGCATAATTCCTTAAGAGCTACATCTACTTGTTGGCATGTGCTAGGTTTATAGGTAAATAAACTTGCAACATAACATTGCAAAATACAGGCATGCAGTACAGGTTCAAATGTTCACAACTGATAACACTTTCAACATTAATTTATCTGTGAAAATATCTTGCATTTTCAGTTTTAAAATTTTCTTAGTTTTGACATAAAAGATGGGACATCTTTTATGCTAATGCTGAATCCTTGGTTTCATGAACTTCTGGATAAAAGAGAGCTATAGCTTTTGCCAAGAGGACTGCAGATTTAATAAGGAGGGCTTTAAACTGAGTTTGCAGGGGGAGGAGAAAATTTTCTTAATGGTAGAGATCCAGAAGGGGTTGTGGAGATTAGCCCAAATGTTGCAATAGGAGCAGGACAAGGAGTAGTGCTGGCTATCAGTCTGAGGAAAAACAGGTTAAGCAAAGGACATGTAAGAAGTACATGCAGCCTCAAATGTCTCTACACCAATGCACAGAGCATGGGGAACAAACAAGAGGAGCTGGAACTCCTAATACAGCAAAATAAATATGACAAATAATTGGCATGACTGAAATATGGTGGGATGAGACTTAAGATTGGAATGTAGTTATTGGAGGGTATAACCTGTTTCAAAGGAACAGGCCTAGTAAAAAAGGAGGAGGTATAACTTTATATTTTAATGACATTTATACTGCTGAAGAAATACAAGATAAACAACAGGGGAAGCATGTTGAGAGAGTAATTGGTTGAAAATCAGGGGTGAGGAAACTGGGAGGGATGTCACTGTGGGGGTACATTATAGACCCCCAAGCCAGCCGGATATATGGTGGCATTCCAACTCAGCTAAGAATGCAAGGTCTAACAAATTCCTTACTGTCCTTGTAGACAATTTCATGGTCCAGAAGGTAGAGGAGGCAACAAAAGGCACACTCATTTTAGATCTGGTCTTAACAAATAAGGAGGACCTTATAAATAGGGTAAAAGTGGTGGGATCATTAGGTAAAAGTGGTCATGCCCTCTTGGAATTTGTTATATAATTGGAAGGTGAAGCTAAGCTTAGTCAGACAAGAATCCTGGACTATAAGAAAGCCATTTTTTGTAAACTTAGGGAATTATTGGCTGTGATTCCATGAACCAAAACACTGAAAGAGAAGGGAGTTCAAGATGGATGGGAGTTCCTTAAAAGCAAGATATTAAAGGCACAATCTAAAAATGTTCCAACAAGAAGAAAAAATGGGAGAGGTCTAAAGAAACCACAATGGTTTACTAAAGAATCAGCTCAGCTAACTATAAAGAAAAACAAGTACAAGAAATGGAAAAAAGGAGAATGAACGAAAGAGGAATATAAGCAAACAGCTAATATATGCAGGGGGTAGTAAAAACAAAAAGCTAAAGTGCAAAATGAACTTAAACTTGCCAGAGAGATTAAAGTTAGTAAGCAAAAGGGAAAATAAGGAAATGATAGGCTCTCTGCATGGAGATGATAACCAGTTACTAACAGGAGACAAGGAAAAGACAGAACTACTCATCACCTACTTTGCCTCTGTTTTCTTCAAAAAGGAAGAAAGAGATCCACTGGGACAAAGAGTAGATGAGGTAGGATGGGAATTGCAATAGAATAGGTAGAGAGGTATTACAGAAACACCTGGAAACACTAAATGAATTTAAGTCTCCTGGGCCAGATGAATTACACCCAAGGATAATAAAAGAACTGGCAGAAGTAATTTCAGAACCATTGGCAATCATTTTTAGAAGTCCTGGAGAACAGGGGAAGTCCCCATTGATTGGAGGAGGCTATTGTTGTCCCCATCTTCAAAAACGGGAAAAAAGGGGACCCAAATAATTACCACCCAGTCAGTTTGACTTCAATTCCTGGAAAGATCCTAGAGCAGATTATTAAACAGGCAGTCGGTAGTTATTTAACAAACATGCTATCATTACAAGAAGTCAACATGGGTTTCTTAAAAACAAGTCATGGCATACTAATTTGATCTCTTTCTTTGATAGAATTACAGGCCTGGTGGATGAGGGGAATGCTGTGGATATTGCTTATCTGGACTTCAGTAAGGCCTTCAATAAGGTTCCCCATGGTATTGTTGCTAAGTAGTTAGTAGAAAGTGGGATAGATAGTGCTACTGTTAGGTGGATTTGTAATTGGTTGACTGATCACACTCAAAGGGTGATCATAAATGGCCTCTCTTCAGCTTGGAGAGATGTGACCAGTGGGGTGCCCCAGGGTTCTGTTCTGGGTCCAGTGCTGTTAAATATCTTTATTAATAACTTGGAAGAAGGAATAGAGAGTATGCAAATTAAATTTGCAGATGATACCAAATTGGTAAGAGATAAACTACTCAGCAAAAATTGGCAGTTTTTGTTTGGGTTTTCGCTGCCACTGGGCATAAAACATTTATTTATTTATTTATTCCATTTTTATACCACCTGACTTTCCCAGGGTAACTATGGGTGGTATTGAAATGGATATATATATATATATATACTCGAATATAAGCCTAGTTTTACAGCCCTAATTTTGGGCTGAGAAAAGGGGTCGTCGGCTTATATTCAGGGCAATACTTTTAGCCACGGAGGCAAGTTTGGGTCGGTGGCTAAAAGTCATTTTAAACATTGTGTGCCACTTCTCCTGACCCCCCCCCCCATGTTTAAAATGACTTTTAGCCACCAATTCAAGCACTTGCCTCGGTGCCTAAAGGTCATTTTAAACATCACACACACACCCAGCTCACAAAGGAGGAGTAGCCAGGCCCTGCTGCATTTCCCACCCTAGGCTTATACTTGAGTCAATATATATATATATATATTATATATATATATAATGTCCAGTTGCAGTTTTATGCTTTTTTAAAAACATAGAAGTGTTGAATTAACGTCCCTGGATATAATTGGGAGATGTAGATAATGCATGGCAGCAATTATTTTTCCACTGGGTGGAAGAATATCTCAAAACAAAGAAAAACAAAACCACAAGAAAACCACCAAGTCTGGCATGTTTCCACCAATTTTTTTTTAAAAATGTGCAACTTGGCTGTGCAAACATATGTATGTGGAATAAAAACTTAGTAAAGGAAAGTGTGGTAAGATGCAAGATCTGAGCAAGGCTGCCAATGATAAGATTTTTTGGGAATGTCATCAAATTATAGGGTTCCTATAAGATGGGGGTGAATGGAAGACACATTACGACAATAAACTGCCAGAATATTTTAACTGAATACCACCTAAGAATTAAAAGTTTAGTCGAAGTAAAATATGTGTAACTCCACAGAATATCATTTGGGATCTCATTTTATAGAGGATTCACTGTGACAGAAATGTATTTTTTTTAGGTTGCTCTGTCAGTGTTTGTTCTTTTCATTTTCACGGTGTTTATACTGATCTAGTATAAGTACAAGTATTGATATGAATATGTGTTTATTTTAGCCTATGGTAATTTACTCAGGTCATAAGGCTGTTTGCAATTCATTGAGAAGAACGTATGCTTAAGGTTATACTAGCAGATGGTCACAGTTTTTGATTTCCAGTTGTGACAGCTTTTAATGAACATAAAATGTGTAGTCACTGTGTGAGTCAGCGGGGACGTTTAACAGCAATTTTAAACCAGCTGTCAGCTACCTGTTAATTAGTCTGAACAATCAGAAGAGAAGATCTTAAAAATATATCATCTTCCTGCTTCATTCAGAGGAAAATGAACTTTAAAAGTCTAATTATGTGAGCATTACTGAAAGGACTTCCTATAATAATTTTAGATAATTTTTTTCAAAATGATGTTTTGAATGTAATCTTGTTGCTTAGTACAGTACGTTGAACTAAAGTTCATTGTTACTTGCCATTGAATTGCCTCCAATTGATGGTGACCTTATAGATGACCAATTCCCTCAATGTCCTGTTCTCAACAGCTCTGCTTAGCTCCTGGAAACTCAAGCCCGGGGCTTTCCCTAGGTCATCAATCTATGTCATATTTGGTCTTCCTCTTTTACTGCTGCCTTCAGCCTTTCCCAACATTATTGTCTCTTCCATAGAATCTTGCCTTCTCATTATGTGTCCAAATCAGGGCAGCCTCAATTTCATCATTTTTACCTCCACTGAGAGTTCAAGCTTAATTTGTTCTAGGACCCACTTGTAATGTTTCTGGCAGTTAAAGGTATCCAGAAAGCTCTCTCCAGCACCATACTTCAAACAAATATTTTTCCCCTCTCAAGTTTCTTTATTGTTCAGCTTTGTATGTACAATAGTGAAGGGTAACCTGCTCTTGGACTCCAGTGACAAATCCTTACATTGGATCATCTGTTCAAATTCCTTCCTCTCTACCCTTCTGAGTTTCAATTTCCTTCTGATTATTTTTTTAAAAGATACAGTGGCACCTCTACTTAAGAGCAGCTCAACTTAAGAGCAGAAAACAGTTGGCATTTTAACTGCTGCCTTACAAATTTTAGATGCAGTCTGCTCTACTTACAAATATTTTTTTTTAATTTTTATTTTTTTTATTTGTTTGAATTTTTAGATAGGGCTCCTCAACTTAAGAGTTGAGGTACCACTGTACGTTATTATTCTCCCCACAGGGGACCTAGCATGTAAATCACAGAGGCCCTTCATTGTCACTGCTCCTAGGCCAGTGGTGGTGAATCTTCGACACTCCAGATGTTTTGGACCACAACTCCCACAATCCTTTGTCACTGGCAATACAAGCTTGGAGTTCTAGGAGTTGTGGTCCAAAACATCTGGAGTACTGAAGATTCACCACCACTGTCCAGGCTATAGAACTCCCTCCCATAAGAAGCTAGGGTGGACCATCTTTGTTTTCCTTCAGCAAGCAGTCAAAGATCTTTCTTTTCAGGCAGGTGACACCTTAATAACTGCTGGTCTGAGAGTGGTTGTTAAATGAACTGTTGTGCTATCTTGTTTCAAATGTGTTTTGGTACTGATATTATTTACTGTTTTAATATAATATTTATTTATTTATTTTAAAAAAGTATTTGTAAACCTAGTTTTTAGCTTTTGAATGTTGTTTTTGAATAATGTAAGCCACCTTGGGTTCCTTTAAAAGAGAAAGGTTGCATAAAATATTTTAATGAAAAACTATTATTTAAATAAAGCAGACTCATTTAGATCAACAGGGCATTTACAGACGTATTGACTCACCAAATTCACACTGATTCAATAAGTCTACTCTAGTACAACATATTAGACTAAACAACATAATTTTACACTTTGGGGTTTCCCACAACACAGAAAAACAGTCTAATATTTATGTTTCTAACGTCATTAAATAAAAAGAGCTTCCTACCATATGACCTGAACATGCTTCTCCAGTAGAAACTGGTAGAATGTGTGTTTGTGTTGTTTATTTGGGTTGTGTATGTTATAGTTGTGATTTGTTGGGGATTACGATCTAGGCTTCCTCTTTTCCCACTGGGCATGCCTGGGGCAAGACCTAACCATCTGGAAGCAATTAGGATAATGGGGCTTTTTTGTGAGTATGTATTTAGGGTGGGCTGCAGTTTTTTCCAGATCTCTTTTCCTCCCCTTTTCTTCCTAGCATGCTGTTGTGGAATCTGCAATGAACGTCTGTTTTATTGCACCCGTCCTGGGGTCTCTGTTGTTCTGGAAGCATAGTAGTGTGTGGGGAAGATTCACACTCTAAGATCAGATAACTGCATCTACCAAGATGCTCTAGCACGGTTTCCCCCGCCCCAAAGGCAGTTGCAGAGTATTTTCTGGCAAGATGGTGGTGGTTGTGCAACTTGCCTTACATGTGTTGTAGCCCCTGTTAATTTTTTTCCCTTCACCTTTTGGAGTGGGATTTTAAAGTTACCATGTATATGCATGTATGAACAACAGGCTTTTTGGTCCAGGTGGGGAAGAAGCCTCCACTTTTTGAGAAGGGATGACTTGGGGGGTATTTGTTTTTTACCAAGATGCAACTGTAAAGATATAATTGCTGTCAATTCCACAAGAAAGGGGTTGTAAATAAATATATCATGTGTGGTAAGCCTTAAAAAGGGGGAGAAAATGAAAAATAAAAACTTTGCCTCATAGCAATCTCCCAGGACCCCTCCAAAAAGCAAATAGTCCATCTCTTCTCCAGTGGGTATAAGGAAAGCTTTGTGCTGGTCTCTGGGGGAAGCATCTCTGCATGAAGGCTTTTCCTGGGTCCTCCAGTGCGCTTCTGCTCCCTGGCCCATAGTCAAAGTCATTTGCCTTCTCTTTTCCATGCCTGCTCCCCAACCCCAGTTTCGAAGCGGTGTTGGCAGAGTCAGTGGCAAGACCCATAGGAGAGCAAGCAGCAGCAGCAACTTCGATGGTGCCCCCATGCCAGGGAATAATGATGACAGCCTTTTTATGCAAATACGGTGGTGGTGGGTGTTGTGGCTATTATAAAAATGAGTGATGACACAAAAAAGGTTGGGAACCACTGCTCTAATATGTGTGAGTAGCTGCCAGAGATCGCGGATCCCATTGTTTTAACCATTTGTTTGTAAAACTGGAAAGTCCTCCTTGTGCATGTGGACTGGTCAAGGTTTAACTTAGTACAGAGGTAAGTGATCTTAGAGAAGCCAAGTCCCATATGCTGTCTGAAGAGCAGCATATAAATAAGGGCACATTCTTGTTTGTTTGTTCTTTCTAACCTACTTTCCAAGAACATCTTCATAAACCATATATACAGAGACAGAGGAAAAAAAATATGGGAGGGGATTGAGCAAGAGAGAAAGCCCTAGTGACGTCATTACAGATACGAAAATTGGTCTAGGTACAGAATAATTTTGCACTGATTCACCGTTTTCCTCAATGAGACTCTCCAATTAAAGACCTTAATAACTACCAAGTTTTATATAAGTAGTCTTCTGATATTCTGTTGTTATTATGTTGTTACTGATTTAAATTCTACCTTTCAGGGCAACATGCACATTTAAAACTGATACAAACAATAACCTACGGACAATGTGCAACATCAAGGGATAGCAAACACTTTCCCAAAAAGAGAACAGTATCTAATAATGTAGAGTTATTCAAGCTTGCAAAGTCACCTTTACGCAACCACAAGTCCCAGAATCACCCAGGCAGGATAGCCAAAATAATATGACAATAATACAAACATGCTGTCTAGAGATTGGGGCAATCTGGGGCCTCAAGTTTCCAGGCTCAGGAAAGCTGCTTTGTGGGAGTGGTGTCTACAAGACAGTGAAACAAGTTCATGTTTACTGGCTTTTCAAAATCGTGTGTAAATCGTATTCAACCTTGTCCTCCTCCTCATTGTCATCACACTGCCAGTTCATTCATTAAACATTTACTTGGTGGTCCAACTTTAGAGGTGAAATTGGTTTTCTTTGTGGCAAGCTCCTATTTTATCTAGTTCTCTTGACATGTTCTTCAGTATATATATATCTATATTTACAATTATACAGCACCCCATAAAAGCAGTTCTATCCAGGAGGCTGTTTAACAGGCCTTCATGTGATTGCTTAATTTAATCTCGCTGGCACTGAATGACAGCAGACTGTGTTCCTTGTTAATTGTGTTTGCTGTGTTCTTTTAAAGCACTTGATTGTTTTATATTGTGAAATTTCATTTTTAAGTCACACTGTGAGTTTCCTAAAAGCACTAGGCTATCTGGTAAGATGTGAAAATCTGAAATACACCACCAGATCAACACAGACAAGTGACAAATAATGCGAAAAACAACAACATACAGCCAACTTTTGTAGATTTTCCAACATTTCATTCTGATCCTTGAACCCAGTGGTGTGAATATTGTTCACTGCATCCTCCTTCTCAGTAAGCCATACATCAAAGAGACCCTAAAAATTAAAACAACATTTAGTAAGATAACATACACAGGCTTTTGGAGCAGAGCAAACAACAAGTGGAAACCACAAACTGTGCCTACCTGCTCTTCAGTGAATTGCAACCATTTTCGGAGGACATCTTGAAGAAGAAACCAGCGGTCCTCAGTCCATCTGCAAATGGTTGCCCATCGGTTTCCTAGGTGCTAAATAAAGTAGACAGAAGTTTGTAAATATGCTTTACAAAATAATGTCATCTGGCATTGAGTACTGCTGGGTAAGTAAGATATAGTCTTTATATTAACTTTTTAGATAACAATTAAACTATGTGCATAAAAATGTGGTAGTTCTGAAGCTTTGCTATGACTGTTGCAAACATTCCATTCCTGTGATGGACCAGTAATTTACAGGTGTTCCTGGAAGAAACCAACTCATTAGATCCATTCCAGCCTGATTTCAGACTGCGGCATGCCACTGAGATAGCACGAGTCATGCTGTACAATAAATTATTAAGGGAAGCTGATATAGACAATATTAGTGGCTCCATTTCTTCCTTGATGGTAGACGCCACACAATGCAGATTGGGGAAACTGTCTTTGTGGATCCTTGATGGTGGGCTCCATCAGGGGTTGATCACAGATGATACAGAACTATCTCTCTTTTAATCAATTTGCAGTGGATTCTATATAGTGCCTACTAGAAACCCGTCTGGCTGCAATTCTGTACAGGAGAATGAAGAAGAGAATAAAGCTAAATCCAGATAAGATTTAAATCATGTTTTAAATCATCTACTTGTCTTGGGGACATCTCCCCTAATCTTGAAGGGTTTACTCTCCCTATTAAGGATCAGTGTACAGCCTGGGGGTGATGTCAGACCCAGCACGGACCATGGAAAAACACTTCTCTGCTGTGGTGTGCTCTGGCTTCTTCGAACTTCGGTGAACTGAAGGCACAGAAAACTTACACGTAATATACATTTATTACCACAAAATGGATTCTGGAATTATTTTCACAGACAACATAATTATATAATAATTACAATGTGCTTTCAAATCAGTTATGGAGACCCTGAATAGTGTTTTATTGATATATAGAAGTTCACCATTCCTCTCTTCTGGGCATGCTCTAGGGTTGTGCAGCGTGTCGATGGCCACACAGGTTGGATTTTCTCCCAGTGGCTGGTAGGGCATTAAACTTTCAAACTCTAGCTCTGCAGCCAAGTGCTCAATTTACAAGCTACTTCAACACTTTCTGCATAGTGATTTGCCCCCTTGTTCACTGTTTGGCAATGAAGACATGGAAAAGACCCTGCTGTGACTTCCTAGTTCCTCTCTGGCACCAAATTAAGAATTCCTGCACTCCTGGAGGGCAAGCAGATGATATGGAGAAAGCCTTGAAGTTGCTATTTAGGCCTTGCCAGAAGCTCCAGAAGCCTTCGTCAATACTGGCAAGGATTTATGAGAATTGTTGTCTAAGAACATCTAGGGACACAAGGTTGGGAACCACTGAATTAGAGGCTTCTAACACCTTGAAGGTTCTTTTTCAGTCTTCACTGGGTTATAAAAGTCTGATTGACCAGTGCATGCTCATCATTTCCTGACAAACAATTAATTGACTGAGCCATGAAAGCACTACTACCAATTACAAATCTTCATGCCACTTCATATAATCATCAGACTTGCTGCAAGACTTTAATTCTTTCATGTTCTACTCATCAGATATGTACTTACCAAGAACCGCAATAAAAAGTAGAATGTAATGAAGTGATGGCCATATTTTCATGACTTGTTAATATATTGCTTTGGTAGGCAGTGCTACAGATTTCAGTACTACTAATTTCCTGTTTTCATATTCTTGTATAAAATTTGGCAAATGATAGTGACATTATAGTGACATATCACAATTCCTTTTGAAAATAATATTTTAATATATTTTAGTCAACTATAGAGTCTAGAGGAAAACATGCTCTTTGTTCTTAGCATCTGCAGTATGAACTTCACACGTCTACCTATAAGCCCTGTGATCTATCTTTAGAAGTTTTTCTCCATTAATCTAGCAGCCGTCACCAAGTCAAATGATAGAAGGTCACTTAGATTTGCACTTGCTTTGATATGATATTCCTCAATTTGCATGCTGGAAGAAGTTTTACATGCTACACTGAGTCAAAACAAGATAAAAAGTCTTTCTGAAAATTAGAATGACTTCAAACAAAAGCAAGAATTATCCTGCTTTGAGACACATGTATCAACAATTTGACAAGATGCAAATGCAAAAGAAACCAGAATGATCACGTAAATATAGTGAGAGAGAATTGCTACTGTGAGCAGCAATGTTAATGGCAAATTATAGAACAATTAAATATTTAGACCTGAGTGAAAACCGAAAATCACTGAAAATATCTGGATGTCAGAGACAGGATAATGTTACCAAAAGCAGGTTCATTTGCTACAGTGATGCTGACATCCCAAGCTGACATCAAAGATAAACCAATCAATCATTTGACTCACCAACATTCTAGGCTGAAACACTAAAACAGTTGAATATACACAACATCATCATATCACTCTTTTTACTATGCAATTCTGATTTGGATGGGGCATTTGTTTGTTTGTTTGTTACACTTTTCTCCTCCTATTTGGCCAAAGGCCACTCTGGGTGGCTAACAATCCATCAAAACCAGGAACAAAACTAAGACACAGCAAATTCAAGGATAACTAAAAAAGCAAGTAAAAACGAAAACATAAATAGGCCAGTTAACCTCTCATAAAACTTAGAAATACACTTAAATGATTAAAATAAGAATAAAACATTAAGCATCGGTATGTTAATACATACAGTGGTGGGTTGATCATTCAGGAAAACATATGTTCTTAGCCTCATGGTGCATGATTAAATGCCTATACTGCAGCTTCAACTGAACTTAAGGTCCAAGTCCAGGTAGCCAGCTCATGGATTACTCAACCTTCCATTCTTCCGAGGTTGGTAAAATGAGTACCCAGCTTGCTGGGGAAGGGGGGAGCAATGTGCAGCCTGCACAATTAAATTGTAAACCACCTAGAGAGTACCTGAAGTGCTATGGGTGGTATATAAGCAGAACACATTAGGTTGACTCTGGATATGGTTCCTTAAAAAGCATTGTTTTTAATAGTCTTTTGAATGTTTTCAGTGAAGGGGGCTGTCTAATATTGGGCAGGAGCTTATTCCAAAGTTTCTGAGCTACTGTTGAGAAGGCACAAGTTCATACTGTTGAAGATAGATGATGCCTGAAAATGTGGGAACAAGGTCACTCAGCAATCTCTTTCATAAAAGGCTGGATGAGATTGCACACCCTGCCCCAGATGACTGGCTGATGATCCTCTTTCTTGGTGTGCGTGATTAAGAGCCAGTGCACCAACAGGATATGGAATGGTGAAGCCCCATTGCCTAGGTAAGGGGTTGAAGCAATGTGGGGGACAAAGTGATAGGAAATGGTGGACAAGGCAGTGAATAGGCTTACAAAATTTCCACTAGACAGTGACAGATGAGGAAGCTGGCCAATACCAGTAGCTACAGCTACCGTATTCTTCCTAATGTGTTCCACTTGACATTTGTATGTCCATTAATTATGTTTCCACTGTCAGTAGTAAATAGGGTTAGTCACATTAGAGATTCCAAAAGATTTCTTCAGACATATGAAACTAGGCAAATGCTTAAACACCGTAACTCCTACAGGCATTCTTTTCAGCCAGTGGCTGGCAAAGCATATCTTGTATTCAGCAAAATTAGAATTGGCCCTAGTGATGCATTCCCTCTAGAGTGTCAGAAGTGGCAGTGTATTCTCCTTTAATACTGTATTAACCATTCTAAAGAAAACAATTCCTTTTTCACTTCCACTAATGGAATTTTGTGTCACAGTGTTTAAACTGCAGTACTTCCAAAACTATGCTCACAACCTAGGTTCCATCCCAAGTAGCCAGCTTGAGGTTCACTCTATCTTCTTTCCACTCTGAGGAAGGTAAATTGGGTATGCAGCTTGCTGGATATTCAAATTTGTTTTTAATGTTAGCCTGCATAATTAAACTGTAAACTGCCCAGAGAGTGCTTTAAGTGCTACTTGGTGATACATATTTTTAATTTGATGAAATCTTCAAGTTGTTACTTAGAAGGAAATACCTCTAATATGATCCAAGTATAGACAGACTCTGTGTGGCACAATAAAACTATAAATATGATATATAAAAATTAAAGATAGTATATGATCATTTATCTTGCATCGTTTTGTATTACAACACATACTAATTACGCACTCCTACTTCTAAAACCAAGATGCAAATTCTTCTTTGACTGAAGTGCTTCTTGTAGAACGAGTGGTTTTTAGTTTATTTGTGTTTATTAACAGAGAAATACATTTTACCATACATTTACCAACATGATCATTACCTGAAGTTGTTGTTCTAATACAGCTGTAGCTTTATCTCCACTAGCTTCATCTACTACAACAACCATGTGAGTGAGTGAATTAACCTTGACTTGTTCCTGCTCTAAGTCTTCTTGAAGAGCCTTTAAGAAAAGACAGAAGAAAAAAATTACTTACAAAGCTGTAAGAATTAAGCATGTTTTTATTTGTTATTTGTTATTTTATTAGTTTTTCATTTTTCATTTGTTGTTATAAAGTGTTTTGTATCACTGATAAGCTGATTGACTAGGCCAACGTGGTGCAAGTATTATGTATTGTGACAAAAACTTGCAAAATTGCATGTTTTAATTTAAAGTTATATGCAAAACTCAAGTAAAAAAATAGCAAAATACAATAGTCACAAATGAACAAGCTTGATCGAGTATCATTTTCACAAACCACTAAAAACTGGAAATCTGAACACACTTATTGGGAAATACGGCCTATAGAAGTTATAGCTGGGCATATTTAAATGGCCAATGGGTGAATTTTATTCATGTGTGATATCTGTAACATGCCCAGAGTGGCCATATGGCCCTTAGTTTTTTTCCTCACTGAGGGTACCTAATACTTAGTTGTCTATTGGAATGGAAGATCTAGTTGTCTTTCAAATTGTAAATTAAAGCCTACAAACTGTTTTTTAAGCCACACTGCTTTTGGGATGCTGAGAGTGGCATGACTGGACAGTAAACTGGGGCTACGAAAGAGCCCACAAGTTGTTGCCTCTCCTCCACCTGGCTCTCTGCACAGAGCACAGTAGTGTGCTCCAAGTGAAGGGGGATGTGCTGTGGCTGTGAGGGGGCGATGTTGCATGCCCACAGAAAGGGCTTCATGTGCCATTTTTGGCACCCATGCCATAGATTTGCCAACACTGGTTTAGGAAAACATTAAAACTGATTCATTTCTGAAAATATTAATGTGCTTACTATCATGTCAATGGCTTTAGCTGTTGGACACACCTTAATAGACAGCATTCTAGCAATAAATATTTGTGCTGTTCCTCCACATACACACACACCCAATGTTACCAAAGAACAGGGTTGGCACACAAATTGGATAAAGAAAGGTTGACTGCTTCAGCTAGCAGTGATTTTGTTCATGAATCATTCAGGTTACTTGATGTAGGTCTGGCATGATTATCTGCCATCTTACCATAGACAGTACCATTGGAAGAACTTCATTACTAAGTCAGTGAACACAGAGAAGATAGAACAGTGAGGATTCATTAACATTGACGTCAAGAATCTCTGGGTCAAATAATAAAACACTAGAACTAGTTTGTGGGAGCACGGTTCCACTTCATCAGATTTTGGCAGAAAACAATAAAGGACTAACAGTATTTAAGCTTGCAAGTGAGAGGCAGAGCACAGAGATGCATGGCTTGAGAAACCATTACATGAACAGCACCCCAGTTACCTTCTGGACAATAATGTTAATGAGCAACAGATCTGTGGCTTAAATTAGGCCATCTTCACGCTGAAATGAAGGGATTCATATGTGCAATGCAAAACGTAGTTAACTATACTAGATATCATCAGAAAATAATTATGAATCAATGTGTGAGATATGTAAGGCCTTCTCATAAATCCAAATAACAATTTGTCATGTTACAGCTGGATCCTTAAACTAGCATCAATGGATAATATGTGCAATAACCTAGTTGCAAAGATTATTTTTCAGCAGTTGTCTAAATCTTATGGGTTACTTATTTTTCCCCTCCATATTATAAATCTCAGCCACCTCCAGATTTAGAGAATGACATTGCTCTACTATATGGAGACAAGCTATCACAGATAAAACTGTTGATTTTAATAAGCTAGATATTATAATTCTGGATGAACAACAAAGTTGAAGTTCCATCAGCAGGCAACCATACAACTACAGAAACTACAAAAATTGCTTCCAGAAATTCAAATATCAATTATTTTTCAAATATGTTATTTCACCCTCAAATGTTTAATACTTGGCTCTGAATTTTTAGACTTGACCCTCTCATCTGTACCCATGCACCAGGAATGCTAAGAAATACAAGGTGTAATGCAATATTACTAGTACGAGCAGTTGTGGTAGCAAGAGTAGTAGTAATAGTAATAATATATATTAATGACATATATTAATGACTAAAGAAGACATGGCTGAAGGTCAAAGTCTATCTCAAATATAGTAGGAGAAATATTTCTGACACAGAAGGTAGAAGCTGTTCTAACAGTATCATTGATCTTTGTATGTATAGTGAGAACATTGTTGGTAACTGGGTTATCATGTCACTTCGTAATCTCTTGAAGCATCTTTATTTTGTACTATCAAAAGATTAAGACTAATGAGGAAGTTGTGGACTTAATAGTGAGATATTCTATACATCCTGATTTATTTAACCTAATGATCACTGCTTTGGTGGCTTATTTCCTCTGTCTTGGATAAGAAAGAGAAATGAAGCATTAGGAACTGTGTCAAGTATAAAATTTGACAGATGAGGCAAATAATGCAGGCTATAAGTAACCATTAATGCAACATTTACGTTCAAGGACAAAAAAATTAATCATCATTCTCAGGAAAGGTTACAAAACATATGAAGGAGAACTAAAAGAAGAGAATTTGATGGGATTGGATAACAAGGCCAAAGAGAAATGTTTTCTTTTTGTGTCATCTTTCACCAATATTTTTAAATGTTTCTATTTAAAACAGAAAGGTGTGGTGCAAAATATCATCAAGTATACCAAATAAAACCCACCACATAAGTAAGACATCTAACTAGTACTGTAGATCTATAGTTATTGGGTTTTTACAGGTGGAATGAAACCTTTCTCTTGGTTGAACATGATTGCAAGAATCTATATGCATCACAAGTTTACATCCATTTGAAGGACACAGGGCACTCATTCAAAGATGAGGATGTACACCTACTAGACAGAAAAGAGATGGTTTGAAAGAGGGATCAGGGAAGCTATTCATATGTGTATTGAAAACTCCTCTCACAAAAGAGATGGGGGACTCAGACACAATCTGTCTTCTACTTATCAAGCAGTCCTTTCATCAGTCCCCAAACAATCAGAAGCACTTTACACCCCCACCAGTAATGCCATAACTAATGACCCATACTTAATGGGTGTTGGGAAAACTTGCATAGATGGGACTTTGTCCACTTAAGGAGCCTATTCAGGCATGGTCTACTTATGAACCTATTCAGGATGTTGTCCTATTCAGGCCTTTGTCCAACTTATGAGCCTATTTAGAACAGGGTTTGTGTGAAATCAAGGGGAACTATAAAATGGTTGCTACTTGCTACTAACTTTCCTCAGACTGGCAAAGTTGCTTGGATGAGTAGTGAAATATTTCAATCTCTCAAGAAAAGAAGTCCAGTTGCCATGACTCAACTTCCAGATAAACTCACCTGGATGGCTGAGAATATTTACAGATGATATTCATGCACTTTTCACAGTTTGGGATTTCTTTTGGGAAATGTGTGGAAGCATTTTTTTAAAACACAAAAATACTTTTCTATGCAAAACAGGTTTGTTCAAAGTTAGGGTGTTTCCCCCCAAAACATTAAAAGATAATTGAAGTAATATCACTACTAATTTTAAAAAAGATATTTCAATATTTTTTTAAACTGGAGGACAAAGACTATATTTCAAAATGTAGACACCTGCTTTTTGTCAATAGCAAGAAAATAGGATTCATTACCTACCTGTGATATACTGGTGAAAAATGTTTTGGAGTAAATTTATGCTGTAGAAACTAGTGAAGTCAACATCTAGCACCAGTAAAATTTACATGAACTGAAACCTTTCGCTCCTAGCCCTTTTAGGTTTTGATGTGACCTGGGGCTCTATTTTGCCCCAAGGAAGCTTTTGGCAGCCACATGATGGTGGTGATAGACAGGGGCTTCAATAGTTTTTTTTTGTTTTTTGTTTTTCTAAAGCCTCCTGTATTGCCACTGGTAGTGTGTCTTGAATAATTCCTCTCTGATTCTTTTAGAAGCTCCCAGTATTCCATGGCGGCCTAACCTTGCTAAATCTGCACAGCTTCTAAAACCAGACAAGATATAGTGTATTCAGGATGATGTAATGTGTTCCAACAGGGGGAGGGGGGAAGTGTCTTACTTTATGATTTTAATTAGCCCCATTAAATGTATTTTAATTAGATGCAGAATCTGCATAGAAATATGAAGAAAGGCTCAAACAACCAGAATTCTCTAGGCAGCAAGGCCTGTGGCCTCTTACAAAATATATTTCAATGCTTTTCAAGGAAATACAAGCCCTCCCCCTCTCAAAAAAAAAAAAAAGGAATTAGCTGACATACAGTCATGTGAAAAAGAAAGTACAGCCTCTTTTAATTCTATGGTTTTAATATCTGGACATAATTAAAAACAGCTGTCCTTAGCAGGTCTGAAAACTAGGTAAAGACAGCCTCAGATGAAAAAAAAACCTATTACACCACTTCATGATTTATTTAACAAAAAATTAAAGCCAAAATGGTGGAGTGTTGTGTGAAAAAAGTGCTCCCTTATAGCTTCCTTACTACTAACCAAATGCCCTTGATTCATTGCCAAGTATAATCACCTCTGCAAAAGCTGACATTTTAGCAGTTCCTGGTCTAGAGCATTCAGGTGTGTTAATACAATGCCAAGGAGCAATCAAGTCCGCTATTATTATACAGAAGCTATTGTTGCTGCCCATCAATCTAGCAAGGGTTATAGGTCCATTTTCAAACAATATAAAGTCCATCATTCTACAGTAAGGAACACTATTCACAAGTGGAAAACATTGAAGACAGTTGCCAAAGAGTGGACGTCCAAGCCCATTCATCCCAAGATCAGACCGTGCAATTCTCAGAAAAACTGCAAAAAGTGTAAGAGTTACCTTTTAGATTCTACATGCCTCAATTAGCATGTTACATGCTAAGGTAATTGGGAAAAGACAATTGGAAAAAGACTGAATACATATGATTTACTTAGATGGGTCACCAGGAGAAATCATCTTCTATCTTTAAAAAAATGGAAGCATAGCTTAGATTTGCAAAGTTGCATCTGGAGAAACCACAAGACTTTTGGAACAAATATCCTTTGGACAGACAAGATCAAAGTGGAGATGTTTGGTCACAATATACTGTGCCACGTGGGGCGAAAACCAAAGACTGCATATGAGCACAAACACCTCATGCCAACTGTCAAGCATGGTGCAGGAGACCACTGTGCTCCATGCAGAGAGCCAGGCAAAGGGGAGGCAGTGGCTTTGGGGCTTGTTTGTAGCCCCAGTTTACTCTCTAGCCACTCCGTTCTGTGTATAAGTGGCATGGCTGGAGAGTAAACTGGGGCTAAGAAGGAGCCCACAAGCTGCCGCCACTCCCTCCTGCCTTTTCCGATGGTGTAGCACCCCATCCGTTTCTCTGCCTAGGGCAAAGAGGCAGATGGGATACTATTCTTCAGAAAAGCAAGGATCAAAGAGCATGTTTTTGAATTTCGCACAGCCATAGTGAGGATGTTGTGGCTGTGGGAAATTCAAAAGCCTGTTCTCTGATCCTTGCTTTCCCAAAGGGCAGCATCTGAAGCATTTGTAAACCAGGGTACCCCTGTATTTAGGTTAAATTGCCATATTGGAACTGTGCGAAAAATAAGTGGGTTTTGAATCACAGTTTAGGCACTCAGTCTCTAAAATGTTTGCCATCATTGTTCTATACCAATGGTGGTGAACCTTTGGCACTCCAGAGGTATTGGACCACAACTCCCAGAATTCTGAGCCAATAACAAAGTACTGTGGAAGCTGTGGTCGAAAACATCTGGAGTACCAAAGGTTCACCACCACTGTTCTATACTCTATACCAAGGTAATGTGAGGGCATCTGTCTGACAGCCAAAGCCTGGCCCAAATTGTCATGCAACAGAACAGTGGCCACAAGCACACCAGCAAATCAACAAAAGGAAGGCTGAAAAATAAAGCAATTAAATTTTTGTAATGACCAAGTTCCAGACCTAAATCTGATTGAAAAGCTGTGGTGGGAACATAAGAGAGTTGTTCACAAACAAATACCCACAAACCTAAATGAACTGAAAAAATGTTGTAATGAAAATTGGACCAAAATGTCCCCACAATGATTTGAAAGACTGATACAGTCATATAGAAAATGATTACTGAGGAGCCCCATGGTACAGTGGTTAAATGCCTGTACTGCATGTAAAACTGGGCTTAAAACCTCGGGTTCAATCCCAGGTAGCAGGCTCATGGTTGACTCAGCCTTCCATCCTTCCGAGTTCAGTAAAAAGAGTGCCCAGCTTGCGGGGGGGGGGGGTAGCCTGCATATTGCAATTAAACTGTAAACCACCCAGAGACTACTTGAAGTGGTATGGGGTTGTATATAAGCAGAACACCTTGCTTTGCTTTGCTTTTATTGATTCTTAAGGTGGTCCTGCGAGCTATTGAATTACTAATTTTATAGTGGTATCTGGAAGTTGAGTTATGGCAACTAGATTTCTTTTCTTGAGGTGGGGGCCTCAGGCGCAGTCTATCTGCTACTTAACAGGCTGAGCTTCCAACGAAATGAAATTTTATTTACGGTCAACGACCAAAAACTGACTGAGCTTCCAACAATACCCAGACAAATCAAAAAGCCTTAACCATCAAGGCCACAGCTAGCAACCCATACTTTTTGGGTTTGAGCACCTTAGGCCTTTGTTCACCTTAAGGCTATTGATACTGTTTGTCTACCTAACAAACCTATTCAGGCAATTGTTCATCTTATGAGCCTATTTCAGACCAGGGTGACAAGAGGTCAAAGCGGACTATAAGATGGAACATTCACAACTAGCTTTTCTCAGACTGACGAAACTGTTTGGATGAGCAGCAAAACATTTTATTTTATTTTTATATTTGTTAACTGCTCAATTTTCCCACGGGAACTCTGGGCGGTGTACAACACACTGCAAAAAACAACTGCCCAAACATACAAACCCAAGACAAACCCAGTCAAAGTACAAATAATAAAAATAATAATAAAAATAATAATAGAAAAAAGAATACAGAGTATTAAGAGTAATAAAAATAAAAATGGGCATAGCATAGCAAACAGCCAAATGACAAGATTACGATCCAGCAGAAGGGGCTGGTGCTAGCAGTCATACCAACTTAATAAAAACCACAATGTACTAATAGGTCACCCAAAGCATTCCCTGAAGAGCCAGGTCTATCTCTCAAGAAAATGAAGTCTAGTGGCCATGACTCAACTTCCAGATAAACTCACCTGGATGACTGAGAATCTTCACAGACAAATTTACAGTAGTACCTTAGATGTACAGTGTAAGATGAAATTAATTCGTTCCGTGGGTCCTTTTGCCTTACATTTTTTGCAAAACATAGTTTCCCATAGGAATGCATTGAAAACCAATTAATCTGTTCCAGAGGGAACAGACTAATAGTTTTCATTGCATTCCTATGTGACGACTGTTCCAAACCCACTTAATCTATGGACCGCTGAAGGCTGTTCCCCCTGCATCCAACAGACAGCTGATTTTGACATCTCCAAACTGTCTGTTGCAGCTGTGTGGAGCAGCGTTTGACTGCAGGTGATCAAAGGGGTTTATGCCCATCCAACCAAAAGGGTTTTTCCCCTTCTTTGCTTCCATTGAAAACAGCCTGGGCAATGGAAGTGAGCCAAACCTCAGAAGCGGCTGCATGGGAAGCATTAATTCCAGTATGTAGTAAGGGAATACTAAAAAATACATTATGACACAGTGCAATGCCACGTGTTATTGTTCATATGAGGTTGTATTTGCCTAATTCTCCGACCTGCTAAGGACATTTTTTACTATGACCTGATACGTAAAAGTATAGAATTCAAAGAGGGTGCATTTTCTATTTCTTTTTCCCCCAAAAAAACATTTCCCTTCTTTGTGTGGATGGTAATTTTTTTAACATATACCAGTATTTCAACTGCTCTAAAATATTACTATTCCCTTACTACATACTGGAATTACTATTCTTAAAAAACAAAAACAAACAACTCCATGTGATAAAAAGAATGCTAAATAGTAAGGCTAGTGTTTGTAATTTTTGTCTCATACATAGCAGTACAAAGCAACAGCTACTGTTTACGTCTGCTTTCTTTCAGCGTGGTTCAAAATTGGCATGATATATCAATGTCTGTTCCAAGACATGAGAGAAGGGAGTAAGTTGAGGTTTCCTATTGATTATAGGCCCCTTACGCTGTGGAGCTGTGTAGCAAATGTTCTGTGTTATTGAAGAGACTAAAAATTAAACAGGGCCTTTCTTCAACATTTGCTGGAATGTCTGAAGATGGCTAATGAATTAAGTTATTAAGTATTCTATATTATTGAGTACAGTTATGATAGCAGGTAATTACAATGAAGACATTAAGTTCTCTGTTTCCTCAGCAACTGCTGAATATAGAGAATACTGTAGGAGGGCATAAGAGAAGTACCTTTCAGATCATAAGGCAGAATCTTTAACACATTTGTAGAATAAATATTTTCTATTTTTATGAAAAGGAAAGCTCACCAGGTCCAAGAAATGTCTTCATATGTTTGCATAGGGGAAGCATAATGTACAATATACTGCTACATAATAATTCTTTACAGTCCAACATTCCATATTACATAACCTCCGTATGTACAACAGTAGTATTTTGTACTCCTAAAAAGGTTTCATGAAAAATACATTTGTTTATATGTATTTGTTACTTTGTTTACAGTCCAAGATGTATCAAGCTGTTTAATACTGATTAAAACCTGGGGCCAAAAACATGTATCTCCCCATATTTTGGTAAACTGTATTTCCCATAAGAACTAAAATGGACAGTAGTTAGGCCTGAGGGTAAACTAACTCCAGCAACTTTGACAGGGCTGTATATTTCCTAGATTAAACAAATACACTCAGAAAATTTTAGGGATCTGTAATGATCTGTAATCTGTAATGAGGGGAGATTACTGTATTTTTCTATCTATAAAATCCACCCTTCTATAAGCTGACTCCCACTTTTCTAATACAAAATTACAGTTTTGCAAACATGTGAGCTTTGGTCAGATGGTGCAGTATATAACTCAAATAAATAAATCAAATAAATAAATGTTTTTCTCCTTGACTTACTTCCATGTATAACACGAACCTCTATTTTTAGACTAACAATTTTAGACAAAAATATAGTCTTATACAGTATATGGAAAACACTGTACATAGAACCTAATTAGGAACATTACAGATTTGTACAGAATTAAAATAGGATAGAAATTTATTGTCACTGTACAAATGCACAATATATACAATAAGATTAAGTGCTGTTCCAACACTATACAACAACAACAACAACAACAACAACAACAACAACAAAATGAAAAAAAAAACCAGAATTAAGTGGGCACCTGGTTCATTTTGAGTTCCATGAACTGATACTTGACATAAAATCTCATTCCTGTGGTGCATGATTTAAAATTGCCAAATTTACTTCTATTTATTAACCATGTGGCCTACATCTAATGACTGTTTATAAGTATAACATTTCAACTGAACCTATTGCTGAATTGCAAATTAACTCTTATGCAAATTCCATTTTTTCAATGGGTCTAATCTTGTTGGAAATCATAGCTGGATTTTGGCCTATGTTCTTTTTATTCAATTCACCTCCCTGATCTGTACACAGATATTACAAGATGAGCCACAGTAACTTTAGGAATCACACACAGGAGAGAGACTCCTCATATAGAAGAAAATAGGGTTAGGGTCAGGAGTGCAGGTGTGTGATTCTCTAACCTTGGGACCTTTTAAGGAGAAAGGTGGGGTAAAAATGTTTTAAAGTAAATAAACTGTGTTGATGTTTTAATTCAAATAGGAAGTTGTTACACCAGCAACACTTATTATTTCCCATATCCAAATTTACAGGTTTACTTTATGTGAAATCAATAGCAGCATATGAAAATACACAAAATGGATTTAGGCTGGCTACTTTAATTCTCATATAACAGAAATGTTCTGAAAGATCTTCATACATATAACAGAAATTGTAAAAGAATACAACCACAGTTTTATTCAGTGCCTTTGTTCATTACATGCTGACTTCTTGTTTTTATGATTAAATTCATTTTTCAAAAATACTCCACATTTTTCCCATACAAAAGCAGGCACTCAGTTTGAATACTTTACAGCACTCAGGGGCTGCATGTTCAGAGCCCCAACACTGCTAATGAGATTAGAACTCCCAATTATAATAACTAATAGTGCCAATTTGTTACTAGAGAACTCTAGAAAGAAAGCACAAGATGGCGAAGGGAAGAAATAAGGGAATAATAAAATGTGAAATGTTATTATTGTGTTTTGCAGTAAATAGCATATTGTAATTCCCTTTTCCCTTACCATCCTAGCCTACTTTTTATTCTGTGATTAATGGCTATGTGAGGGAAAAATACGTCAACGGTGCCAATCTTATCAACAGGAAATTCAAAACGTCTTTGGTATGTTTTTTTTCAGAAGAGTTCTATCCAGTTTTGTTGATTTTTCAGTCTATATTTGAATATATTAATAATTTTATTTCATAAATATACTAAAGGGCTGTGTCAACATTTACTTAAACACAGATGAATATTATTTCTTTTATGGCTCCTAGAGACAAAAATAATAGTATTGTCAGTTAATGTCTGCCAGTGTAATTCCCTTGGTGTAACTTCCAACTGTAAATTGCCACGTAGTAAAATATTGGCATAGATATACTGAATCCTAATGTACACCAGTTGTGTACTATAAGAAATGTTCACACATCTTCCTAATTTGTGACTAGAGATGGGCACGAATTAAAAAAATGGCATTTCGTTTGTCGTTTGTCTTTTAGGGGTCCGTTTAGGTTCGTTTCTGTTTTTCGTGAATTTTTGCAAAAAAAGTTTTCATTTTTGTTCATTTCATTACCATTTTGTTACCATTTATTTCAATTTTTGTGATTTTTTTAGCATTTAAAGCAGTTCACTTATATTGCCATAACGAAAATGAAACGCACGACAAAATTTGCAGTGTTTCTGTTCATTTTGTTTCATTTTAGAGACAAAATTTGTTTGTTGTTTCATTGTGTAACAAAATGAAAAAACAAAAACAGAAACAAAAAATTGTTCGTGTTGTGCTCATCTCTATTTGTGACCCTTAATTACTGAATGTTACATCCACTTTGTTAAGGCAGTGGAAACTTAAGTTATGTATCAAGCAAAATCCAAAAAACAAATAAAAGGCAAAATCATGACACCTTAAAGATTAACTAATATATTTTAATGTTATCTTTCATGGATCATTTTGACTTCTTCACATATATGGAATAAAATGAAAAGTGGCCATCACCTACAAAAGCCCACATTAAAATATAATAGTTAGCCTTTAAGGTGTTTTTATTTTATTTTGTTTTGTTTTTCATTGTCTTGTTTTTGCTTATTTCTTTTTATTTGGATTTTTGCCTGATATGCTTTTATAGACTAAGAAGGAAACCCATTACAAAACTGCAATTAAGTTATATAGTTTTTACCTTATGTTCTTCCACCTGCCGCTTTAGGTCCTCCAGATCAGGCCCCAGTGGTTCTGCTTCTATTTTTGCTGTCCTTTCTTCTGTTTTAGCTAACCAGTCAGACAACTGGCTTAGCTGTTGATTTTGTAAATCCATTAGAATTCGATGTAAACTAGAAAATAAAAACAAAAACAACCATGACAACAGTGAATTAATAACAGGAAGCTGTGCAATTAGACATGTCAATTCCTTCTGCACCTTAGGCCACAAACAAATATTAACTGCACAAGCCCATGCGTTGGCTGTAAGAAGTTTGAAAAAACAAACAATAGAGCAGGCTAAGGTGGCTTCCTCATGCCTTAGCAATGTTAAGAGATAGCTTCTCTATAATCAGCTTGAATGGAATTAAAATGGAACTTAGCAATGGTCACTTGAAAGGTTGAGATAAAACAGCAATTCACAGAATTGTTTCCAGACAAGAGCCCAAAGCAATAGTGGTAAATGACAGTGGATATCAGTTGTACATCTTCAAAACAACATATACATTTACAGAATTGACTGACCGTTTGCAATAGCAACTCATCTTATTTAAGGGATACAGTATTAAAAATATAGCATTTATGAGCTAAGAGTAGTGCTTTAACTAAGCTTTTCAAAATATAACAAAATATATGCCTCCCACAGTGGCACTGGTGCTAGATGGTGCAGTATACAAATCAAATCAAATCAAATAAAAAGAAAATAAAATAAATAACACTGCATCTTGCAGTTCTCTGTAACCCAGACAATTAGCTGGGAATACTAAGAAAAAGGTTTGGGATTCAGATTTATTTCCTTTTAAAATAAAAATGAATTCAAGAATGTTTTATTTGAAAGCAGATCCAAACATCTTCCCATGGCATGTTAGAGGGGAGTGGAAGCAACCCTGTAAATTAGTAGGGCAGTCCTGTTCACTCAATCAAGCTGTACAAAGTTCAATGTTGCATAAAACACTGGCATAAAGTATGTGTCTTTATCAGATGGGGGAGGCATTTTTCTTCCAGTTATTTATTGGTTTCACAAATGCTTCGTTCAATCACTTTTTCCTGCAACTCCAGCCTCTTCATTATTTATTGATGGCATTTATATCTTGTCTTTCCCTCTGGGAGCTTAAGGGAGCACATGTGTCTCAGCCCCATGGCCAACTGTGAGGACTTAAGAAGAAATAAATTCTAGGACAATTTTCTGCATTCCTGTGGAACGTTTTACTCAAAAATATATCATCTCAAAGGCAATGCAGATAGATAGAGAGGAAGAAAGAGGAGAGAGAGAGAGTGAGAAAGAATATCACCTTAGCAGCCTATGAGCCTATCCCCTGTTCTGGGAAAAATGACTGGACTACTCAGGTGTATGCAGAGGCAGCACAGTGTGAGAGCATCCAAAGAAGTAGGAGGAATAATGGCTATGACTGGACACTAAGCCCTGTGAGGACAAACTGAAGGAACTGGACATGTCTAACCTAAAAGAAAACTGAGGGTGATATGATAGCAGTGTTCAAATTCTTGAAAGACAGAGGAGGGGAAGGATCTGTTCTCAAACATGCCAGAATGCCAGACAGGTAATAATGGGCTGAAGTTAAGGGAACCCAAATTTAGGATGAATTTCAGAAAAAAAATATTGACTGTTAGAGGAGTATGGCCTGGCTAATTTGGGTACTAAGAGCACTGCATTACAGTGGGTCTGAGGAAGAATGTCCACAAAAAGAACAAGGCACTGTTCAACACTACAACCTTTGACCTGAGCCATCATTATCCTCTATATCACTGGTATGAAACTGAATTTGATGCTTTTGAGTGAGGCACCCCCAATATGCTAATATTACCCATCTCTACTGCTCCTTATTCCCCAACACAGAGGAAGCAGAGGAAACAGCCAGGACACTTGAATTTTGCCTCCTGGCACAGTGGTTAAAATGATATGCTGCAACTGCAACTGTAACTATGCTCATGACTAGAGATGGGCACGACTCAAAAAAATAATTTTTCGTTTTTCGTTTGTCGTTTAGGGGTCCGTTTTGGTTCGTTTTCGTTTTTTGGGGGGTTTTGCGCATTTTTCATTTTCGTTTTCGTTATGAAACAAAACGAAAAAACAAAGCAAAAACAAAAAAATCATTTCGTTAGCATTCTTTTCAATGCAATGTCTGCCATAACGAAAACAAAAAACACGGCAAAATTTTTCATTTCGTTTCCGTTGTCGTTTTGCTTCTGAAAAAATTTTTGTTTTCGTTTTCGTTGCGAAACGAAACGAAAAAACGAAAATGAAAATGAAAATTTCGCTGAGTCGTGCCCATCTCTACTCATGACCTGGGGTTCAATTCCACTTAGTAGGCTCATGGTTGACTCAGCCTTCTATCTTTCCAAGATCAGTAAAATGAGTACCCAGCTCACTTGGCAGGGGGGCAATGTATAGCATGCATAATTACTTGTAAACTTCCTAGGGAGTGCTTTAAGAATTATGGGGAAGTTATAGCAGTATATATAAGTATATAAGCAGTACACCTCACCTCTTTTTTTGGCATGAATTTGATAATGGGCAGGATAGGGTGAAGAAACTATGATTAAATCCTGACAATATGGACATGCTGCTAGTTAGCAAAAACTTTGATTTGGGAATCAAGACTCAACTTGTTCTAGAAGTGGCTGTGCTCCCTCTGTCTGGTCAGGTTCATAGTCTGGAAGTGTGTTGCTGTTGGGCTCCCAGTGGCAATGATGACTGGAACTGCCTTTGTACAATACAATGCCTCTTAGTGCAACAGTTACAAGTCAATGTGGCATAGCAATAGTCACCCATGCCTTAGTTATAGCTTGTTAACTGCAATTTGCCGTGTGTAGGGCTACATTTGAAGAGCATCCATGATCTTCAATTGATACAACAAATGGCAGCTAGGTTGATAAGTGGCACATGACACTGCCATCCTTTAATTGCAACAGTGAAAGACCTGCATTGGTTGCCAGTTACTTACTCAGTTCAATTCAAGATGATGCTTTTAAACTTTAAGGTCCTGTGTGGTTTTATGTACTGGCATCTTTGAGACCAGCTGTTTCTTTATGAGCTTGGCTGGAAGTTAAAATCTTTGGAAGAGGTGCTCTGAAAAACACTAAAAGGTTCTAAGGGCCTGCTTTAAAGCAGAGGTTTAATCGCAGCACTTGATGACTATCTATATTTTTGAAGCAACAGATATGTAGAAAATGTTTTGAAAAACAGCATGTTGTTATGTGGCTTGTATTTGATTTGTATTTAGGTGAGAAGTAGTTACCTGATAAAAAAGAAGCCTGGCTCTGGAATTTTCCTCTGCTTTGTGGCTCTTTGTAATTAAGAGTGAGCACAAGATGATTTCCTGTAAATCATCTGGGCTGCTGACATTAGTATCATCAAGATTTACTGTATTTTTGTTCTATAAGACACACTCCCCCCACAACAGCAAGGAGAAATGTCTGTGTCTCTTATAGGGTGAATATACCCCAAATGGGAGCTTTTGAGGTTTCTGGACCCAGTACAGGTCCCTAGCCCCAGCTGCAGCCCCAGTGGAGGCTTCCTGATCCGGCTGTTAAAAAAAAAATTACCTTGCATGATTGATTTGTTTCCACAGAACAGAAGAGGGAGAGTAACCTACCAGAGACCACAGAGATGAGAAACAGGCTAGAGAGTAACCACCCATCATGGTGACCATAGAGCCACTCTTCAAGATGGGAATAATTTGAATCCAGGGGAGGAAGCCCTCCCATTCATCCTGACTTGAAGAGCAGCATTATGGTCATCATGGTGGGTGGTTACTCTCTAACACATTTCTCATCTCTATGGCCTCCATAGGGCTGTTTACTCTCCTAGTCTATGGAACAAATCAATCATGCAAGGTAATTATTTTTCTAAACAGCTGGGTCAGGAAGTCTCCACTGGGGCTGCAGCTGGGGCTGGGACCTGAACTGGGTCTGGAGGCTTCTGCAAGGGCTGGAGGCTTGCCAACATGGCAACCCAGAAGGGGGAGGTGGCTTGTCTTCACATTTTACTCTCCAGCAATCTGCTCTGGGCCTCCCAAGAGCAGCATGGCTGGAGAGTAAATTGGGGCTGGAGATGTACCAGGACCACAGTATGTATGTGTGAATATTTTTTTTCTCACACACATACAGTACCTCTAAAACTAGGTGTATCTTAGTTCTGGTCCTGAGCTGTTGCCCCTCCTATGTTTGGCCATCCTCCTGTTTAATGGCTGATTATTTTATCCATTGTAGAGGTCTGTACACTCCTCACTGCATTGGACCACATGTACTATATTGTTCCTCTTGTGTTTTGGTGTTGGGTCCTTTGGGTGGATGAGTCTCTGCCTTAGTGTGTTTGTGGGATGTGGTGTTCAATATGTTTCTTGCATATTTTCAAAATAAGATAATGTTGCTAGGAAGGGGGGAAGTAGGAAGAGAGAATGGCTTAAGATGACTGACCTATCATAAAATTCAATAAAGAAAGCCACTCTTGGTCTGCAAGATGCAAGCAGAGCTGTTAATGATATGATACTCTGGATGTCATTAACTCAAACAAGTATAGAGACCATATAACAGAAGTGACTTGATATCACATAACATCTTTGGAGAGATCTGTGAAGATTCTCATTCACCCAGGTGAGGTTATCCAGAAGTTGAGTCATTGCAACTGTACTTCTTTTCTTATGAAATTAAAAACATTTCACTGCTCACCCAAGTAGGATGGGTAGTGAAACAAAAGAAGTCTTTGGAGAGGATTTTTTTTTAAAAAAATTACAATACAATTGTGTAGGAAGATGGGTAGAATGGTTGAGAAACCCAACTACCCACTAGAGGATATGACAGGATATAGGCACACATCCTCTGACAACATCAAGACCACTCCCAGTAACAATATTGTTTTCTATGTCTCATTGGATCCTTGTTGACTAGCTCAAAAGTTCCAATTCCCTAATCATGCACAGCAAAATGTTCTCCTTTCTGGAGAACTATCACTCTATTATTTTCTTTAAAGCAAACATGTTTTGGGGGCTTCTTTGCATGTGAGCTGTGAGCATTTTTTGCCCTACAGTTCTCCAGATCCCTCCCTCCCCCATGGAGTCAGCCTTTGCTAAATCCACTGTTCTTCCTGCTAGATTGCTAGAACTATGATAAATTTGGTACTGGTGCAACTCTATTTTTTAAGTTTCTTCTTGGGAAATTCCCATTTTTAGAATTTCCTTGTGGAATGTTGACCCAAAATAAGTTGGGGAGCCATGTAGCCATCACAAAAACCAAGTATAAAACTAGACCAGGTGATACCTTTAGGCTACTGATATGCTTGGCAGCAGAGTAGCAGAGCTGCATTATTGTGAAAATAGAACATACTGTTGAACAATGTCCCCTGTCTAGTAGTTATCTCCACAATATTTATATCAATCCTAGACAACCAAATATCCTCCTTTTTGTTTCTTAGAAAGACATTACCAGTAACTAAATTACTATTTCTCTCAACAATTAATATGGTTTCATGCAGCAGCAGCAGCAGCAGCAGCAGCAACAACAACAACAACAACAACAACAATAGAAAAGACAATGAAAATTTAAAGTTTCCCTCAGAACTTTAAATGAAATATTGTGGATGATTGAGGTTCAAGTACCACAAGATTCCACACACATGACATATGTCAGTGATATTCTGTCAAGCATCATAAATGAATGATTGAATTTTAAGATAAATAGTTCAATTTATTATTTGGTTTAATTAACAAGATAGGGTGGGAATGGTTTGTGAATTATGGAGGGGAAAAGCATGGGAAAAGATAAGAACAGTACAAATAGGCAGCCACCTCCTGGCAGCTGCCTCCTTTCAACTGATCTTATTTTTCATTGCTAATCATTCCTGCCACCACCTCTGTGATATAATCAGTGATCTGCCTGGCAGCAACTCACTGACTGCTGCTCATTGAGGCAGTAATTGATGCAAAAGTGGCCCAAACCAAGTACTGAGTACATATGCATGTTTAAACTTTTCAGAGGTCCGATATTGTTCTATTTCCAATCCTTGTGTTATCGATGTCATGCAATATTCTAATTTTCTGAGATTGTGAATTTGGGGTTTTTATAAGCTGTATGCCATAATCATCACAATTATACCAAGGTAAGGCTTGACATATCTCGCTTTGCATGTAATGGGTCTATCTCACATATTAGTTTCACCTTTTGAGTTGACTTCCTGAAATAAATGAACATTTGCACAATATTCTAATTTTTCAAATTTTACTTGTATGACATCCAGTACACCATACGTTTCTTGCAAGCATTTCTGTTTCTTAAAATTACAGTACTAAAATTTGTCACACAATTGCATGTTGCTAAACACAATCCTTTTTAAAACTGCATGCATTCTTTCATGGTCAATGAGGTAATGAACCAGACAGACAGACACAGAACACACTGGCATGTACTAAGATAGCAGATGAATATAGCTGATTAGTTGGCAAGTGAACAATTTTATTCCTTAAGTCTCAGGACTCCCTACACCCTCAGAGCAATTTTAAGGAGTGACAAGGAGCACAGCAACAGATTGTCTATTGTATTCCAAGCCCAACTATGTTCTGTGTGAGTGCATTTTTGGTCCAGTGGATCATTTTTTTTTCACAATGCAGCAGTGAGCTATACAAGCTCTAAGATGGGCCTAGATGATGAGGATGCATTAGGAGAATGGACCTACCTTGGATCCAGTTGATACAGCCCCTGTTTCTCCCCACCAACCCCCATTTATCTTTTGAGAGGGTCTCCTTTCATTGTATTCCTAGTCAGACAGTCAGTAATGTACAATCCTAGCCCTCTCCAGCTATCAGCAGTCAGGTTCTGGGGTATTATTGTGGTCCATTATTGTTTGAACATTACAACAATGAAACCAACTACCTCGGGAAGTGGTGAATGCTCCAGCACTGGAGCAATTCAAGAGAAAATTGGACAACCATCTGTCAGGTTTGCTTTGATTAGGATTCCTGTATCGAGCAGAGGATTGGACTCAGCTTATAGGCCCTTGCAACTCAATTATTCCGTAATTCTATGAAATGGAAAATATTAAACATAACATTCCTCCCTTTCTTACAATTGCAATTAATAAACATGTTTCAGTGACATGTTGCCCTTGCTGAAATGATGGAACTCTAAAAACTTTATATATCCAGTGCAACACCTTTTCTCCTGATGTTACTTTACATTCTGGCCCAGCAAGTTGAAATCTGGTGGAAGACTATGTTATATGCTATAATGTGAACATCACAGTTAAAGTCTGTAGCACAGTTCCCTTTTATGACCAGCCATCTTGGTAGCACAGGGAGACAATGTCTCCAGCCCAAGCTTGGTCATACCTGACATATTTTGTTCTTTGGAGGGCCCAACTAGTACTGCTTTCACATTTATTAGCTTTTAATGAACTTTGCAATGCTTGTCTTCACAAATTCTTCCAGACATATTAGGTAATCTTATTTTTATAGAACTTTTTTTTCATATCAAAGTAATTGCAGCTTATCTGAGCAGAACATAATGCATGATTACGTTGTCCTCCAACACTTTTCTTTCATAGGAGAAACTGATTATGCTGATCCACATAAAATGTTCATTCAGAACAACTGAAGTGCACAAGAGCAAGGAAGCAAGCAAATATATAAGTGAAATGTTAAAAATGCAAGTTTTGTACATTATGTGTATTTATTTTCTGAACAAACCAAGAAAGACAGCATGGGGTGGTATTGGATATGGCATGATATCCTAGGCTGGATAACTCCAGTGGTTTAGGTATCAGGCTGTGGAGACGAGTCTGGGAATATTCAGTTCCCTATGGTGCATCCGAGGAGAACAGACAGACTTTGCGGCTTTAGGCAAGGTGTACAGTTCCAGCTCCTCTCCACGAAGAAGGGAATGCTAAACAACTTCTGAGTATTATTTACCTGTAAAGGGTCCCCATAAGTAAGAATTGTCTTGATAGCACATGACTATTATTAAGAACCAATCAAAGCAAAAAAAGGGGGGATCTGAGTTTCACATACCGTCTCCACAACCACTACCCAAAACCCATACAATTGAATTCCTATTTGAACAGAAGTGCCTTCAAAGACCAGCAGAATAACCTAATCCTAACCCTTCAGGGACTGGTGGTAAATAATAACGGCATGCTGCCACATAAGAAGTCCTTTCAGATTAAGCCACCAATTCCATGATAGGAAGCAAGGGTGTGTGAAAAGGATAGAGAAGTTCATGTGGACAGGGAGGCGTCCTTATTAGGAAAAGACTGACAAATCCAAGTGTCAACATCATAATGCCTCAATATAAATCTCTACATGGTAGCTCCATTTGCAAAGCTGCATAGCCATTTCAGTATCCCATTTTCAAAAGGAAATAAGTTGTACTTATTATTTTTATTCTAAAATATCTAACTTTCATTAGTTGAAATTTTTATTGGTGTAGCGTTACTTGATAAGCTTTCTCTTTGCAACATGATTGATAGTTATATTTTATGTGTGCCTAGGTATTTTAGAATAGAACCATTATGAACAAGGTAGAGTCATACACAGTAGTACATTTTGTTTCCACGTTCTTTTCTCCTTTCATTCTTGTGACTTACGTCTCAGATTCAAATAGTAAAATTGATTGGTAGCAGTAAAATCAAGAGAGGCACAGGCAAGTATTGTTCTACTTGAATGCAGTTAGCTGCACAGGGTGTGTCAATGCTTTGTGGTTTAGGGGGCTTTAAATAAGGATCAGACAAATTCAAGGAAGATAATTTCTACAATGGCTTTAACATGGGATTTTGATTAGAAACAAACACTAGGATAAGTACAGTGGACCCTTGTATAACAGTTTGTATAACATAAGATTTGTACAACATAAAAATTCTGGAGATAGGAAGAATTTGCTCAACATAATCACCTAGGGGCGAATCTGTACAACATAAAAATGGGATCACTCTGTTTTCAATGCATTCCTATGGGAAATTTGTATAAAGGAAAATTTGCTTAGCATAATTTCATTTGGAATGAATTAATTCCTTTATACAAGGTACCACTGTATAACTTTCATTAAGAATAAATTAATAAAGTATTTCCTTAACAAAGGGTACAGAACGTTTAGGAAAGTGTACCTTTGGAAGTAGTGTAGACAGTGTCACACTCACCTCAAATGATATAATCAAGCTTAATTGTACTCAAATTGAACTGATGTAGAAAAATATACCAGCAAAATTTTTCTCTAATTTTCACCGCTCCCAAGAAAGCTCTATTAATCTAGCTCCATCATGAAGGATAATTATATGCCATATATTTTTATAATAGTTTAAGGTATTTAATGGCAGCATATCATTGTAGTCTTTTAGACTGTGTTGTACAGATTTTCTTGCAAAGTACTCAATGTGGATAAATTCCTATTGAATAATATGCAAAATTAATGATTGTTCCTGGAGCCCAAGTTTTGAAACGTTTCCTTTTTTTTTGGTCTCATAAAATGTATCATTTTCATGAAATTATGCCCACAGTGACCCCTCTACCAATTTTCATGCCCTTACATTATAAGGCTTTGAAAAAGGTGAATGGAAGGTAATAAGAAGCTGATTCAAGATACACCTGCAAAGTTCTTCAAGAATTCACTTATTCTTTTGAAAACCGGGATTGCAGACGAAGTGCAGAATTCTGTTGCAGGCATTTGCTGTCCACTGTTCAAGTGGAGGCTGAGGAGAGCACCCACTTAGAATGTGTGAGCATCTGCCTGTGTAAGAATGCCTTCACATGAGCTCCTCAAATGATGAACAGTATGTGCCATGGACAACCAGAATGATGGAACAAGATTTGGTCCATAATAGAGATGGGCACGACTAGGGAAAATGACGTTTTCGAGTTGTCGTGTGTCGGAGGCAGCCCGTTTCGGCTCGTTTCCGTTTTTCGCGAAAAAACGCAAAAATTAGTCGGTTCGTTTTTTTGTTTTTTCGTTGTTGTTAGTACTGGTTTTTTTTTGGGGGGGGGGTAGCGGGCTCCTGGAGGCACCTCTGTGGGGTGGGTGCCTCCTCTGGCCCGCTATAAAGGGAAAGCGGGCTCCTGGAGGCACCCGTGGGTGCCTCCTATCCTCACCCACTGTATGAAGGGGCAGCAGCAGGCTCCAAGAGACCCCTCAACATGGGGGTCTCCCCTCCTCACCTGCTGCTGCTGCAAAATGGCATGCATAACCATATATGGATATGCATACCAGCCAGACAGTGAGACCTGGTCCACTGGTACGACCCTCCCTCAGGACTGGGTCGCACCTGCCATGTCTCACAAAGAAGGGAATCATACTTGCGTGTAGTGCAATGCAAGTAGATCTGGCTTAGGGTTAGGGTGGGTTAGTGCAAGGGCTAGGGTTAGGCTACTGACGGGTAAGGTTACGGTGGGCTATTGGGTTGCACCTCTGGGTGCCTCTCTGACCCACTAAGAAGACAGTCTGTGACGTATGGGTAAGGAGTCAAGGATTAGGGTTAGGGGGCTAGGGGGCTAGGGCAGGTTTTAGGGGGCTTTTTGGCACATCCCAGAAGTCTCCATGGCCAAGTGGCCATGCGATTGATGGGATGGCTCCAAAAATTTGCATGGTCGTCCACTCCCACATGGCTGGCCAGGCCACTGGGTCAGCCCATCATTGCGCACTGCGCAGGTGTAAATAAAATAAAATAAAATAAAATCAATGGAGGACAGAGGAGGAGAGGAGAGACATTTTGTTGCAAGAAAAAAACCACTGCTACTGTGAAAAATCTGGCAGTTTATAAATTTTCGCGTGTTTCTGTTGTGCTTGTGTGTTTTTGGACCACAATTTCAAAAACAATATTGCGTTCGCCGCCCCATTTTGGATCCCCCTCCCGCACCGCATGGCATGGCGAGTCCGGCTGCCCAGGACGGGGGTGGAGGCGGGACCCCCCCTCCAGACCAGAAACCACCCATCCGGTACGTGCCCTGCACCCTTAGTCAAGCAGGCATTTTTCCGCCTGCTTTTTGGCCCGGGAATGGGTGGGGGGAGAGTTTAAACGTTTTTTCCTGTGCCGTCCGTGCCGCTTGCTTGCGCTTTAATTGTGGCGGCCGGCGGCGAGACTGGGCTTTTTGCTGGCTGCGAGCCTGCGGCGAGTCCCACCAGAGCAGCCCAGGACGGAGGATGGGGGGGAGGCCGGGGACCTCCAGAAACAACCCCTCTGGTAGGTGCCCTGAGGCACGGCAGGCATTTTTCTGCCTGCATTTTGGCCGGGAACCGGGTTTTTTAACTTTTAAAAACTTTTTTTCTGTGCCGCTGCAGGATCACGCGATCGCGCGATGCAAGGAACGAGCACGACAAATCAGACCAAAATTGTTCGTTCATCCGTTCGAGCTCGAAGTCTGGCGGAGTAATTCCCGTTACCGTTTCCGTAGAGTAACGGAACCGAGTAACGGAAACGGAAACGGGAATATCACTAAGTCGTGCCCATCTCTAGTCCATAAAGAAGAGAACTAGAAAGTGTAGGCCCCTTACATGACCCAAGATTCAATCAAAGAGGACATAGTTATTTTCCAGCCTATTTTTGGAAATAGGCACCAGAAAATCCAATACAAAATTCAGAAGGGTTTCCAAAGCTCAATCTATTGTTTCCTCAAAAACCCTTGTTTCTTCTTTCTTGCCAGAACAAATTACTCCTAGTTTAAATTAACTGTCAATTTTAAATCCTTTTGTATGCTGCCTTATTGCAGATACAGCCAATCTTGCATACATTTTATTTATTTATTTGAGTTTTATCCTGCCATTTCCCCGAGGAAATGGCAGGATAAAAATCAAATAAATAATTAAAATGTATGCAAGACTGGCTGTATCTGCAATAAGAATGAATTTCACAAAGGAAAAAATAAGCATAGTTCAAGATACCTTAATGGTGGATGAAAGGGCTGACTTAGCTTGTATATCTGAGACCTGGGTGGGTAGTTCATGGGAGGGTTGCCCTGTCCCAGATCTGCCCCTGCCTCCATCGAGCATCAGGGGAGACTAGACGGGTGGGGAGGAAGTGTCTCCATTGCCCATAAAGATTCTATCAAGCTTAGCAGTGTCTTGGCCTTGACCACTGGGCTAGAGTGCTGCTACCTGACTGTGGACCAAAAAGGTAGGAAGGGGACAGTGCTGGTGTACTGTTCATCCTGTGACCCAGGACTATCCCTGCCAGGGCTGACCAACTTCATCTCTGCAGTGCTGCTGAGATCTTCCAGGCTGGTATGCCTAGTAGCCTTCAACCTCCACGTGGAGATGGATATTTGTGGTGCAGCCCTGGAGTTCATGGGCTCCATGACATCCATATTCCAACATGTAAAAGGTACCCAATCATGCAGCAAGGCAAACTCTGGTCCTAGTACTCATGGCTGGCTGTGACAAGAAGGAGCTAAAGGTCGGGAACTTAACATCTTCCACCTTGTCATGGTCAGATCACCATCTACTAAAGTTTGGGCTAGAGTTAATGCCCCCCCCGGAGGGTGGGTGAAATTTGATAGTTCACCCCTGGAGATCTGACTGTTTTCCATAAGGCCTTGAGTTCTTTTTGTTTTTGTTTTTTACAACTGATTTGATTGGCACTTCTCTTGAAACCTAGGTCACCAGATAATATCCTGCAGTTACCAGGGCTGTTGACAAGATTAGCCTTAATGCCCTCTTTGCTTGAGGACTCACTACTCATCTTGTCCTTCCAAAACCATATTAAATCTATACTGCTCCTGCTCCAAGAGGCCTTTTGAAACATCTTGTCCCATGACATCTCTATGGATCCACTTATTGAACTAATTTTTATTTCTATTTTGCCATCCATGTTTCCTTCATTTTTGGGATGTCCTGGGCTTTTTTGATTCTTGGTCCTCTGTTTATGGTTTGTGGGTGGTATGGGATTGTAGTACTATAACTGTTGTTAGCTGCTCAGAATAGCGTTTCAGCACTAGATGGGCAGGAGATAAATGGAATGAATGAATGAATATCTGCACTTCACTTTGCTTAACACTCTGCTTAACAATCTTTCTTTTTAAGGCTGCTGCATCCTGTTCATTATTAAATAGGGGCATGGCTCAGTAGCAGAAGATATGTTTTGCATATAGAAAGTCCCTGGTTCAGTCCTTATCATCTTCAGGTCTGATTGGAAAAGAACTCCCTTCCACTGCTAGTCAGTATAGATAATATAATAAGTTGATGGTCTAGTAATCAGACACATCAGTGGTCTGATTCCTGTCTTATCACTCTGCTTCTTTCTTCTTTTGTCTTTTGATGTGAAATCTTCCACAAATTACTAGTTTGTCATTTCATTATTAATTATATTATTAAATAATTATAATTTATTTCTGTATCTGAGATTTACAGTATGATGGGACTTGAATTAAAGCCACAGATTTATGTATGAAAATGCAGGATAAATGTGCAGAACTTCTTTTATTATTTTATAATAACAAGACCCTTCCTTATTTCAGTCCAATGCAGAACAAGCACCAATATCTGACTGAACTTTTCAGATGTATATTGTTTCAGCTTGAACACATATGTAAGATCAGAAGACTCTAGGTTTCACATTGGTCTGAGTGTAGAAACTATTAGGTATTGGAACATCAGATTGCTAATTGTGGAACCATCATAACAGTTTTATTGCATTCATCAAATAGTTAGGATTCAACACATGCACCTTCCTTTCATATAAAAAGTGTAGGTAAGAATCTAGATAAAGAATTATAGGGAATAATAATATTGCTTGAAATTTGAAGGAAAAAATCACCTTTACTGTGAACTTTTGCTAAATAAAAATAACAGTAATTTGAATGCTTTCAGAGCAGTAATTTGAATGCTTTCACCCACCTGTTTGGTCCTATTCTCCCCCTCCCACAAACAATCAATTTTGATACTAAGGAAATGGCAGATGAGAGGAGACATGCACTAAATACCACAGTGAAACATTATTTGCACTACTTGCAAAATTGTTTGCCCAAATACACATTTACTCACTTGTTCTGTTTTTCCATACTTGTGACCCTGAGATTTTCCCATCGTGAATTAAGCAGATTCATTTGTTCTTGTATTTCATTTTCTTCATCTTCAGAAAGCTTCCCCAATGACAGAAGTTGGCTGCCTACTTGCAAAACATCACCAACACGTCCTTGGTGAGCTGTCAATTCCATCATAAAGCCCTAAATAAAACATTTTTAGGAAAAAAAAATACTACCTAAGATTGAAGAGTTTTTAAAATTTACCATTTTTGTTAATAATAATAATAATAATAATAATAATAATAATAATAATAATAATAATAATAATAATAATAATAATAATAATAATAAT
>JAHTLZ010003399.1:6897232-6907828 GCA_023846285.1 Phrynocephalus versicolor
TGTGTGTGTGTGTGTGTGTGTGTGTGTGTGTGTGTGTGTGTGTGTGTGTAAAAGAATGGAGGAAATGGTACCGGTGGGTGATCTGGGAATAATGTGGGTGTGGGGGGAAGGAGTGTAGTTTCAGGGGTAGAATGGGAAAATAATATATAAAATTAAGAAAGCCTGCCCAAAATCTCTCAACCTAACCTTCCCAAAAAGAACAGATAGACTGTGGCTCTCTGAGTCAGAGAGAGACACAGTACACACACACAGTGAGAGAGAGTGAAATGGCTGTCTCTTCTACACACAAGCAAACCACTCTCTCTTGGTCCACTCACACAACAACACACACAAAGCAGCTTTGCTTTTCAGCACAGCAGAGAGCAGTAGGGAATGAAAAAGCTAACAATAAAAAACTGTTAAGCTAACTTTAACACCACTGCCAGAAAGACGTCTGTCTCCTAACCCACTCCACCATAGACAGCAAGAAACCAAAAGCAGCCAGGCTCTTATATAGCCTGCTGTCATGAGGCAATTAGCAAACTGCTCCCTGTCCCCACCTGAAACAACAACAACAACAACAACATCATCATCAACAACAACAACAACAACACCATTATACTGAATTCCTATGGGCACCCCATTTGGAATTGAATAACTTGGTGCCCTGTACCCCAAACATCTTCAAATTTGGGGTGCTTCAAGGGGAAAGCTTGAGGAAGTGCCACAGCAATTTTCATGCTGCTAGTTACCTGGGATCACTATTTTCTAACACAGAAAATTGTACTTAGAAATGTTTCTTCCAGGGGGCAACCACTTTGAAAGTTTAATAACTCTAGTGGACAGCACCCACCTAAATTTAATTAGACCCTGTAATTCATGCCACTTGCACTATTCTGAGTGCCCCCTCCTTGGATTTTCATCCTTTACAGTTTACTTAATATAGCTAATCAATAAATTGTGGCCCATTTTGAAGACAATTCTTGTCCAGTCTCTTTATTTCAGGGCTGGGGTAGCAATATTGCATGACTTCCTCAAACAGCGAGAAGCAAAGATATCATCCATGGTTGGTAGATGGAGCCCAATGATATTTTGGGCAATTTTAATAATAAACTTCTAAGCCTATTACTGGTTCCAACTAAAAAAGCAGTCCCATTCAATCAACACCTATATAAATTCAGTTAAGTTGGGCAGGGATGTCTATTCTAGCAATTGAATACTGGCCTTAAATTGAATAAAGTACAATGAAATGAATCATTTTGGAACAGGGGGCCAAAACATAATGGCTGAAATACAGCAGTAACATTGCATTTAAAATAGGTCAAATGAATTAATAGAACTTAACAAAGGAGTTTACTCATCAAATCCTCACTGATTCAATGGACCTACTCCTGTTGTGACTGATTACTCGATTTCAGCCAATGTTTTATACAGAAGGCCCTAAACCCTATATATACCGCAAGTTTCTGACCTTTATCCACTATATTTATTTATTTATTTATATACTGTACCGATTTCCCAAAAGGAAATATAGATTGAAGAACAGCCAACTAGCAGATAGCAAACTGTTTGTGATGATTTCGGCAATCTGCATGATTTACACATACCTCATGGGTGTGAAATTGTTCTTTAACTTCCTCTACATCAGTGGATATATCTCCTTGTGCTTGCAGTGAATCTTCAGCAGAGAGAAGCCATGAGAGTACTTCTTCCAATGCAGTTTGGTAGCTTTCAAGATCAACTTCAGTATCCATAGGTGATGTGGCAAACAGCATCTCTTCTTGACCTTCCAAATGCTGCTAAAATAAACAAAAACAGATACTTGGGGCATGTCCCAACTAAACTGTGCTGAAACCACTCTGATAGACTAGTAAAAAATGCAGTCATGTTAATTCTACATAATAGTACCCATCTGGCATCAAAATCCTTATGAACAAAAACATCCTGTGCAACACAGTGACCATTCTTTGAAAAACACTAAACAAAAGGGCAGGGGAACAAATCAACCATATTTTTTTTTCATGCAGATTTTCTGTTATAAGTCAAATCCAAAAGTATGTTTCCACAATATCTAATTTTCACGAAGGACAAAATTCAGTTTTAAAATTTCTTGTTCAGTCTTGTCAAAGCTAATATATTACACGAGCATGCAGAAACATAGCTATATAAATGCAATAGAAAATACTTTAAATCAATGATTATTCATATGCAATTGTGGACTGAAATAATTCATGTACATTTTAAAGATGCAACTAACAGGTTAAGCAAACTGTGCTCATCACTATTTCAGGAGAAATCCAGAGCAAGTGGGTTGAATTGCAAGGTATAGCAAGCTTTGATTTTAGAGCAATATGGCTGTATTCATCCCTTAAGGAAGCCCAAAACTCAGTCAATCCACCCTTTCTTTCATGAAGCCCTCACATAGGAGAAACACTCAAGGGGCTTCTCGGTTGGATCCTGCACATCTGTAGGATACATACAGAAATTAAAGCTGGAGAGGCAGATTCCCTCCCATTTTTGTCTGGACAGAAGCAAAGGTTTGATCTTAATTGAGTTGAAAAGCATATATTTTATTTGCCAAGAAGTATGTGTCTATGATTGCTTTGTTGCTTCCACTTTAAGACCTCCATAGTGCTACAGAGGTGTGGCTTCCACTAAGTCCTATAGCCGGAATTGGTCACCAGTCCTGCCAGCCCTGCCAGCCTCTAAATTAGAGCTTCATGCATGGTCAGCAGAGCCTAGGCTTATTTTCTCATACATTTCACTGTTCCATTGGGTTAGCAGAACAAACCAGATGAAACAAACCAGGATTGCCACAGAAAAGAGAGGTGGGATGGATAACAGATAGAGACAGAGACAGGTAACAGACAGTGAGTCAGGCAGAATGATTGATGGCTGTAGGCTAGCTCAGGTATGCTTCCAGGTATCTCTCTCTATTACTGGCTTTCCATTTCTCTGATGTGGAGATAGCTGCACTTATATCACAATCACAGATTGCTACCTCCTTGGATATGCTGTACAAGACCATGATAAAACAGTGTTGCTTTGATTATATCAATTACAGAATGAAAAACAATTCTCATCAGGGGAAAAATATAGACTGTGACCAAATAGATGGTTATGATCACGTAGGCAAAATAAGACATTCATGACCAGTTACTGTAGAGGTAATTGGTTCAGGGTGACCAAATATATATCCAGAATACTTACTTCTCATTAAATTTTCCTATACTGAGAAAAGGAAAAACTCATGAGAATGCATGAAAGGGATTAATCTACCCCTTCCATAGAGAACTGTGAGTCATCAGACAGCCTCACATATAGAAGACTTAATCCAAGACAGTTCGTGGGTTGTGTTAAAAAAATAATAGTTAAAAAGTAGGTTTAATTAGGCAGGGGAGAAGAAACAAAGTGAAATTGGCAAGAAGGTAGCAAACAAGGTCAGACCATCTTCACACCTTTGAAGAAAAGAGGAAAGACTCCTAGGCTGCTAAAGTAACACTCTTTGGTTCTCTCTGAACTAGCAACAATAGTGATGAAACAAAGCAAGATGCTAAAGTATGTAAACCCCACTTTCTTTTTACCAGCACCCGAGGAAGAGTTGTTTCAAGGGATAAATAAGAATTCATATGTCTCTCTGAAGTCAAATGAAAACAAAGTCCCAGATATAGTTACTGACTGGGGAACATACACACAACATAAAGAAATTGGCTCCAAACATGAAGTCCTTAAAACCCTAAACCAAGGTGGCAAGGTTTTTATCACTTTATTATGCTTCCTGAGAATAGAAGCACCTGCCTCTTCAAGTCTCTTGCTCTGCCTAACTTGATTTCTGAGTCAGAACCCTTTCCTAGGATTTCCTCACCCACCGGCCTGAATCAAACAGTCTTTGGGGGTCATTCCAACAGTGTATTTAAATGTTAAATTCAAAACATGGTGATCTAGGCCTGCTTAGAATAGAGTGGGATGATAAGATGAAATAATCAGGGAACTTCACTCTAGTTATTTTTAAATTTAATTTAAATTAAATAATGGTCAAAATGTTCTTGCGTATCCATGCCAGAATAAAATTGATGGTGAAGCTTTTGTAGGCAAATAATAGATGGGATTTCTCTCTTTTTATGTGGCAAGATTTCATTGCCATCACCTAGGTTAAATTTGAACAGGGATTTAACATCAACTTTATTGTTAAAATGTATCACTTCCTACTTGAACTGAATCAGATTTTGAGCTTGTATAACAGTTACCAACTCTGTTGAGTTTTTTCTGAAAATCTTTTATTTGCAGGATAGTTCAAATTAATCTCCCATCCTAGGTTCTGAAATAATCTGGAGACAAGAAAACAGTTTTGTGAATTTTGGACAAACTCATTCACTCCTTCTTGTCACCCAAATATGTTAAAGGCATACTTCTGCCTATCCTATTCTCCAAATCGATAAAGTCTACTTTTCTAGGGTGAAGGAATGAAGTTCTCTTAAATCTTACTCATCCCTACAGGCTATAGGTCCAAGCCTGCAAAGTCGGAAGGACTGATCAGAGGAAGATTTTTTTTGGCAGATGGCCAAAAGGGAAGGGATGGCTGATGTTCATTCTGGTTTCAGAGAGGGGATCCATAAGCAGCTCAGGCATCTCCCTTGGAGAGTTTATCTCCCCCACCCCTCAAAATGGGCTGCACACATAAGTAAAGGTTTCACCCCATGCAGCCCTGATCAAGCAACAAATTCTGGACAGACTAACCTACAGACTAAAAGAAAAAGAGGACTGTAAGTTTTCTGAATCCTGGAATGCTTTTCTATGAATGGTTACATATAAGAAATAGGATAGCGGAAGAGGAGATATAATTCGGTACTGTTATATAGATGGCTAGAAAACATTAACCTATCTTGCACTGTATGCAAATATAAATATTGTTAATATACACCTTTTTTTAGATGGAAATAAATAAATATTTTTTAAAGCAACAAATTCAGAGTCATTTGCCTTGGACAGAAATTTCCCATGGATATCAAAGTCAGGCCCAGGGGTGGAACATGTGTGACTTCCTCCTTCTCTTCCACCTCCTTTAGGAGACAAGCTGTTTAGGAGGGAAAGGAGAGTAGGTCTCCCTGCATATTTTGGTTATCAAACTCTGCTGCCCTTTGACAGAAGGATTAGGTGGGTTGGACAGCCACTGGAGGCTGCAGCAAGGGAAACTCAGCAGACATCAGTGCTGCCTCTCTGATCTTTCTTCAGTGTTGCAAGATGATCTCCAGCTTAAAATACAAACAATTACAGTTCTTGGTAATAGTTCATGGGTTGTTTAAGTATAAATAAATTTAAAACAGAGTTTCCTCCCATTACCTAGATCAGGCACCAAGTTTTCCCGAACTTTCATGAAAATGAGAATATTTTCCTCTTCCTTCATCCAGCTTAAACTATTGAACTCATTAACTCTGTACCAAGGAGTAAGCTTCCTCCAGCCTTTCTTTCTCACAGAGACAACGTACAAGTGTTTGCTGCTTTCCAGTTACCTGTAGGGGTTCCCCCCTCTTCTCTTGATCAGCTGGTCATAGGCTTTTCCAGAAGACCAACAAACCCTGACTCTTCATTTTCCAACAACCCTTCATTGGCACAGTCCTCTACTTATTTGTACAGCCAGAGCCTAATCAGCAGCTAGGTGCTCCAACCCACTGAGCTCTGGTATTCAAACCAGTCAGAGAGTGGATTTTGCTCATATTAAGTGCCACTTGCATGCTATACAGATCTGGACTTTAACACTGGGGTGTGAGATGTACGTGGGTGATACAAACTAGAGTCACCTTGCAAACAAAAGCAAAGATATTTAATGGAAGGCAAATGAAGGTGTGGTTGGGGAGGATAGAATAAAAAAGGGGGAGTAGGAGAGATTCCTAGAGTTTTATATACATATCTCCACTAGGGTATACTGTGGGGAATTTGTTTTTATTGAAAGGAAACTTGTAGAAGATGAAATAAGCAAGATAAGCATAGGAGAAACAAGAAGTACAGTACATTGAATTTAAAAAAAACTAAAAGAGACATAATGCATTTTAGTAAAATGGAGAGCCAGATCTCATGTGCCTGTTTCAGCTGCAGAGACCTGTAATATGAGCTAATAATGCTCCAGATGAAAGAGCATTTGATGTAAGGCAGAAGGGACTTGTGTATAGCTTTTAAAGCTCTCTCTACTTATATACTTCCAAAAACAGATGGAATGTAATCAGCTCCAAAACATCCCAGTTGGTACAGAAGTAAAACACACCATTTGATATACCATTCCTAATGTGGGTCCGAAGGTTAATAAATCTATAGAACTGCAAATTAGTCTTGACCACTTTGACTTAGATAATCAATGGTACTTGCATCAATTGCTGCATTTCCAAAGACAAGGTGCATATGCTAATCTGTTTACTGCTAGTAATTTAGTCTGTTATGAATTTTCAATAAAATAAGACTGGCATGGCTTTAAATGAAATTGAATGCATCCAGAATGCATAGCCTGATAGCTATTTGCTTTGAGAACAGGAATGGATTTACATAGGACAGAGAATTCTCCTCCAATTTATTTTAAGCACTTTTCCAAGCAACATTTATTGACCTTTCCATTATCTTTAAAGTGAAGAAATGCAATAATTCTAATAGGAACCCCTTGCTTCTAAACAAATCTCATGGTAAGGCTGATTGACTGCCTGCAATTTTAGGACCCACTGTTAAGGCAATACTAAAGGGTTGACAGTGAAATTTAAATAAAGCAGAAGTGCAGCAGTGAGCACAGGGATGATTGATATCAATGTTAGAATGCATTTAGATAAACTTTTCTAATTCGTTTCCCCCCCCCTCTTCAAAAATCCCCTTGAAAATAAGCTTCTGTTTAACCCTTTGTTGTTTAGAAGATAACTTATTCATTTCACAGAGACTATCTCCCAGCAATGCAATAAAAATAATTCAGTTGAATGAACAGAATATATATATATATATATTTATCTTTGTGACCTCTCATTTTAAAGAACTGTTTTATCAGCAACAGCAAGCACATTGCCAAACATTTTAGGGCTTTTTTTCTTTCAAAAAAAATTAAAAAATGAAAGAGCCTCAAACTTGTTATAAAGATGAAAGAAAAGTTGAGTTAAAAGCATTTGCACACAAAATAATGGAAAACTCTCCCAGTTAAAACAGAATTTGTGGTTGAAGTTACTATCCAAATACAAAGGAATTCACACATAGTTGAACACCCTTCAGTCAATACACTGGGAAGTTTATGCTCCCTTACTGTATCTTTCATATAAGAAAATGCTACTGCATAATTTTACTTGTCATTCTACTCCCTATAAAGTACATCACAAGTGTATGGAAGAAATAAAATAAACACAAGCTTTGTTAATGCCAACATCTACAAACAAGAGATTTCTATCAAATACTTCATAATTAGTAGTCCTGATCAACTGATCCACATTTTGTTGAAAGAAGTTTCATTGGCCAGAATACAACTGGTGTTTATATAACTTGCCGTGGCTTATTTAAGCTGATTGACAAGTTATCAGGCCATGTCTCAGCCACATGGCTGATCACCCACTCTTCTGTGCAAATAAGATGAATCTTGTCAATCACCAAGTTGCGCGGTCTTTACTTGCACATCAGTGCAAGCCATTGTGTTTAATGGTGTTTAATGGTGAGTAGAATTTTTCCTCTTTGAGGACCCAAAGGGTACAGCTTGCAAGTGTATCTTATTTTGAGTGGAGATGGACATTTTGTATTGAAAGGGGACTGGTTCTGAAATGAAACACGCCAGCACAGCTGGTGCTCGGAACCCAATCCCACCCTCCAGAACAAAAACAACCACTGTCTTACCCTCCTGTAGCTCATGCAGAGCGAAACTTGAACCAGAAAGCAACCTCAGACATGTCATATTCCCCTCTCACTGGTGCTGGCTAATCAGGAGCTGTGCAAGGACATGCATCATTCCGCCTCCCTGTTTGATTGGCCAGCGCCAGGGAGAGGGGAAAATGATGCATCGGGCACTGCTCCTGGTTGGAGTTTCACCCCGTGTGAACTACAGGAAGGTAAGGCAGTGGTTGTTTTTGTTCCAGAGGGTGGGACTGAGTTCTGAACGCCAACTGTGCTGGCATGATTCATTTCAGAACTAATCTCCGATATAAAATACCCATCTCTAGTTTTGAGTATGGGGTTGGAGGGGCTATACCTTCAACCATAACTTGCTTGATAAAATGTATCAATTTTTTCTTTATTAAACAACAACCTTAACAAATGTGTGTGCACGTGTACACACAAAAGATTAAACCTAGGTCTCAGTGCAGAATGTGAATGAAGCCTCATGGCATACTGGTTAAATGGTTGTATCACAGCTAAAACTGTGCTCATGACCTGGGGTGTGTTGCAGCATTGTTTTCCTTGGTTCCTATGGATAGGTCAAATCCAGAGAGAAGGAAGATAAGCGCATTTGTTCTATTCAATATGGATACAGAGAAGAAAAGAGCTTGGGAACTTTTCAACAGCAGAGCAACTATCAAGATAGAACAACAACTTATGAAGATAATGAGAAAATCCAGAAAGGGAACTTTTGGCTTAGTGAATTAATTACATAAAAATTTTGTTTTCTGTATTTTGATTTTCTAAAACTATTAATTGATTGTCATGATTAGAGATGGGCACGACTAGGGAAAATGACGTTTTCGAGTTGTCGTGTGTCGGAGGCAGCCCGTGTCGGCTCGTTTCCGTTTTTCGCGAAAATTCGCAAAAATTAGTCAGTTCGTTTTTTTTGTTTTTTCGTTGTCGTTATACTGGTTTTTTTTGGGGGGGGTAGCGGGCTCCTGGAGGCACCTCTGTGGGGTGGATGCCTCCTCTGGCCCGCTATAAAGGGAAAGTGGGCTCCTGGAGGCACCCGTGGGTGCCTCCTATCCTCACCCACTAGGAAGGGGCAGCAGCAGGCTCCAAGAGACCCCTCAACATGGGGGTCTCCCCCTCCTCACCTGCTGCTGCAAAATGGCATGCATAACCATATGGATATGCATACCATTTGCAGACAGTGAGACCACCTGGTCCATTGGTACGACCCTCCGAGGAATGGGTCGCACCTGCCATGTCCCACAAAGAAGGGAATCGTACTTGCATGTAGTGCAATGCAAGTACATCTGGTTATGGGCTAAGGTGGGTTTAGTGCAAGGACTAGGGTTAGGCTAATGACGGGTAAGGTTACGGTGGGCTATTGGGTTGCACCTCTGGGTGCCTCTCTGACCCACTAAGAAGACAGTCTGTGACATATGGGTAAGGAGTCAAGGATTAGGGTTAGGGGGCTAGGGGGCTAGGGCAGGTTTTAGGGGGCTTTTTGGCACATCCCAGAAGTCTCCATGGCCAAGTGGCCATGCGATTGGTGAGATGGCTCCAAAAATTTGCATGGTCGTCCCCTCCCACATGGCTGGCCAGGCCACTGGGCCAGCCCATCATTGTGCACTGCGCAGGTGTAAATAAAATAAAATAACATAAAAGCAATGGAGGACAGAGGAGGAGAGGAGAGACATTTTGTTGCAAGAAAAAACCCACTGCTACTGTGAAAAATCTGGAAGTTTATAAATTTCCGCGTGTTTCTGTTGTGCTTGTGTGTTTTTGGACCACGATTTCAAAAACAATATTGCATTCGCCGCCCCATTTTGGATCCCCTGCCCGCACCGCATGGCATGGCGAGTCCGGCTGCCCAGGATGGGGGGGAGGCGGGACCCCCCCTCCAGACCAGAAACCCCCCCTCCGGTAGGTGCCCTGAGGCACGGCAGGCATTTTCCGCCTGCTTTTTGGCCCGGGAATGGGTGGGGGGAGAGTTTAAAAGTTTTTCCCTGTGCCGTCCGTGCCGCTTGAGCCGGCGGCGAGACTCGTGCCGTGCGGCTTGTTGTTGCTGCTGCCTGCGGCGAGTCCCATGCCACGCCAGAGCAGCCCAGGACGGAGGAGGGGGGGAGGCCGGGGACCTCCAGAAACCACCCCTCTGGTAGGTGCCCTGAGGCACGGCAGGCATATTTCCGCCTGCTTTTTGGGCAGGAACTGGGTTTTTTAACTTTAAAAAAAAATTTCTGTGCCGCGTGGCATCGCGCAATCGCGCGATGCAAGTAACGAGCACGACAAATCAGAGCAAAATTGTTCATTCGTCGGTTCGAGCTCGAAGTCTGGCGGAGTAATTCCCGTTACCGTTTTTGTAGAGTAACGGAACCGAGTAATGGAAACGGAAACGGGAATACCGCTAAGTCGTGCCCATCTCTAGTCATGATATGGGAAATGGGAAATGGAAGTGTGAAGACCAACCTTAAATATAAATAAATGTTAATCTGTTAGATCCTTAAAAGAATTAGCAGCAGTTAGGTATTGATAAGAACTTTAACAAATAAAGTAAAATCTGTAGCCCAAGATGTAGCTTTTATAATAGCCCATAACTTACTAACTTGAGTTATAGAAGGCTTTTGAAATTAGGTATCTTTTAGAAGAATAGATAAATGTACCTTGTTGATGATATTATATACAGTTAGCTATATACATTATAGATAGATAGATAGATAGATAGATAGATAGATAGATAGATAGATAGATAGATAGATAGATAGATAGATAGATAGATAGATA
>JAHTLZ010003399.1:6907838-6919125 GCA_023846285.1 Phrynocephalus versicolor
ATAGATAGATAGATAGATAGATAGATAGATAGATAGATAGATAGATATGTATTCTCATTTGTTTAGCTAATTGAAGAATTAAATATCAAGATGGAATAAACAATTAAAATCAGATAGGCTATATCCTTTGTATTAGATGGAAATAGATGTAAGAAAAGATAGATAATATGAATGGGATAAAAAGGATATTAAGTATGAAAGTATGTTCTTTTAAGTTGGGAAGGGATATACAAATTGCATTGGGCTGAAATGTTGGGAAAATTGTGACTGAATTTACAACATGGAAGGAGACAAGCAACATATTTGTTTTATTTTGTTTAATGTTGAAAATAAATAAAATGTTTTTAAAAGGAGGCTTGCAAAATGACACCTCTGCACATGGAGGAATGTCTTTTTTAAAGGAGGACAAGAACTACCACTGGTTTTTTTAACTTTAGTTTATTTCAAAGCTCAGGTCATTCCAGGTACCACAATTCATGACAGCACAGCAAGGACTAAGTAGTGCTATTTTCAATCATGTTTACAAGTGTGCAAGAACAATGATAACTGTCATAACTAAACCTGGCCTTATTTAATAAAGTACACCTCTACCTTTTTCATTTTATTTTATTTAGGAAGCAGGATGAATTAGCCAAAAGCATTAATTGCAATCACATATTTATTCTCCCAATCACACCAGCTGACAAGTATGTTCTAATATAATACAGTGGCTTGATTAGTCCGGTGCCAAAGCCTTGAAAGCCTTACATTATATTGCCAGCTTTCCTGAGCAATAAATTATTTCAAATTCATTAAGACACTAATATGTTGTAAATATAATTCCTAACAAGAAGGAGACACTGAGCTAGCTTAATATCAATGCTTTTAGTTATCTGACCTACTCCATGAAAAAAAATCTAATTAAAAATTCCTTTCCTAATTAGTATTATTCCAGAATAAACCTTCCTTGGGTTACATTGCAATAAAGAGAATATATTCTCTATGCTAATGTTTTATTTTATTTTTCAAATTATGGAGTTCACCAAGTCATCTAATAATTATGTATATATTATCAAGAAATGGTTCTATTAAATTAAAATCTAGTAATGACAATTAAAATGCATTTAGCAAGTATAAAACCTTGTTGAAAATGTTTCTCCTCACTTTAACTTAATGGATCAATAAATAGCAGAGTATATGAATGTGCTATTTAAGGTAGCACATACAGATATTGTCCCAATGTAATCCTGGGGACATTTTATTGCCAATGATGTTGCCAAATGATTATAGCTAAAAGTACATCTCTTAAATAAAATCTAAGATAAGGGTGAAATGAAAACAAATTCAGTTCCCCTGTGTTTTTCTTGTAAGAGCTTATCATGCTTTAGCCAAAGATGTTCAATTTGCAATACACTCAAGACAGAGCAAATGTCTTGCAAACATGTGTCTGGGGGGGGGGGGTCAGTGGTCTTTAGCATGGCCAAGTTTGCAATTGTGGATGCTCTGAGTAGCCATAGTGCTGGGCAGGGCCACTTTGCTCCCCACCTGGCTAGTTTCACATTTGTGCACCCTAGGGGAATGCCCAGCAGGGACCAGAATCTTCACAAGACCTTGGCACATGGCGAGAGGCCTCTTTTGTGATCTAGCCATCTTCCCACCCTCCTTCCCAATTCAGAGAATTAGAGTAGCTGGTTGTGGAAGGGTCAGATGGGAATTTTTGACTGCTACTCAAATTGGACTGGAGTGGCAGTGCATTTTCACCCATCCCATTCTCTTTAAGGCTAAGCAGAGGTTTATAACTGGTCACAATCAGTGAGTAGTGCAAGTGGAACGTTTAAGTCAGGTGAAATCTATTGAGTATTCCCTAGCAAGCCTGTAGCAGTGAATATGAAGTAGGAAATGAATTAGGAAATTAGGAAACATTAGGTGTCAGGTATTTCTGTGTTGAGTTGTTACAGTCATGACCGACTCTTCGTGACCTCATGTCCATGGAGTTTTCTTGGCAGGAATACTGGAGTGGTTTGCCAGTTCCTACCCCAGGTGCCTACAGCACGTGGTATTCTCTAGTGGTTTCCCATCCAAGTACTAACCAGGGCTGATCCTGCTTAGTGTCTGAACTCAGTCAAGATTGGATGTGCTTAGGGCATCTAGGCAGCTTTATGCGTTAGGTATAAATAGGTTCAAAGATTAGGAATGAGGGCTGCCCAGACCACACGTTTTGGGAGGACACTGAAAAGGTGAGCAGTGCTCTTCTAATGGTTTTAGAAATCATTAACTAATTTGCTTGCACTACATTCAGGCCCCCTAGTTTAGGGATGTTGGCAGTTGAATTGAGTGAACTTCATATAAATAAATTGTGGCCCAAATTAAATCCCACAAACATGTCTTGCCTCTTTATTTCTAGGCTGGGTGGGCAAAGTCATTATACTGTACCATAAGTCATTACACCAATCATATACTAGCTCCATTAGGCATCAGACTTGTGTTTTCAGGTTCGGTTTTTACCCTTTTTACAGTCTGACTACTAAAATCATTGCTAATGAGAAGGTCTTCACAACTCAGGACTTGACATGGTAGGCTGTTCTATGGCTGTTTGCCACTTTTGGAGTAAAGCATTTCCTGATGACCCTTTCTATTTCTTTTTGTTTACTTGGGGATGACATTAGGTAACAGACTCTCGGATGAATTATACAATAAAAATAAAAATAAAAATGTTGCTGCCAGCTGGTAGCAAATAGTTAAAGACTTTAACTATATTTTCTCCATTTTCACCCTACTTCAAATTGCTGAGATACCTCCTCCATTGTTTGTGCCTACAAAGAGTAATGTGTGGGCTTGATTTCTATGTAAATGTCTCTAAAATGTTTTCAATATGAAGAATCAACATTTATTACCTTGAACTGCTTTTCCTGCTCCCAGCATGCTTAGGGGCCAAGAACAGTGAGTCATACTGCAGCATGAGCAGGTGTTTTCTCATTTCTACAACTTAAGGAAGCATGTAAGCAACGTGATTTTAGGATCAGATCATTTCCCCCACCCCTTTTTTGTTTGTGATTTAAAATATTTTACTTGAATTTGAGCTGCCCTGAGTCCCAGAGAAAGGCAGCCTATACTGTGTAAATGACACTCAGTCAAACAATAAGAGTGTCCCTTTACTTCTTGCAGTTTGCTTTTCTTCTGATGATAATTCGCTATGGTTCTATATTGATAATTTTTCACTGTAAAATTATTTTACAATTGTTATCATTGGAATCCACCCCAAGTATTTTAATGAAAAAAGAAAAAAAAAGAAATTAAGTGATAAAAATTGGCCTCCATTTCCTGCACTTATTATCAATTCTAAAGTATGTATGCATTTTGGCAGTATTAGGGAAGACAAGAAAAATCAACACATGTTTCAATGTGCCAGTATCATTAACTTGTTTCCTTTCTTTGATTTTTTAATCATTGTTTGCTGCTACACCAAACACAGTCCCTGGTGCAATCTCTCTATGGCATTAAATCCTTTCAGCACAAGGGTGGACAAAGTGCATGGTTCTACAATGTCATTGCCATTTCATTGCAGGTAAAAGCCTTTGATCTTCAACCAAAATATTTATGTATCCTTGTACAATGCAGACCAGTGGTGTTTTATATTTTAAACATGAAAAACAAATGCTCCAAACTTCACCAAAACTACAATATAGGTATGATTTTATCTTAATCCCCCCCCCCCGGGAAAGGGGGGGGTACAGGGTCGGGTTAATTTCTTACGACTAATGGGGAAATAATGGTAGGTGTTCATAGTTAATTATCCTATGGAAGAATGGCCAGCGTGTGACCATTTTCATTTGAACAGGGTGTTAAAACACCATTTATTTACCTTGATTTATTCTGTTCTTTACAATTGGGTGTTTTGTTTTCTTCTTGTGGTTGATAATATTCCTTGGTCAGGGACCAATTGTCAATTTCAATTAGTCTTTGCCCATCAAGCTAGCACAATTAAGGCTAGTATGCAAGTTACACCACTTTCTTGAGAAACCAGCTTTGGCCACAGTGACACATGCCCTAATGACATCATGGCTAGACTACTGCAATGCACTCTATGTGGGACTACCGATGAAAAGTCATAGGAAACTTCAATGGGTCCAAAATGCAGCAGCCAGACTGCTGACTGGGGCAGGGAACAGAGATCACATTACATGCTTATTAAAACAGCTTCACTGGCTGCCAATCAGCTCTTGGGCACAATTCAAAGTGCTGACCTTAACCTACAAAGCACTATATGACCTGGGTCCTAGCTCCCTCAAAGATCAAATCTCGCAGTATGAATTGACTTGGGTGGCCTTCTCTCCATCCTGCCACCCTCACAGGTATGTCTTGTGAGAACCCATGAAAGGGCCTTCTCGACTGCTGTGCCCAGACTCTGGAACGCTCTCACACTAGAGGCCAGGCCTTCCTCATCTCTGTTGTCCCTCTGAAAACAGGCAAAGACCTTATTCTTCAGGCAAGCTTTCCCTGAATAATGGCCTACCATTATGTGTCTTTTATATAAATCTATAGGTTCACATAGACTTTGTGTTTATAACTACTTATAACCTTGTAACTTTAATGTAATGTTGTCTATTAGTGCTGTAAGATGTCCCTCTTTAACTTATATGCAGAGTACATCATGTGAAAGGCAGGTCTGGATGAATCACAAGCCGGAATTAAGACTGCTGGAAGAAATATCAACAACCTCAGATACGCAGATGATACTACTCTGATAGCAGAATGTGAGGAGGAATTAAAAAACCTCTTAACGAGGGTGAAAGAGGAGAGTGAAAAAATGGTCTGAAGCTCAACATAAAAAAAAACTAAGATCATGGCCACAAGTCCCATCACCTCCTGGCAAATAGAAGGGGAAGAAATGGAGGCAATGACAGAGTTTATTTTCTTGGGCTCCTTCATCACTGCAGATGGTGACTGCAGCAATGAAATAAAAAGACGCCTGCTTTTTGGGAGGAAAGCAATGGCAAACCTAGATAGCATCCTAAAGAGCAGAGGCATCACTTTGCCAACTAAGGTCAGGATAGTCAAAGCTATGGTTTCCCCAGTATTCATGTATGGAAGTGAAAGCTGGACTATAAAGAAGGCTGATCGCCGCAGAATTGATGCTTTTGAGCTCTGGTGCTGGAGGAGAGTCTTGAGAGTCCCCTGGACTGCAAGGAGATCAAACCTATCCACCCTGAAAGAGATCAACCCCAAATGTTCACTGGAAGGACAGATTTTGAAGCTGAGGCTCCAGTACTTTGGCCACCTCATGAGGAGAGAGGACTCCCTGGAAAAGTCCCTGATGTTGGGAAAGATTGAAGGCAAAAGGAAAAGGGGATGGCAGAGAATGAGATGGTTGGACGGTGTCATCGATGCAACCAAGATGGATTTGACAAAACTCCGGGGGGCAGTGGAGGATAGGAAGGCCTGGTGAGCTTTGGTCCATGGGGTCACGAAGAGTCGGATACGACTGAACGACTGAACAACAACAAAGATGTCCCTCAATTCCTTGTTCTCAATACTTGAACATGTCTTAATTGTACTTGCCAGAATGCCTTCTCCCATTGAAAACTGCCCAGAATACCTGATCCTCCTAGGCTAGGCGTTTGAGGCAATGAACACCACGAGAAGCCCAAAAGGAAAAAAATAAAAATAGGGCCTTTTTTGCCATTGCCACTTGCCTGTGGAATAACCTTCCATCAGACATCTGCCTGGTACCCTCTTTGGCTGCCTTTAAAAAACTATTAAAACTTGGCTATTTAAGCAGGCATTCCCTCAAATATTATGCAATTTCAATGTTCACCCATCAAATCATGATGTATAATTATTAGCCCGCCAATAATAATACATCATTTTATGTCACTTTGATTTTAATTTTAATTTTATTTCTATTTTATTATGTTACTGTATTTTATATTTTTAGTGTATGAATTATTTGAATGCATTAATTGTTGTAAACTGCCCAGAGTGGCCTCGCTGCCAGATGGGTGGTATAAAAATCCAATAAATAAATAAATAAATAAATAATATTGGACTGTATATTATCATGTCTTAATTGTATTGTACTGTATATTATTCCTCATTACTGTAAGTCACCTTGGGTCCTTTTCCAAGTAGAAAGGTGGGGTAAAAATACTCTAAAATATAAATAAATAAAATAATTAAGTTGAAGTATTTGCTCTAAAAAACCCTATAAATGAGAATTTGAGTAGATTCAAACTAGCACAGTTACAAGTTTTTTGATTATATAGAATTGTTAGAATACCTACATAGAAACCAACTTACCAACCTGACAAGAACGTACAAATATCTGGCGAATTACCCAATTGTATATGCAGGTCACCACATCAAAACTAATCTGGCTTTAATATTTTATCTGTAAATCAGGGAACTTCTTGAGAAGTGGTAATGGTTGGAAAAGACAAGTAGGGGCAGATGTGAATAAGCAGAAGAGTTGGGTGATTGTACATTTATATAATTTGTTACTATACCTACTCAAATTACACATTGAGGTTACAGTCCTGTACAACTAAAATGTGAGAGAAGTAGCTGACAAGTACATTGAGAAGAATGTGCTTCTTTACATTTCCTGCATAAATGCAAAGGGCCTCATGTTAAGGAACTATAGAAAGGCACCATCTCAGTAGACATACTGTAGGTATCAGCACTTTTCTACAGTTAGTAGCCCAACCTTTGGTGGTACAAGGTCTGATTTTGGAAGCATATTCCCTCTAATGAATGGTTCCTGGTCTTCCCTGAAGGGTTTTTTTCAGGAGACACAATTATTGTGCAGCTACACAAATGTCAACACTTTTGGAGGTGAATTGCCTTAAGAAATCACTGTAGCCATAATCATTTACAGATTGAATCATACCACTCAGTATGCAACTAACAGTGATTTCATAATTTAGGACTGTTCACCTCCACAAGTTATGCATATGTGCTGCATCAGCCTAAGTAAGATTTATACAAGTGTACAAAAATAAAATATGTTTTAACATAATTTATTTAATGCATAACAGATTTATCTAATCCACATCTGTAAAAATCATATGTGGGAGAAATAAAGGATTGACTGATACTAAAAACAAAACAAGAAGAAAAGAAAAAGACTGAAAAGTGTTCTGCAGACTATTAAAAAGGGTATAAAAGAAAAAAATATTCCCAAAATTCACATATTATCCACAGCAAGCACAGGCATATTAGAAACAGAGTCACATTCAGAACAAACAATAATGTTGACAGACCTGTGGAGGGTACTTCCTCCCTTTTTGGTCAGGGGACATGACATAAGCAGCTTGTGTGTACGCATAGCTTTTGAAGCGAGGTTTAGATGGAGGTGAAGGGGTGCGCACATGGCCCTGTGCTACACTGACTTTGATCTAAGGAGAAGAAATTAGGAAGAAAAGCAGACAGATATGGATGAGTGTGTGTAGTAGAAAGGATAAAATGTATTCTTTTGAATACACCATTAAGCAGACAAAAAACTGTGTAGAAGTTGAGGAATGACTTTTTTTTAACATGTTAACCTTTCTGTAAGAAGTATGAAGTGCCAGATGATTATTTCTGGCATGATAACTAAAATTAGTAAACCACCTTTGTAATCCAGTACATTCAGAAAGCAAAGTACAGTGGAACCTCAACTTACAAGCAGCTCGACAACTGCGCAATTTGACTTAAGAGCGAAATCATTGGCAACCATTGAAAAAGGATTTCTGAACAAACATGAGTTACGAGTTGAAATCCATTTCCAATGATTTCCTTTCAGTACGGATCTGCAGTGGCCCTCTCCCTGCAGCGGCCGGGGGGAGTTTCAAAGCGATCTAGCCCATTACAGCTAGGCTATATCGCTCTGAAACCTCTCTGCAGCGAGAGGGTCACTGAAGGTGGCAAGTCATTTTCAAAGCGATCTAGCTTAGCTGTCATGGACTGGATAGATTTGAAACCTCCCCACCCATGGCAGGGAGAAGGTCACTGCAGTAGGCAGGTTTTTTTCACAGTGACCCTCTCACTGTGGCTGGAGGGCTGTTTTCAAAGCACTCTAGCCCAGCTGTCATGGGCTAGATTGATTTGAAACCGCCCACCCACTGCAGGGAGAGCTGGATCACACCTTTCCCCCAACCCACCAGAGCTGCATGAACATGCATCCCTCCCAGAGATCAGGTGAGTTGGGAAGGAGGCACGCCTTTCCCCACCTGAGCCACCCAAACATGTACTGATCCCTGGGATGTGTACATGTTTTTGCAGCTCCAGCAGGTTGTGGGGGAAGGTGCAATGGCCACCTCCTCCTCCTTAGTTGCTTCAATCTCTTTTGCAGAGAGCGAAGCAACCAAGAAGAAAGACGAGGTGGTGATCGGCAGGGAATGCTGCTCTCCACTCTCCACTGACAGCTGTCTTGTCAAAGTCAGCTGTAGTGCAGAGCGGAGAGCAGCGCTGGTAACCTCTGCACACACACACACGATTGAGAGAGGTTGGGACAGTCTTCCCATAGGAATGCATTGAAAACCTATCCCTCTGGAACGGATTAATTGGTTTTAAATGCATTCCTATGGGAAACCACTGTTTGATTTACAAGCAGATTGAGTTACGAGTATGCTGTCAAATGGATTAATCCTGTAAGTTGAGGTACCACTGTAGCTTGCATTTATAGCAACTTTGAAATAGGTGTGCTTGGCACTAAAAAGTTGTAAGATCTTGTATAAAATACTAAGTGCCAGGTAAATATATCAGTTACTTAAAACCAGAAGTCTTTAGAATTCTCACCACTCTTGATGAGTTATTCTAGGGATTGTTAGTCTTCCTTGGACTGGACTTTATCATAATGTACCAATGAGAAGGAAGGAAGGAAGGAAGGAAGGAAGGAAGGAAGGAAGGAAGGAAGGAAGGAAGGACTAAATTTAATTACTAGTTGATGTGGCTCTGTTATAGCTGGGGCTAACAAATGGATTCAACTGAAATGATTTGAAAGCTTCCATGCAAATCTACATTAGAGTTCAAAGAAAACTTGTAGATAACCCGAATTGGCCTCAACTCTTCCAGCAGGTTTTGAATTCTCTCTCTGCTCTGAGATCAGCAATCCTCCATATCTTCTGTGTCCTCCCCAAGTCTGCAAAATCTCTGATTTCCTAAATCATCCCAAAATGCCTAATTCACTTAGTGACTTTTGAAGCCCATCCGCACTAGAAGCGATGGATCTACTCAAGGGCAGGTTTGGAGGAAGGAGTATTTGCTCCTGGGAGAAAATTTCAGCTGTTAAAAATATTAACACAAAAACAAACCAAAATAAGGGAATTACATTATAGATTAAGAAAAGCTGCACTCCTATATCATTACAGTAGAACCTTGACTTACGTCCTGCTCGACTTGCGTCATATTTGACTTGCGTCCACTAGAGGTCTGTTTGACTTGCGCCGCAGGCTACGAGTTACGTCTCGGAGCCCCGGCGTAAGGCCCCGGAATTGGGCGGCTGGGCTACATTTCTATGCTTATCCGTTCTGGAGGTCTGGGTGAAAAGCCCCCCCCCCCAAAAAAAGCCTTTTCCCCCTGACACCTCTTTACAAAGTGCACTTTCACCTCCTCGCCCACCTCAATCCTCCCGAGGGCCCCACCTCTCCTCCTTTGCCACCGCACACAGGCGGCAGGCACACCCAGTCGAAGCTGCGCACCTCTGGTGCTTCCTCTGCCGGCCCCCGCCTCTCTTCCTTTGCCGGTGACTGCAGGCGCCAAGCACCCGGGAGGTGGGCTAGCCGGGAGAAGCCGGTGCAGCTGGCGCTGAAGATCCAGGAGGCGGGCAAGCCAGGGAAAGCCCTGCACCACTCATGCGTGCTTCCCCCCCACCCCCTGGTTCCCACTTTTTTTCTTTGCCGGCGCAGCTGACGCAAAGCACCCGGGAGGCAGGTGAGCCGGGAGAAGCCCCATGCCACTCATGTGGGCTTCCCCCCACCCCCTTCCCTCCTGGCCCCAACCACCCAGGCTCGCCGCTGCTCTTCACCCGGGCACGCGGGGCTCCCCTCTCCCACCCCCCTTCCCTCCCGGCCCCGACTTCCCAGGCTCACTTCCACTCTTCGCCCAGGCGCACGGGGCTCCCCTCTCCCACCCCCTTCCCTCCCGGCCCTGACCTCCCAGGCTCACCACCTCTCTTCATCCGGGCGCACGGGGCTCCCCTCTCCCATCCCCTTCCCTCCCACCCACAATGGTGAGTCCTTGATGCCTGACAGCTGCAAGGGGGCTGAGGGGGAAGGGCAGGGGGGCACTGCCGCCACTGCAGAGGGCCCCTGGGAGGGGCGGCCTCAGGAATCCCGCAGAGCCCCCCACCTCATCCGCTTCCATCCCCTCCTCCTGCTGCTGCTTCTGCTGAGGGTGTCCCAGCACGTGCAGAGGGCAGTTTGCTGCCGGAGGGAAGGCAGGAGGGGGTCTTGGGGTGTGTGCCCCCCTCCAAGCAGGCAAGGAAACTGGGCCGCAGAAAGGAGCCTCCCTCACCACCCCCGCCCCAATTGGCGAGGGGAGTTTGTGTGTGTGTGTGTGTGTGTGTGTTCTGAATTGGGGGGGGGGGGTCCTCCTGTCTCCTTGCAAACTTTGAAGGGAGAGGAGGCCAGGGACTTAGAAAGGGTGTGTGGGGCTTTCATACAGCCTGAAGGCTGGCTGTGGCAGGACAATGGGTGCATGGGTGGGTTCATACTGGAGGCGGTGAAGGGGGGGTAAACCCACAATGCTGTCTTATTTATTTTATAGTACAGCATGGATTATTGCTGTCTGGTTAGACAGTCAAATTGCTGTTTTGGGGGGTCTTTTTCATCGTCTGGAACGGATTAATCCACTTTCCCATTACTTTCTATGGGAAAAGTTTGTTTGACTTAAGTCATGTTTGACTTAAGTCTAGACCTCTGGAACGTATTAATGATGTAAGTCAAGGTTCTACTGTAATAGGTTATATGACTCTTGCCCCTGTCCCCCATAGTTTTGAGTCCCCACAAAAGATATATAAAGATTTGTTTTACTTCACACTGACCTTTTCCTCTACAAACTTATTTTAAACATATTAAACTGGAAAAGCAATCCATCCAGACACAGATTTTGGCAGATTCCTGGGGATAAGAAAATTATACTGGGACCGGGTGAACCCATCCATTGGGACCCCAGTAAGGAACACAAATGACTGCAGAAGAAAGAGCACATATTTGTTGTTGCATCATTCGATGTAACCCTGGAGACCGAGAGACTTTGTTTTACAATGCTTCTTAATGTGTGTGTGTGTGTGTGTGTGTGTGTGTGTGTGTGTGTGTGTGTGTGTGTGTGT
>JAHTLZ010003399.1:6919135-6959237 GCA_023846285.1 Phrynocephalus versicolor
TGTGTGTGTGTGTGTGTGTGTGTGTGTGTGTGTGTGTGTGTGTGTGTAAGTGTGTGTGCGCGCATGCAGACAATGTTCTATTTCCTGTATCAAATTTAACTACGGTCAACCGAATTAGAGATTATGGTATTTACATCACCTTATCACTCATTATATAGTAGGTCATACTACACTCTACACTGCATATAATCTAAACTATTTAAAAAGTGATCATAATAATATTGCAGCAGTCACATTACCGCATTGTATCAATAGTAGCTGACGGAAAAACAAAAAGGCTTTCTTCAACCCAGACCTAGGCTTTTTTATCTTATATTTTTCCTTTGAGACATGAATAGGTGCCCAAATGCAAAAGGGACATTATGTAGCAGAAACACTTACTTGGATACCAAATACATTCAATCAGAAAGATTTTGCAGATGTATTGCAAGTGTATTACACATTCAGTATCTCTCATATCATGAATGCCTACTTTTCCTGTTGAGGACATTTTATGTTACTATTGAATTTCTGCTTGCTGCACACACAGTATTGAAAGGAAGATGGTGAGGGACTCAGAAGTACAGAAAGATGCTTGTCTTGGTCACAGGGCTGGACATAAAAGCTGCTGTAACAGGATCAAGAGAAAGCTTCTTTGTTTATGAAATGATAAACTGTGTGACAAAGGTAGCTAATTTCAAACTCGTACACGTTAACCACTCAATTTTTAATGCATATATATATATTATTTCATGAAAGGGTCAAGAAAAGAGTAAGGTAAAGGTAAAGGTTCCCCCTGCACATGTGTACCAGTCGTGTCCGACTCTAGGGGCAGTGCTCACCTCTGTTTCTAAGCCAAAGAGCCAGTGTTGTGAGAGTCCATGGCCATATGGCCAGCATGGCTGAATGCATTTCTGCACTTGGAACACTGTTTACCTTCCCACTCTTTACAGTGGTACCTATTTATCTACTTGCATTTAGATGCTTTCAAACTGCTAGGTTGGCAGGAGCCGGGGCTAACAGTGGGAGCTCACTGCTCTGTGTGGCACCCGGGATTCGAACTGCTGAGCTGCCAACTTTATAGCTGACAGTTTTCAGCGCTCTGTACACACTCTAATGGAATTTATTACATTTAACAATGGGATTTTGGCCATTCATACACTTTTAAAAACCTTTTTTAAACTTCATGCACAGCAATTAACGAAGCAAATAAACACAGTGCCCTAAATCATGCTGTTCCCACCTAGAAGAGAACACCTGAATCAGGAGCTGAATCAGGAATCAACAACTAAGTGAATCACAATGGGACCATTTTGGCTGCAACTATCAACTGGACTCCAGCCATCATCTTTCTTTCTCAACAAAATAAATTATAACACATTATTCTTCAGTAGTTGTCAGAAAAAGAATAAATTGTAACAGACTTACTTGTTGAGAAAAACGCTGTTGATGTAACTGGACCGGCTCTTGTCTGATGTGCTTTGTTTGCTGTGGTAGCATTTCTACTTCCTGGATGGCTTCAAGAGTAACTTTCTGGGGTAGAACTTGGAAAAGTGACGTCACATACATCAAAATGGACTTCTTATCAGGATAAGTAGTTGCAACATCTGGAAAAGCATATTAAATACACATGTTTTTAATCATTTTGCAAAGTTCCAAAGCAGGCAAACAGGCTAATGAGATGTCCATTGTCCATTTAAACCCTGCTGGGGATTAAGAGTATTACAATCAACTCAATGCTTTCACACCAACCTGAATTCAAACCATAATGGGAAAAAATCCCACAGTATCACTCACTCTGTACCCCAGAGCCCAGAGAGAACTCCTAGTTCCCTGAACGCCTTGCCCTCTGAAAATGCCAGCCACAGAGTCTGGCGAAACATCAGGAGGAAAAACTACCAGAACACAGCCAAACAGCCTGAAAAACTTACAACTATCAGATCCCGGCCGCAAAAGCCTTTGAGAATACATTCCAGAAGATATTTTTCTTGCTTATAATTCTTGTATTTAAGTGCAAACATTGGGAGAAATCCTGTTGATCAACACAGTAGGCCTTCTTGAATCAATGTAATTATGGAGTTGACTCAACAAATCCTCAGTGATTCAATAGGCCTACTCTGCTGTAAATTACACCTCTAAATGTAACAGGATTTTCAGCACGAAGGACATCCATAATGTGACACTATACAAAAGAGAGAAATTCATAAAATACTTTTCAGTGCACAGTAATGTTGAAAAAATGCACATAAGTCCAAGTTTGAAGTAGTTATACCAGTTTGATTTGGATGTAGCTACAGGCACTAAACAGATGGATTCTTAAAGAAATACACCTCATGCATAAAAGTGAAAAGATGATTCAAAACTACATTGACTGCCTTTTCTGAAGCTGTCTGCCTGTGAAAGAGGCTTGAAATTTATCTCAGGTCTGCCAGTGGATTTGTATCTAGAAAAGTGAATAATGAATTCCAAAAAGACTTTTGTCAGTGAATGCACTTAGGATATGAACTTAAAGGACATTTAAAAACACAAATATGCAGCAAGGAAATTATATTTGCATTCATTTGTAAAGCACTTTAGAGGGAAAAAAGATGTATAATCCTCCATCCCTGGAAGATGAAATCCATGAATGTTTCAGAGAAGTGATTATGGAACACCTTCGTAGCCCATCAGTCACATCTGGGAACAAAGCTTGTATTTGCTTCCCAGTGAGCAATCACTAAAGAAAGAAAGCTAATTTACAAAGCACGGGAAGTATGAAAAATGTCTCAGGAGAATCAGAAGTTACTCATTCAGATATTGTTACCTGTAAGGTAAGATTTGACCCTCAGTTAAATGAAAACTTCCATACATCAATTTGTCCCCCCCCCCATTTAGCCCAATTGTTATCTTAATTGAGATTGAGTGTTTGTCAAAGATATATAAACAAAACAAAGGCTTTTAAGTTCTCTTCCTGCCCCAAGTTGTTGCTAAACATGGCAATGGAACTCTACTTAGGTCATATTCACATTCTGATACTGTATACTAGAAGAATAGGAGAATGGTGTTTTTACAAAGATAACATTCTGACAGTTCGGAAAAACTTTAAAGAAATCAGGCACAGCATTTGTACATAAGCCTGTATTGTGCTGAAAGCAGTTTAATCATTCTGCTGTTTTTAATTTATTGGTTTTTATGTTATATTGTAAGCAAGCTCTTGTTTTAAAATGTGAGCAGTAATATTTTAATGTCCTTGAAGATTTTTTTGGAGGAGAAGTTCTGTTATAACTAGTTTAACGAATGATTAAATGCATAAAACATATGTGTTTATGAGGTTTCAGCCCTAGTCATACTTACCTGGGAGGTAGGGTCCATTAAACTAAATGCGATTTAGTTAAGGTACAGGATTGCACTGTGAGTGCAACTATTCCATGACACCAAGAATTATCAATTATTTAGCTCAACATTTCAAGTCAATTACAATTTGTAAAAACATAAGTTATACAGCATGGCTTTCAAGTGATTCCTTTGTTCCTAATAATTTACATTTACCTCATGTACTCGTTGAAGTGAATCAAGATGTAAAGAGGTTGTTGTATAAGAATTTATCATTAATCCCCTAAGTGCTTAAACAGAAGCACTGGCAGAAAGCCACAAACTATTAATAGCAACTAGGTTTTATTGTAATAAATCTAACCCAGCATTGCATAGAATGGCAAGATCAGAGGTGAAATGACATTTTGCTACCCTCTTCTAAAGTTATAACGGCATAAAAACAGACACTGTGCATTAATTTTCTATACATATTTCCAGAGGAGATAAAGGTCACGTGCCTCAGTGTGGCTGGGTCTCTGGTGTGCCTTAAGACACTTCTTAGGCACTAAAGTGCACAAGGAAAGGCAGCAAATCATAACAGCATATGGTGTGGGCAGGCTCGGAGATGAAAATAATCTGAACTCAAGCCAGCTGCTTGCCAGCCATGACTGCAGATGAGCTGAACCTTATCTAATACAGATGGGCCATTACAAAGCATGCAGGTGCACATGAATTCCAACTTTTGTTGAATGTCAAAGGCCAGATTTGGAGCTTCTGGTAATTTGGAGCTAGCATCATTCCCCAAAGCATTCTGCTGCCTAGGACAAAACAGTAGTTTCCCCTTCCTTCTCCATTAAGGCCCAGATGCATACAGAGGAATAGGTTTTCAGAGCCTGGGGACAAAGTCAGTTTTGGTGCCCCCAAGGGGCCTTCTGAAAAACATGCACCCTGTCCTCCAGTTGCACTCTTCCCTGCCAAGTGGCTCTTAGGAAGAGAAGGCAAGGGCTTCTCCGCTTCCTTAAGATAGCCCTTTTCCAGCCCCATCCAGTCTCTCCGGGAAGCAGGATCTGGGTTAAAACAGGAAGGAAGCCAACCACACTTCTGCCAGGTGCAGAGGCGGATGCATCTTGCCTGCACCCTCCCCTCAACTCCCCCCACATCAGCCAAAGAAAATTTTCAAAAGGGCTACATGCACCCTCCCCTCTTGGGGAAAAGGAGTCCACCCACTAGCTTAGACTGCCCAGAAGGGTCCCAAAGAGGCACAAGCCTTCAGCATCAGTCTGGCCCTCCTGTGGTGGCAAGTCCAACAACGTGCAGGGATGCTGGTGTTTGTGTGCATCAAATCATACATCTCATTAAAGTTCAAATATTACACATTAATAATCATGGGTCCTCCAGCACATGGCTGTGCAGTGGAATAAAAACATGAATCTAAGACACAAATCAACCTGATTGTATATGATTTTTACACTGGATCATACTAAAACCAAAGGTTTCTTCCCTACCAGGTCTGGGTAAAAGGTGCCAAGTGCTGATGGACCTATGATTTTTTTTGTGTGTAATCTGTCAGCAGGAGTGGGATCTATGATGGGAGAATGGTTTGGAGCTGATCCTGTAGAAAAATCAGGTAGATCTCTGAGGATCCGTGCCTTGGATCCATGTTATTGCTCCACTGTGACGTCATGCACTGATGGACTCCTGATTTTTTTGTACAATCTGGGGGCAGAGATGGGGCCTATGATATAACAGTGGACTCCCCTGGGGCAGAGCTCTGAGGTCAGGAGGAGGAGAAGGAGGGAGGGAGGGAGGAGGGCCTGAGAGGGGAGCAGAGGCTGAGAAAGCACTCAGGCATCATGCTAGGGGAGAGGATGTCAGTCCCTCATTCCTAGCACACTGCAAGCTGATGGCTCTGACAGTTGCCTTGCCTACACCTCTGCTGGCCTGCTGCCTTCTCCCCCCCTCCTACCCACCCCAAGATCCCTGCAGACACATTTTTTTCAGTATTTTCATCCCCACTATGGGTAACAGCTACCTTGACATGTGAATGAAGATCCACTTGCCTGCCCACCCAGGTGTCAGAATATCTTGGACTACAAATATTTTAGAAGCAATTGGATAAATTGTGATTTATTCAAACTTAATATAACTTTAACAGTTAAATCAAAATTGACACCCTCAAGTTGTCATGTATGTCATCATATCTCTTTTCTCTGCAAGCTTTTGGCTATAGCGGTGCTGATAACATTGACTCTGAAGTATCTCTTAATAATATTTTTTATTTTTAAAACTAACAAAGTAAAAACAGATACATTGCTTATCTTCTGCCGTGTTTTATATATATATAAATAAATCAAGAGGAGTTTTTCCCAATAAATTGGCCTAGTTGTTTCATAATTCTCTTCTCATCTTAAACAAGATTATTTCAATGTTTCCATATTTACTATATATTTTTCCATAAATGTTGTTCTAACATTTTTCCATCAATATTATGTTCGTCTTTACTTATCTCTGATTAACTGTGAAGCATCATCACCGAGCGTGGAAGTCTTCAAGTGAGCTTTCACTACAGCCAAGAGACTTCAGGCCCAATTGCTCAAGCACCACACCATAGCCCTGACTCCTCTGAAATCAATGAAACTCTTCAAAGTAAGCGAGGATGGTGGTGCTTGGCTTCCTGTACTGTTCATGTAAGTGTGACTAGTAGTGGCAAATGGCTTGGATCATTAGTAGTGATCAGCTACAATGTAACTAAAAATAATGTCCTCCAAGTAATTTAATATGATAGGTTTGTGCGCTGATATTACATTAACTGATAACTGGAAAACCACAAGCCGAAAAATAAATAAATAACACCACCAAATTCTTGCTTAAGAGAGATGATCAGTGAACAATAGTAAATAGGTTCCGAAACCCTTTAGCTTCCCCCATGGGCTTCTGCCTTTGGAAACTAATAAGTACTGGAAGTTACCCAATATTTCTTGTTGACAATATCTTTTAAACTAAGATTTGTCTGGGAAGATTAAGACAAAACTGCAGTATTTGATAGCTCTTGGCTAACCTCTGTTTCCACTCTTTACCTACTGTATGTATCACCTGCTGATAGGACCAAATTCTCTGGCCCGAAGTCCATTATGGATTTAAGCTACTCTAAGGACTCTTGGGCAAGCAGTTGCAGTTTTTGGGGAACCAATACTGTGGATAGAACATTACAAAAGCAGTTGTGTATTCTAATATGTCCACGGCCATTTAACAATGTTTGTTCTAGGCTGTGGCTTTCTGACTAGTGTGGTATTGTGACCAAACATAACTTGGCACATGGACAATTATGCTGGCTTTGACATACATAGAATCACAGAGCTTGTTACTGTCCATATTGGGGTGATGGTAAAATGGGTGGGGTGGAATCTTCTTTCTTTCTTTCTTTTTATATCTAAGTAAATGTAAACAAGGTTTCCTTCAAATAATGGCTCAGTTTTATTAAACAAAGGTGGCCTTGCATTCCAAATGGGGTGAAGAAAACTAATTGCTTAGTCCGGTGGCCCCCAGCCTGTTCGGTCTTTTTAAATTTTATTTTTTCTTCTGCCAGCCGTGGGCCAATTCCAGTGGTCTTTATTTTTTTAAAAATTTCTTCTGTCGGCCCACAGGCCAGATCAGTTAATTTTTCTTTTCTTTTCTTTTTATATTTTTTTCCTGCCGACCATGTGGCCCGCCTACCAGCCTTAGCGCAGGCTGGTCAGCAGGTTCCCCCCCCCCCTCTTGTTAGCCTGCTGGCCGGTTCAGCGGCCCGTGGGCCGGATCAGGTAATTTTAATTTTTTTTTTTTAAATTTATTTTTATTTTACTTTATTTTACTTTATTATTTTCCTGCCGACCACATGGCCTGCCTATCAGCTGCAGCACGGGCCAGTAGACATTTTTGTTTTTTGTTTTTTTTCTCCTGCTGCCTGTACAGCCAGGACTGGAGGACCCGACCAGGACCACCCCAGGTAGGAGACACCGTCGAAACAAGAAACAAAACAAAATGAAACAGAAATTTCCATTTCATTTCATTTCGTTTTTCTTAGAGGGGGGAAGTTCGTTATTCATTTCATTACATAATGAAACAAATAACAAATAACGAAATGAACCAAAAGTTTGTTTTGTGCCCATCTCTAATTAAAATCCTTTAAAGAAGCAAAAGAAAACAAAACTGGTTTTGATTTACAAAAGCCTCCATGGCTTGGGACCCACTTATCTGACAGAGCATACCGCTCCAAGATCTTCTTTGACCCAGCCCACTGGGTCCTCATGCTTAGAGTTGCCACCCTGCAGGAAGCTCGTAAGACCTCTACACAGAACCATGCCTTCTCTGTGGTGGGTCCCATTTGGTGGAACCAGCTTCCCAGCAATATTAGGACCGTGGAGCCCTCTCAGCCTTTAGGAAGCAATTAAAAACTTGGCTCTTCCAGGCTGCTTTTGATGGTTTATCATATTTTCTTTTCCCTTCTTTTTGCCACCATCGTATATCCCATGGTTTTATTTTCTTTTTAAAATTGATTTTAATGTCTTGATCAATTGGGTTTGTTGTACTTCGTTTTTATAGTTCAATTTTATGCATTTTCTTGCAGTGAACCACCCAGAGTTTCTTCGGAAAATTGGGTGGTATAAAAATATAAATATATAAATGAATAAATAAATAAATATTCTGTTAGAAGAACAACAAAATAAAATAAAATCAGACAATGAAATATTATTTCTGCATTCACAATGTATTTATGATCAGTGATGAATTGTCTATGAGCCTTGCTCCATCTCTTTATTAATAATTTTGCTAAATAATATACATGATGGTGTTCAGTTTATGCACTAGCTGATGGGTTTTTGAGAAATTTCAACATTTCTTTAACTTAGAAAGCAATTTATGTTGCTTAGAAGTATGTTTTACTGAATCGAGCAGAATGTATTTGTGAGGCTACGATTCTATAGATAACTTCAGATTGCTTCTTACTGAACTCAGTAGGATGGTTCAAATGTCATGCCAAACAATAGTTCAGTGCAGTTTCAATCAGCAGTCTAACAGCCTCATGCCCATGTATGCCACCCCTCCTCTTACACCTCACAGCTCACTCATTCCTTTGCCAGTTTGAGATTTCCATTACATTCAGAACAGCAAGCAGAAGCGTTAGATTGGTGGCTCAGATCAAACAACCAAACAATTGCTTCCTCTGAAGCAGGGGAAGGAGAGAAAGAACAGTGTCATCTAGGTGGAAAAGAAAACCAGAGGGAACCTTGCAGACATAGCATCAAACTGTTATTTAGCTTTACTTGTGAACCAACCTACTGAGACTTAATTTTAAGAAAACATACACAGGAAAGGGAAGGGCATCTTATGATCTTTCTCTATGTTGATCTTAATTTCACAATAAAGGATGCATCAGAAACTAAGGGATTTGTGTTTTCAGGCTTGCACTATTTAAAGTTTGTCCTGAAATACTAGTAATGTATTTTCAAAAGCGTTTCTTTAAACTACCATCTGGACAAAAAAATCTCAGAATACACTTTGTTATACCCTGTGATAATATATGCACTAAGCTACTGCGATCAGGCATTGTGGAAAAGTCACTGTATAGATCACTACTTCTTTTCACCTCATATAGTTCTCCTAGTTATGAGATCCATGCTACCAATGAAAAACCTGGCCATCCTTTCAATTGAATTTATGTATGGATCGCGTTCTTTGGATTCCTTTTTATATGTCTGTTTCTTCTTAAAAACCTTTGCTAAATGGAATTTAATAATGCAGGCAACCTGTTAATTGAATCAAAATACAGGTATCATGAACTGTGTTTAATAGCATGCATTAAAAATGCATGCCAAGCTTAAATTTGGAATTCTGGGAACAAAATGGAGCTTTCCATGAGAATAAAAGCACATGTAGATGATCTGCAAGGAGAAATGGTAACTTGAAAATTATACCCTTTGCATTATCTAATAAACATGAAACAGGAGAGGGGCCCATCCCATATTAGCTTTTATTAAAATGCCGCCGTAATGCAGAAACATTTAGCTGGCATCCTACTTGATGCCAATAGAAAAGTAGTTCCCAGCATTGGCTAACCCAGATGTTCTTGGAGTGTATCCCCAAGAAATCCCCACCAGCACAGCTGGTGGTGAAGGATTCTGGGAACTGCAGTATAAGAATACTTGGGTCAAAACAAAAACAAAATGTTCTGCTTATATACCGCCCCATAACACTTCAAATAGTCTCTGGGTGGTTTACAGTTTAATTACAGCATGCAGGCTACACATTGCCCCCCCAGCAAGCTGGGTACTCATTTTACCAACCTTGGAAGGGTGGAAGGCTGAGTCAACCATGAGCCTGCTACCTGGGATTGAGCACAGTTTTACCTGCAGTATAGGCACCCAAAGTTGGGAACCACTGCGGTAACATATTATGTTTCACAAGCATAATAATATTTAATTCACTCATCACACTAGCACTGTCAGACACAAATCTCTAGTGCTATGTCCCTTGAGTAAGCATAAACCCTGGCCTTTATTCTTAGGTTCATGGGCATAGTAAAAATTTCCATAGGAGTGATACAATATGAATTTTCAATGTGATCCTCTATAGAACCATATCATGTTTTACAACAATATGACTCTGATAACAGGAGATAAAGGCCCATCAGTGCTTAAGAATGTCATTTAATATCAGGTGTAACTAATGATATTCAAAGGAAATGTTAGCCTAAATAACTTACAAGATGAAAGACAAGGAAGTTTGTAACTTATTGGCCTAATTCTAATAAGTCAGTGGTTCCCAACCATGGCTCCCCACATATTCTTGGACTCCCAGAAATCCTGGCCAGCACAGCTATTAGTGAAGGTCTCTGGTTACTTTAATCGAAGAACATCTGAGGACCCAAGGTTAGGAAACAACATAGCTGGTTCTAACTAGAGGAGATCTCCTCAATCAACTGCTTAATGATAAGATAACACATAAGTATATTGATGGATCTACTCCAGTTGGGACTAAAAATTGGATCTAGGCCATTATCACCAACCTGCACTGGTAAATTAGAACAGATAGCTGCAAAGTAAACCATAATCAATGACATAAAGCATGACAACTCCTTTTCAAAGCCAATTAATTAAAGCAGTTAATCAAGAGGATGACTTAAATTACAAAAATTGGCATTTTATACAGTTAATTAAAAAGACTATGGAGGTAGATGGACTGGATAACCACATAATAGCTTTTGCATCAGATTGGCAGGAAAGCTCAGCTGCCCGACTGCTAAGTGAGCTAATGTGGAGACCGGAGACAGCATAAAAGCATTTGTTAAAGAGAACGTGACAATGCCAATGTGTTGGCGGCTGAGAAATTCCTGCAGGAAAACCTCTCAAGCTTTTAGTTTTAATAAAAATCAGCTATTAAATAGAACACAATATAGTAAAAGGTGAATAGAGAAATAGGAATCACAAAACAGAGAAACACACCATGATCGGTAACTTGGTGAATGCTGTGATGAGTAGGAACTAAAAAATATTCTGCCAATTGTGTTTCTTGCTCTTAAAACAAACTAAAACTTTGGGGGCTTGATCATTTCAAAGACGGCAGTTATTTCTTCTAGCCACAGAAGGCAGGTGTGTGTTTCCAAGGGATGCAGCTGATGTTTGCTCAAATATCAGCAAATATCAGCTTGTCAGCCTCCTAGCACGCTGGCTTTGTCACTTTCTCCTAGCTTTCCCCTTGTCACTCTAACGTGCTGCTGAGTTTATCAGGAAGGATCCAAAGCAATGGCTCTTAGAATGGGGAGTCTTTCCAAGTGCTATAGCAGGTCAAGGAAAGAAGGAAATGCTTCTCTCTACCATTACTACAGTACAGCACCTCTACACAATGGGAAAGGTGAAAAGGATGCTTTTGGAGGTGGTCTACTAAGGATGATGGGTGTATTAATTAATAGGACATGGGAAAAAAATGGCCCAAGAAATGTACCACTTTGTTTTTGATAACAAATTGGTTCATTTCTGGATAAATCCACAGAAAAATACTTACGAGTCCCTTTAGTTTCATACATGTGCTTTCTGCTATCACTCAGGGCAAAGAGAGGATCCAGAAAGCTGCTGCTCTATGTCTAGTGAGAGCTTTTTCCCTTAGGAACTCCAACAAAGGTATCTCGCCTAGGCAACAGTATCATATTTGCAGCACGTTTGCAAAGCAGACCACACACCACTCAGTTATCTTCCATGCTGTTTATAAGTGATAATAGATCCGACGGACCAGTGGATTGCCCACTATGGTAACTAAAGGCAGATTATGTGTATAATCCTCATACCCTCACTGTGACAGTCCTCTAGCAAAGATGAGACCCCCTGCCCCCCACCCCAAAAGACCCTGGATGTTCTGCAGACTCCAGGCCCTTCATGATGTGATAAATTTGGAAGCAATACTGTCTATTATTTCAGCCCCCATAACTATTCCCCTACAATCAATAAGGACAGCCCACAACTGCAGGCAGTCAAAATCAACAAATGAGGAACAGATCCTCTGCAAAGGTAATGACTCTTGATTACTCATTTGAACAGTGGCTCACCCCAAGTACTTTTCATTACAGCTGCTTGCTACACTATAGTGTTCCTGGGAAAATCCATTTCTCCCCCAGTTACTTTGAGGATTGCAATTAAACACAGAGGGAGCATTGAAGTCTGTGAAGAGTATATGGATAAAATTGCCAGAAAAAGACCCTGTGAGTCCTGGCTTTATTACATTCGTGGTGCAAGAATACATAGCTGTGGAGAAGAATATGTGGACTTCAGATGAGGATATTACCTGTAGACATTCTCCCAAATCCATAAGAATTGGTGGACGGGTGAGTGTGAAATCCAGATAAAGTTATAAGGATCATATGGAATATTAGGCTCCAAGAGAGGTCTCCCTGTGAGAAGGGAGACAGTCTCCATGAGTGCAAGTTTCTGCCCATAGGAAGACCTAAGTCAAAAACTGTCCACATCTGCACCTTGGGCCCAATTCCTAGAAGCAGCAATGTCTGGAAGCTGAGTCATGGCTACTGGATTTCTTTTCTTGAGATATTGAAACATTTCACTGCTCATCTAAATTGATACTGATATTCTATTTCTAACTATTTTAAATTGTTTTAATTCTTTTGACTGTAAGCCGCCCAGAGACCTTTGGGTAGTGGGCGGCATATAAGTTGAATAAATAAACAAACAAATAAATAAATAAATAAATAAATAAATAGCTTTGTCAGTCTGAGGACAGCTAGTTGTGAGCCCTCCATTTTATAGTTCACTTTGACCTCCTGTCACCCTGGTCTGAAATAGGCTCATAAGATTAACAATGGCCTGAATAGGCTCATTAGGTGCACAATAGGCTGATTAAGTAGACAATGGTCTCAGAGGCGTGGCAGCCACACTTTTAACCTTCCCAACACCCATTAAGAATGGGTCATAAGCTATGGCCTTGGTGGTGGAGGTGTGAATTGGTTTTGATTTGTCTGGGGATTGTTGAAATCTCTGCCTGATAAGTAGCTGATAGACTGTGCCTGAGCTCCCGCACCTCTGTTGAGAGAGCTTAAAAGGAAAAGCTTAAAAGGATTTGTGTTGAAAAGCTTAAAAGGATTTTTGGAAAACACCACATCCCTGTTTACTTCAAAACCACAAACACACTAAGGCAGAGATTCATCCACCCAAAGGACGCAACACAAAAACACAAAAATGAGCAATATAGTATATGTGGTCCAATGCAGTGAGGAGTGTGCAGACTTCTGCACTGGAGAAACTAAACAGCCATTAAAGAGGAGGATGGCCCAACACAGGAGGGGCAACAACTCAGGACCAGAGTCAGCAGTGTACCTCTTCTTGAAGGACAAAGGGCACTCATTCAAAGATGAAGATGTACACATATTAGACAGAGAAGATAGATGGTTTGAGAGAGGGCTCACGGAAGCCATTCATATGAGTACTGAAAACCCTTCTATCAACAGAGGTGGGGGGCTCAGGCACAGTTTATATGCTACTTATCAGGCAGTAATTTCAACAATCCCCAAATAAATCAAAAATACTTCATACCTCCACCACCAAGGCCATAGCTAACAAGCCATACATAATGGGTGTTGGGAAGGTTAAAGGTGGGACTTTCAAGCACTTTAGGCCATTGACCACCTTAGCCTATTGTGCACCTAACAAGCCTATTCAGGCCATTGTTCATTTTATGAGCCTATTTCAGACCATGGTAACAGGAGGTCAAAGTGGAGGACTTGTAACTAGCTTTCCTCAGACTGACAAAACTGTTTGGACGAGCAGTGAAACGTTTCAGTCTCTCACGAAAAGAAGTCCAGTTGCCATGACACACCTTCCAGATAAACTCACCTGGATGACTGAGAATCTTCACAGACATAAGCAGCAGTGTGACTGTTTTTGGTTCACTTGCAGCTGAGAACAAGCTGACCAAATGCTGTTGAGATTTCTGACTATCTCCTGTGATTGACCTCCCCAAGCAGATTTTACTGTGTCTTGTGCATCTCCTTGTCAGACTCTTGTTTATCTCAGCTACTTGCTGATTTGGATTATTGACCTTGGCTCTGAAATCTCTCTGGATGGAAATGACACTGCCTCCTGCCTTGATTTGTTATTTTCCCAGACTCTGCTCTATCGTGCCCTTTCTCCATTAGTGCTACATAAGTTGCTCTCCAGACAACCTCATGGGGATTCCCTGCCTAGAAGAAGAATAGCAAGGGTCTATATGCAAATGTGCATGCATTCTTTCTCTCCATAGGTCTTTTTCCTTCTCTCTGTACACATACTCACACAAGTACACAGTACTGTTTCCAAAGTCACATAAAATAATTCAAAGACTAAGCATGATATTTTTTTTAAAAAAGTGTTCTCTGTATTATATGCCATCCTTTCAACATCATGCCACATTGTGCTAGAGTATTCATCTGAGATAAAACTATTTCCCTGTTAGGATTAATTGCTAGCCACTCCTTTTCTTTTAATCAAACTGTCAAATATAGCCAGGAAGTACACTTGCAAAATACACCTGCCAAGGTTTCAGGATTGTCTACTGCTTCATGTGCATCTTCTATACTCTTTCTATGTCTTCCCTCCCACCCACCTCCACAAACTTTATTGTCCAATTTTAAGGTTTATAGTAGACACACAGTATCTCTAGACTTTTTATATCTCATCCTACAGTTCGTATATTTAGCCTTTTCAAGTACAAAGTCCTGTTTGAACCCTTATTTCTTATATATTGTATCTCCTGAAGCTCCCACAAAACAACAGGACAGATGTTCTATACAACCCCCTCCCCCAAGACACTTGCTTCTAAATTTTTTCCTTTGCACTTTCTTTCAGCTCAGAATACTGAAGTCCACTGAAATATTACTACACAATCTTGTAAGGCCATGGAAGAAAAATCACTGTGGGGGCTTTGTGTATATGAGAGACACAAGTAGGGTAGTCCCAGCTGCCCTAGGTCATAGACATGTGCATTTCTCTATTCACAGGTTTTTGTTTATATGTCTGTTCTGTTTTGAATTACAGCAGTCTTAAAGGCTGGACATATCACAAATCTAGGGACAGAGGTAGAAGAATATTCCCTAAAGGGTCAGAGACAGGTTTGCTCTGAAATATATATGCCCTTTGTTCTGGTTCAGAGTGGGTTGGGGGAGATGTCTGCTCACTACTCCTTTAGACTTCCCTTTTAATGCTCTTTTTATTTATTTATTTATTATATTTGTACTTGTTAACTGCCTGACTTTCCTTCAGGAACTCGGGGTGGTGTACAACACTTTACAAGAACAATATGCCCAAATACAACCCCCACATAAACAAACAAGAATAAAAATATGAAAGCAAAACACAATAATGATAATACAAGAGAAAATCCAGCAAGAAAAGGGCTGGAACAAAACAATACAACCAACACACACCACACAATCGTGCACTCAACAATTGCCAAAACTTTCCATAAAGAGGCAGGATTTTAGGGCTCTCCTAAAGGCCAGCAGAGACTCCGCCAGTCTCATCTCTGTGGGCAGTTTGTTCCAGAGTGCCAGGACGGCCACTAAGAAGCCCCAATTGCAGGGAGAAACCCTTTTGGCCTCCCTCAGAGTAGTGAAGCTCTGGTAGGTCAGGACGAAGCTGACCTCTGGGAGATCAACTCCTCCAGATTGTCAGGTCCCAAGCCATAGAGGGTTTTGTAAACCAAAACCAGTACCTTGAATCTTATTCAGAAGGCAACAGGTAGCCAATGCAGGTGAGCCAGGATGCGGGCCAAACCTTCCCACACCAACCACCAGCCTAGCCGCCAGAATCTGCAACTGCTGCAGTCACTGAGTAAGGGTCAAGGGAAGCCCCACGTAAAGAGCATTACAGTAATCTATCCTCGAGATCACCAGCACCTGCACTACCATGCTACTTGGACCTACAATGCATGTCCAAGTAGGAGTAAATCTGGGCAATAAGCCTAAACTGCAGAATGACTGCCCTGGAAACAGTTACAACCTGGGCTTCTAGGGACAAAACTGGATCCAGGACAATGCCCAGACACCTCACTCTATCCACCAGCTGGAGGGTCAATCCCCTCAAAATGGGGAGAGGGCCACTGTACACTTCCAGGACACCCCCCCCCCGAGGAACAAAACCCTAGTCTTCCCTGGGTTGAACTTGAGCCTGTTAGCCCTGGTCCACTCCACAACCATGGCCAGGCAGCATAATGATGGCAGCAGACTCCAAAACTCCAAATGACCTCAGCCAGTGGCCTCATATAGATATTAAAGAGCATAGGGGAGATTGTTGACCCCTGGGGCACCCCACAAAAGACTGTCCATGGGGCCAACAAAACACACACACACATCTCTACTCTCTGGGCACAGCTGTCGAGGAAGGACGGGAGCCAGCCCAAAGCATGACCCCCAATACTCACCTCAGGCAAACTGCCCAGGAAGATAGTGTGGTTGATGGTATCAAAGGCCACTGACAAATTGAGAAGGACCAACCGAGTGGCCTCTATCTTAGATTTAAAATGGGTTGCGAAAGACTCACTAGTGAAATCACTAAGAGGAGGCTTCCGCTGACCAGGATTGGAGAGGTCCCAAACCATCCTGAACAAATCTGCCTGGTGGTTCAAGGCCTCCCCAATTTTCAGGGAAGCATGAGATCTTTTGGCCTCCCTGATCACCCTGTCATAGTGCCTGGTCAGCAGTTTAACCACAGCCCTATTACTTTCCGCCCAGTCCTTCCTCCATCTGTTCTCCAGCCTCCTCCTTTCTTGTTTCATTGCCCGCAACTCAGCTGTAAACCACGGCAAGGGGAAAGCTTGGCAATGGATGAGGCACTTGGGGGCAATCTGGTTGACAGCCCTGGTGGCATCCCCATACCATCCACCAAGGCATCGATGGAATCATTGATCAGACCATCTGGAAAGCCTCCAAAGGCCTCCAAGAACTGAACCAGGTCCAGAAGCCTCTGAGGGTAGGCCCAACCAGAAGGGCCAGGCTCCCCGTGAGAAGGGGCAGCAACTGCCAGGGGAAAAGTCAGCAAATTGTGATCTAACCATGGCATGGATTGGGAGCTAAGGTTTCCAACCCTCAGATTATAATCTGCAGATGTGGAGGAAAACACCAGGTCCAAAGTATGCCAGACCTATGGGTAGGGGGCAATGACATGTTGGGAAAGGTTCATGGATGCCATGGACTCCATGAAATCCAGAGCCACTCCACACAGCCCAATCCCAGTGTGCATGTTAAAGTCACCCACCACCAAAAGGTGGGGGGACCTCAACAGTGCCACTGAGATGAACTCAGAGAGCTCTGGAAGGGATGCTGCTGGGTTGTAGGGAGCACGGTACACCAATACAATCCCAAATATCTACCACTGACCCACCAATATGTGCAGGCATTCCAACCCTGGACACACCAACATAGTGGCTTTGCTGACACAAAAGGAATCCCTATAAACAATGGACATCCCCTCCACTGACCCTCCGATCTGCCTGCATGCTGGCAGTGAAACCCAGTGGGGCAAAGCTGGGCAAGTGAAGCCCCACCTGATTCACTCACCCAGGTCTTAGAAAAACAAGCCATTTCTTGTTTCTTTTGTAGTTTGTTTTATTGTTAGCCACCCAGAGTTTCGTTTTGGAAGATGGGCGGGATATAAGTGTAATAAATAAATAAATAATAAATAAGCCAGGTTGGCTTACTCATCTACAATTAAATCATGGATAAGGGGGTTTTATTATGGATTTAAATTGAGGATGATCAGGATCTTATTATGAACTGACCTGGCATTCACTAGCAAACAGGACAGATCAGAGTCACAGATGGAATGAACACCCGCTATGTGGTGAAGGGTCCTGGGGTCAGAATGGGGGACAGGCATCAAACGCCTGACCCTAGTTCTTCTCACCCGACCAAATCCACAGCCCAAAGTAAATCTCCCATGCCCAGACACAGCCAGAATAGACTCTGTTGGCTGCAATGATCAGTGAGTGCACCCATAAGGGGAGACAAAAGACATACCAACCACACAAACACCAACAGAATAGAGGGACAATTGATAACAACAAAATCTAACACACAAAGCTAGAAATAAGTACTACAACAATCCCTCCCAACAGACCCCAACCACAAATCTGCCACAAACACAGAGCCCCCAAATAAAATAAATAAAATAACATATCAACTTAAATACAGAATAATCAAAATTATTTTTAAAAATATCATAAGATATAGTATGCCAGACCCACAGCCACAAGCCTCTAGATCAGGGATCCTCAAACTATGGCCAGGGGGCCAGATCAGGCCTGCCAGGGTCCCGAATCCGGCATCCCAGCCATTGCAGGAACCACCCCCAATTGCTCCCCACTTATCTGAAAACTCATCATGCAGCGGCAGCTGTTGCCGCTGCCTCAGCTGTCATTACAGCTTCCATGGTGCACGGGAGGAAGGGCAGTACCATTTTGTGGCATCTTGACCCATGCTACCACAATAACACCACTCAACTTTCCTGGGCCTCTGTCCTTCCACCCTCCTCATGTGCAGCACATATCCTTCTTCCACAGTTACCCCACCCCACCTTCCATTTCTGAGCTTGTGTAATAGCCGCCAATAATGAGTTGTAAGATTAGAGTCGAGCTTGGTAATCACAGCATGGCTCCCAGTGGCTGGGACAGCCAGCGGGAAGGAGGCAGGATCCTTCCCTCTCCCGCACTCCTCGGAGCCACAGCTGGGCTCTACAGGGCGCTGGCCACCAGAGTCATCATGTGGGCCCACTGGGATGGGCAGGCTGCACTAGGTGTGGTGTGAGGGTATTCAATAGACCCTGCCTTTCCCCCAGCTGGCTGGCAGGACCAGATAAAGGGAAGCCGGAGGATGGGCATGGGCTGCCAGGTGAGTGGTGCAGTCCAGGCTGGAACTCTGGCTAGGCCATGCTAGGCCTTGTGGCCAAGTGTTTTAGCATTGTGCCAGTGGTGATTGGGTGCCCCCTCCATGAGCAACGACCACCCTACCCAACCTGGCACAGGTAAAAGAAATGTGAGGGGTGGGGGTGGGTCCAGGCAACTTGCACAGGGGGGCTCAAAAAGCACCAGCAGGCACCTGTTGGGTTTTTTGGAATGGTCCAGCCCCCAAAAGTGTCTGAAGGACAGTGAATTGGCCCCCTTTTTAAAAGGTTTGAGGACCCCTGCTCTAGATGATCAAGAAATCACAGTGGGATTACACCTGCTTCCCAAGCCAAAGGTCCAGCCCAATAATAGCAGCAGAGGTTAACTAGGCAGCATCACTAACCAAGGCAGCGTCCCAAGCTGGCAGCATCCCAAGTGAAAAATTGCCCCCACGGCCTCTCCAGGCATTACTAGGATGCCCCAGGCCACAAAATCTTCAGGGGCCCAGGCCAGTCCAGTAAGCAGAAAGGAAAGACAGACAGCTCTATCAGGGAAGGATGATCTCAGCAGCTCCTCCTTCGTATGCCATGTGGTCGATTCAGCTGAGATGCGGGTGACAAATGGGTGTGGATGCTACTGCCACTGTGACCATCCTCATCCTCACCGTCACTAACACCTCGCCAACTACACCACCATCCACCATCCACCATGGGCCCCGGGATGAGCTGTCTTACTCCCAGTGCCTTCCTCATCACCGAAACCTCCAGGATGCCGAGGCTGCCGCCATAGCCCCACCACAGCTCTCCATGCCATGGAGATGTGGCTCTCCCAATCACCACTCACCTCTACCACCAGCACACCAACAAGGCCACAAGCAGTGGGACCCAGAGAGCTGATGTGCCCACAAGCAGTGCCTCGGTAGGACCTGACAGTGGGGCGAGCAGTGAGCTAGAGGTCTGCTTGTTTATCTTGCTTCTTTCCTATAATCTCAGTCAGTTCTTAAGTTGCCCCAAAGAGTTTTGTAGTATGCATTTCCATTTTGGGCCTAGATTTTGTGCAACAGTTTGAAAGATCATGCATCCTTAAAATGCCCTTGCTCTTGTTAGCTTTCAGAATCGATTTTCTCTTGGACAAAATAATTAAATAAATAGGCGAACAAAGCTGTCCATGAGCACCATGCTCATTTGTAGCACATGTCAGCATATCATAGGCTTGTGTACATGCCATATGATGAATAGGAAGGATTACTGTGTTTATTTTTTTGTACAGCAGCTGTTAATTAGTTAGTACAGGAAAAATCAATAACAAATCCACCTACAAATACTTAGAGGAGCTTTGGAGGTTAAAGAATGGAGAAAAGTGCCTTCTTCTGCTACATAGACAATTAAGATTGCTTAAGTGGTAGGGTGGGGTGTGGAGGCTTCCTGTCACAAAAGCTGCCTAATGCTCTTGCAGAAAATATAGCTGGTTAATTTCCAAGGTTGGTATACTTTAAATGTACATTTTATCAAGGAAAATAAAATTCTGATCAAAAATTAGTCATATCAGTGAAATCTGAGGTAACCTCATTACCATTTTAAAATTATTTCCTCTTCTGTAACAGGAAAATGCTAAACATGTCACAACTGCTAATCGATTCCCTGAGCATGATAGTGGTTTAGCACTATAAATATGTTTCTTATGAACAGTTTTTTTAAAAGTAGAGTTGCAGTAAGTGTTTCATTTGGACTGGGAAAAATCCCCTTTTTTAATTTTTTAAAAAAGTTAGAGTCTCCAGAACTACAAAGCATACTGAAGTTTCATGTTTTGTTTTCTTTTGCTGTACAATGTACCAAAAACAAAACGAAAAAAAAAAAAAACCCTTGGGGCTAAATCTAATGTTAGCTCCAATTAAAATATACTAACAAAAATGAATAGGACTTAGTCACAAATGATATAAGGTCCATTGATATCAAGAAGTCTGCTATAATTTGGATTTAAATTGCATTTGCTCCTTTGTTTTGTTCTTGTGTATCAACAGCATGGAGCCAGACTCAGGTGACAGAACAATAATTGTCTGGTAATTGCCTGACTCTTTCTCTGGTGATGCTCCGGGACTTTCTGAAAAGTCAAGCTCAGTACTTATGGAATATTTTGGAGTAGTACAAGATAAAGTGACAAGGAAAGTTACAGGAAAATCAGTGCAAAGCTTTTCAGTTTTGTGCATTTGCACCTGCGGATTTACATACGACCCACATGGTTTTTCCAAGTCATTTATTTTCTTCAGAAAAGTTGGTCCTAAAGTTCAACCTCACCTCAAATGACTCCTTCTTGTTTCCTCTTAGATATTATAAAGTGAAGATGGTACTCTCTGTGGCTGAAACTCTGCAAGTATGCTGATGCTTTATTTTACTTGCTGGCACAATCAAGAAATTAGCTGAGCAAGCTCAATGGCCATTTATTTCCTACGTCTAGAAACAACAGCATTTAATGATGCACTGCTATCTTTTGTTGCAGATCAACATTCTGTTTCCCTTTCCCCCCCTTTAAAAAGTCTTGTGCAGTCCTCAGTCACTGCAAACAGCCAGCAGGCTAACTTACATAAGGTTTTAGTCCACACAAAAGGCAGAGAGTAGAATTCTGGTTACAATGAGAGTTAAATGATTTTCCTGAGATTCTAGACTGTATGAAGTAGTTTCATCCAAGTATTGAAAACAATTAAAGCCAGTTCTTGTGTTTGTGGATATTTGAATGTTCCTCTGTACCTTTTTACATATTAAGCAAAATAACAGCTGAAACACAATGCTTATCCATAAGACATATAATTTTCTATATGCAAAGGCAAACATTCAGAAATAGTATCTCTAAACCTTTGGTCACTAAAAAACTAGACCCACCTGAAGCCATATAAAGAGGCAAGGGACAGTATATCAAACCACAGCATATCAGGATCTATTGATGAAGGTGATCAATGTTAAGCCAGCTATACATCAAAGTACAACAAATTAAGAGAAGACAACTCAGGGCCAACCTAGGCATTAAGACAAAGTAACCAGATTTACTTAAAAGTTTTTCTTTTGTGATGCATAGCTCATGAATCAACTTTTTAAATTAAGCCTGTAGGTAACTTCAAATGACTTGCAACTCTCTTACCCCCAAAAGGACACTAAATGCAAGATATGGAGATGAGGAAAGCATGTAACTAAACAGATCTGTTTCACCAGCTGAAGGAACAATGCTTCTGGACCAGGTACTAAGCATATACAGTATTCTAATATGATCCTCCATGACACTGACATAGTAATGTCAGTCTCCCGTAATCAGTAATCAGCACTCTGGATAGTTCCCAATACATAATGCTTGCTGAACTATTAAAATATATTAATGTAGTTTTATTTGGTCATTACCTACACAATTGCTATCAACATGATGATAAACTCTATGTCTCTGGTTTTGCTTTCTCCATGTGAACATGTCTGAGGAGAGGAAACCCTCTATTTGCACATAGAAAAACTCCTATTCACTCATCACCTGTACCTATAACAGTGATCCTGGATAATGGGGATTCTTACTGGCTGTGCAGCCTACATGTACCCACTCTCTTCAGCTATGTCATTCTCTGTGTCAGAAAAGTGGCAACAGAAAGGGGGAAGCCTAATTACTTCTCCCTATGCATGTTGATACCAATTAAGCTGATATTAACCAAATGGAGCTGTAGAATATATGATTGAGTTCAACACCAACCGTGATTTTTATCAATTACTACATCTGTTGTCCATGGGGGTTCCATCAGAGACAGAAACTTGGAAAATTAGAACTTATGTGGAGGTCCCCCATGGACAGTGAAAAGTTCTCTGCATTTGTCAATCTTCTCGTGAAATAAAACAAAGGGAAACCAGGATCAGGATTGATTACTCCTCCTGTCCATTTTGGAGTCTTCCAGGCACATTTAAATGGGCAAACATGGCTCTTTTCTCAATAAAGGAGCCAGCATCTTTCAAAGACCCCATCTGAACCTTGAAAGGCTCACTGACTCAACCCACTGCCAAGCTCACATTACAAAATAAAAGGGTCCCCTTGAGCCCAAAGATGTGACATGAAAATTCATTTTGATATGGTTTTCATCCACATCCAGCCTGTTCCAGGCTTGTGAGGAGTCTTTGTGGAAGCTAGCGATGTCCAGAAATTACTTCTAGTTTTCAAGTGGCCTTTCCTGAGTGTAAAAGAGGCTGGGAGGCAAAAAAAGTAAGCAAAATTGCTACCCACATGATAGTGTCATGGACATTTTTTTCATATTTGTTTAATTTAGTGGATAATGGAAATATGAAAGATACAAAAATGCTGATAGGCTGTACTGGGGGGGGGATTTAGGGATTCCCATAATTTCTTCACCCCTGAACCTGAGTTACAGCCTCTGAAACCATGAGAATGTTGCCAAGGCACTTTGCAAGTGAGTGTACTCTCAGATTTTGAAAAGCTGTATACAGCCCTCAAAATGAGCATACATGCAGTCTTCTGTTCCTGTGTGCATATGCAGTTTGAGAAAAGAAGGTGAGAAGAGAATCACAATTCGCAAGACTGTCAGATCCCTCGGTTATTGATCTGAATGTGAATGACTATGAGCCTCAAGCTACCAGGGACACATTAGTTGGCATACTGTCCTTACCCACTTGTTCATTGTGTAAAGCAGGACAGTCAAGAGGAAGGGAAAGACAGGCAGCAACATGCACCATAAGGTAAAGAAAAGGAGTTATGTTAGGTGGAATGAAGGTGGTAGTAATAATGGCAGAGCGACCAAATAAGACCCAGTGGGAAAGACACAGAAAGAGAGTGGTATTTAGAAGATTAGAAGGTAAAGGATAGCATTTGACTCCACATACAAAAAAGGAAAGGAGATTTTTTTTCCAGACGATTCTTCTAATGCAAAAAGGTAAATGTTTAAGAGTATTTTTGTTTAAATTAGGGATCCCAAGGATCTCTCCTTTGTTTTACCCAAGTAACCCCCAAATGCTTAATGCTCCATGCAAATTACAACTACTCTTCTTATTTATGTCTAAGAGTCATAAACAGACCCTTGAGATTAAGGACAGACATGCAAAGTGCTGTGCTAAATAATTATTCAAATAACGGCCACTGTGCATTTATCATTATTTGGGCTTCACGTCAGTCCCTACAACACACTTCCATTTCTTCAATTAACCTTCTTCTACATTTTGCAAGCAATCAAGTCACTAAATATGTGTGAAAGGAGAGGAAAGGCCATTTCACAAAAGGAGAAGGGATACTGGTTCTTTCTGTAGTACATTAACTGCTCCAGTGGAGCAAAATAATTAATTTTTCTTCATTGTGCCATAATCAGAAAACCTAATCTTTTAAAATAAAAAGACAAACAGCTTTGCAATGGCTCAACACACCTTAACTGTCATTCAGGTATGCTGAATAGTTTATTAATATTCTTTAGATGCTGACTTTATACTCCTTCAGCCAAGCCAGCAAGCATCCTCTTAGCTACTGCCAACTACATCAATTAGCTGCAGAAAGTGTGGACACAACTTTGTACCCACCCACTTAACAACTACTGTTACAATCAATTTATATGGCAACAGCAAAAGTAAATCCCAAGCAATACTTCATACCTAACAAGCAGCTTGAGATCGTGCAAGGAAACAAATTGCCTTGGCCTATGCACTGGCAAGATTTACATTAGGGAATAGATTAAACTGAATTTTGTAGATAAGCCGTAAAAAGAACATACAGCATTGGGCAACCAAATAAATTACACAAATGGAATTAGCTTGTTTATATTACATCATCTAAATTCTGGGAATATATAATTTACCATGGCTCCTTACTAAAACTTTGCATAGTAAATTATACATATAAAAATATATTGTGCCTTCCTATACATCTGAATTCCACTGATACAAGTAACTCTTGGGAGACTGGGATTAGACCAATTGGCTACTTAATGCAGCATTCTGTTTCTCACAAGGTGGAACAAAAAGCTCAAAAGGAGGACATGAATGCAAGATCCCTCTCCCAGTTTTATTTTTAGAAACTGACATCAGAATCATGCTCTTTCTGATCTTAGTGAACAGAGAACTATGTTTAGAAGGGTTGCTCCAGCTGGCTGCAATGCTGGGAGGGGCTTCTTTGTCTGCCCACCTGGGATGGTGCAATAAATGTGCATGCCATGGGGTCTCCTGCAGAGGATGTAGGACTTAAAAGGCTTCGCCACGTGGCCTCTGGCCTCTTTGGATTTGACAATCTTTCCCTCCTTCCCAATCAATCAAGAGAACGATATTATCTGGTCGCATAAGGGCCGGATGAGAATTTTGGCTGCCACTCAGATTGGCCCAGAATGGCAGTGTGTTTTTGCTGATCCCCTTCTCTTTGGGTTTTATAAGAGGATATACATCACTGATTACAATTTGTGGGTAGTGCAAGAAGTAAGAGAATTCAGATTAAACGTAGAACAAGACACCCATAATGGGTTGGCAGCCCTCAAGCTCAGATCTAGAATAAGTAAGGAAAATTAAGAATAACAAGGTAATAGGCATAAAGCTTTAAATGTTAAAAAAGTGAGGGCTGCCCATGTGTGATCAGACTGCTAATCTTTGGGAAGGTGCTGAACAGGTGGGCAACACCCCCCTGAAATAATGAGGAATTATGCCCTATGCCTACTTGCACTACATTCAGCCCCCCTTGTTTAAAGGGTGAGTGATCCAGTCGAAAGCAGAGTGAATTTCATTCAATAAATTGTGGCCCAATTTCAATACTATGAAACTTGTCTTGCCTCTTTATTCCAGGATAGGTGAGCAAAATATCTTATAAGGCCTGGTTAGGCACTTGCCAAAGGCAGTAGCTTCGAAGGGGTGTGTGACTTCCTCACAATCTGCCAAACTCATCCTGAGAGGTTCTGCTTCATGGAAAGGCACTGAGGCAGTTAGTGATAGAGTACCATAGACTACTTCCCTGTTGCAATAAATGCTGAAGCAGGAAAGGAACCTGCAAGTATCTTTGGAGCACTCAAAGGATCCCTTGGCAATACTGCCAAGAGTAATACCATTAATACAACAGCAGCAGCAGCAGCAGCAGCAGCAGCAGCAGCAGCAACAACAACAACAACAACAAACAAGAAGAGAATAGGGAAGGAAGTGGCAGTGGTTGCTTCTCCTGCTTCATGTTGTGTGACATTTACCATTGGCTATGATAACTTGCAGTGACTAAGGTATCAAAGCTGGGGATGTAAATCTTTGTCTCATCCTCACAAGTAAAGAAAAGGAATTGGAAATTTATTCTCCTCACTGAAAAAATATATATAGTGAGGGATTTTCTGCAACTTTCAGCAGAAGCTTTAAAACTGGGAAGGAAAAATGAACAAACAAAAATTGCCCACTTTTGTGCAAAACACCTTGATTTCCACAAAACTGTACAATTTGGCAATTGTGTGAATTGCTCCAAATTAGAATGATTGCTAGTTTACTTAAAAATTCAAAGTAGTGAAGTCGTGCTTCATATCCTTGGCATCTTTCTTAATAAATAACCATGTCACATGTGTGTTTGTGAGTACATGAATGCATTTTTCTTTTCAAAGTAAACTGTGTTACAGATAGTTACATTAATTACAGAAATAGTGTTTGTGTGGGGGAGAGTTTTTTCTCCCAGGCTTTCAACTGAAGATGAAGAAACTTGCAGGATTTTAAAATTCCTTGTTAATGTTTCTCGTTATGTCAGGACAGCCTAAAGGAGTGAAAACAAGGGACTTTGTATTCTTTCCATCTCCATTCAGAGCTCATTTATATGTTTCAATCAGTTTCTACAAAAGACCTACATTGACCGCTTTCTATGGTGTGCAACTGAAGGCTGAATATCAGATTTCCCTGGTTATGCTTTGCCCTTAGGCTGCCTGTACAGATTATTTTTTATTACCAAGCTTTTTACATAAGGGAATCCTCAGCAGTGTCTCTGCTTGGCTCGGTAGTCTGTCTGCCCAAGCTCATTATTATCTGATAAACTGAGGATTGCCACAGGTAAGACCTTATTTACCTTGCAACTTCTATTCTAATTCTACCATCATACTATTCTCAATACACCAATCTAGAGATTGGTTTGACTTGAGTCATCCCACTTTGTACTTTAGGCAGCTGGCCAGTTTAGGCAGGAACACCGATCGCCCTTCTGGCCTCCCCTGGCAGCTGCCCATTCTATAATAGTAGGGCAGGATAAATTGCTATTCTTCATTATCACGAGGTCTTATACACCTGTGCCAATTTGGTGCTGACCTGAGGTACAATTTCAAAGTTACACATTCTTGTTTGGGGTCCCTCACAGTTTTTTGAGGCTTATGAAATGCTGAATTCTGCTGTCACGCGGTATCTACCATGACACACTTGTGTAACAATAATTTAAATCAAGGTTTGCTACCATAAGCACATTTTTAGAACAAGATTAACTTTCAGTGCAGTTGTTATTCAAATATGTGTTACCTCGAGAGTTTGCAGAAAGGGTAGAAGCTGGCTGAACCCAGTTCTGCTTGCTATATACCTGCACAACTTCTGTGTTGGCTAAAAGCTATCAACAAAAATGGATGGGAAAGAGAGAAGGAAAAGGAGTGAAGCAAAGGAGCCAAGAACTGCCAGAGCCAAGCCTCCTTCAGTGTAGCTACCAGGCTAATGTCAGGAAAGTTGTTAAGTGATTTCCAACAGTTCTAGGCTAAGAAATTTTGGATTCAGATCAGTTTCAGCTGGTTTAATGTTTCTTCAAGTGGTGCTCTGCCATTCTAGCTAGGTAGGAGTACTCCAGTTGTCAAAGGCCACACATGATGCTCTGACAGTGTGGACCCCAAATTGTTGACAAAGAACATAGGAAAATCAGAACATAAGATCAGCCTTGCTGGAACAGGCCACAGCCCATCCAGTTCAGCATTCTGTCTCACACAGTGACTCGCCATTTGCTTCAGGGTATTCCAAGCTGATGTCTTCACCTGGTTATGATTCCCTGTAAATGGCATTGAGAGATATCCTGCCTATCTCTCCATCCTGGAGGTTGTCCTCAGGCATCCATAATGATAGCCATTGATACCCTTGTTCTCCATGAACTTGTCTAATCCTTTATTAAAGCTGTCAAGGCTGACAGCTGCCACCACTTCTACTGGCAGGGAGTTCCACAGACCAGTGATCCTCTGGGTGAAAAAGTATTTTCTCTTATTTGTTTCAGATCTAGCACCCAAAAGTTTCATGGAGTGTCCTCTAGTTCTAGTGTTTTGTGATAGGGAAAACAGTTTTTCCTTATCTACTTTGTGCACACTGTGTATGATTTTATAAACTTCAGTCAGGTTACCTCTTAGGTGGTGCAGTTCAAGAGTGAAGAGGCCCAGCCGCTGCAGCCTCAAATGGTAAGGAAGGTCCCCTAATAATTCTGATTGCCCTCCACTGCACTTTTTCCATTTCCATAATATCCTTCTGGAGGTTTGGTGACCAGAACTGTACATAGTACTTCAGATGGGGCCTCACCATAGATGTATAAAGAGGCCACACATGGTGCTCTAACAGTGTGTGGAACCCAAATTTCTAAAATTTAAATTAAAAGGTAGAATTCTGTTAAGGGAATTAAAAACAAAGTGGCCTGTGATTACGGTACTGTATAGCATCTCTAGCTTGCAGCTGCACACATCAGAATTGCCTTATTAAAAGCAACAAGGCTTCTACTGGGAAAAGAACCACACATATAACATGATAATGTATGCTGTAAATGGTATTCTTTCCCTTAATTTGATGAGTGTAAAATATGTGATAATGAGATCTTAGTCCAGTTTAAAGCTGAAAACAATGCATAATTTGTTTCCCACTCCCTTACAGTGCCATATTTTGCTTTTGCATCTGCACATTATTCATCAATACATTCAAGTATGTTGAGTTAAATAGGTGATAAAGTTGGGGGGGGGCGGTGAAATCCACTTATTTATTGTAAGAGTCCCATAATTCTTTCTGTGGAAAAAAAGTAAGAGGAGGAGGATGTTGTGGAAAAACTAAGAGCAGAAAGAAAGGCTGGTCAGTATCTTCCATAACAGCAAACTCTACATTTGAATAGAAGTCTACTTAGTATGTTGCCTTTATTTTCACTTATTTGGGAGTTATTATATCTTAGTTTGCTGTACAATATATATTCAATAACATTAAACATCACCAATGATTTAATGAATTCTTTTCAGTCACTGCGGAAACAAAGTGTGATACAAGAGATAATGAAAATTGCCTTTTCTCCCAGTGCCCTTATAGCAATGGGTCTATCAGATGCCAAAAATGTGGTGAAGCAAAGGGTCTGGGATATAGAATTACAGGAGCATGTTGGCCAGTTAGGGAAATATAACTTGGTTAAGAAATCCACTTTTATTACCTCTCCCTACTTAGCCAGCACTCTTTCATTTAAAGTGATAAGGGCATATACTTTGGCCCAACTTAATGTACAGTGGTACCTTGTATAAAGGAATTAATTCGTTCCAAATGAAATTATGTTAAGCAAATTTTCCTTTATACAAATTCCCATAGGAATGCATTGAAAGCAGAGTAATCCCATTTTTATGTTGTACGGATTTTCCCCATAGGCAATTATGTTAAGCAAATTTCCCCTATCTCTGGAATTTTTTATGTTGTACAAATTTTCTGTTATACAAGCTGTCTGTTATACAAGGTACCACTGTATTATCATTAGAGATGGGCACAAACTGAAAAAATGGCAATTCGTTTTGGTTTGGTTCATTTTAAGGTTCAGTTTGTTTTGTTTCATTTTTAATGAGTTTTTTTTTTTTTTTGAAATATTCATTTTGATTCATTATTCGTTTTTTTCTGTGCGACCACTGGGGTCCAGTTGGTGCTTCTTCTTTTTTATTTTTTTATTTTTTAAGAGTGCCAACCCATCCATCCCTGGGGCCAGATCAGTGCTCCTTTTTTAATTTAATTTAATTTAATTTAATTTAATTTAATTGGCATTTTTGAGTTTTAAAAGTCCCCGGGGGGGGGGGCTTTTTGAGACGCTGGCCTGATTTTTTTTCAAGTGCTGACTGCGTAGCCCCTGGGGCCAGGTGCTGTTTTTTTAAAAAAATTTTTCTTTATTTTAGGATTGGGGCTCCTTTTTATTATTTTATTTTATTTTATTACTACTGACCACATGGACCGTGCTACAGCTGTAGGGCAGACTGGTCAGCTTTTAAAAAAAAAACTTTTGCTGGCCACGGGCTGGGTCTGCGGTCTGCAGGCCGGGGCTGGTGCTCGCAGGCCAGATCGGGTTTTTTTTTTTGGGGGGGGGGTTGGATCTTTTATTTTATTTTATTTTATTTTTTATTTTTTACTGTCAACCTGCTGCCTACCAGCTGTAGCGCAGCCGGTTGGCTTCTTTTCCCCTGGACACTCCCTCCCTCCAGCCAAGAGCACCCATGGACCAGGAAGGACCATCCAGGAGCAGCAGAACCAGGCAAGAGACATCACTGGAAATGAAATGAACCAAAACAAAACAGAATTTCCATTTTGTTTCATTTCATTTCTCTTAGAGGGGGCAGTTCATTATTCATTTTGTTACATAATTAAACAGATAATTTATAACAAATAACAACATGAACCAAAAGTTTGTTTTGTGCCCATCTCTAATTACCATCTAAGCTTCTGGATGGAAGATTCCTTGGTTTGTCCACTTCAGATTGCATTTGCTTCTGTAATACTGATAAAAGTCAAGACAGTTGGGCATGTTTTTTTTACATTTTACCTACTGCTGTGATTTATGCATGGAGATTTTACTCCCTATTATCCATAAATTCCCAGGGAGTTCTGAGGAATATTATATTCAATTATTACTTTCCAACAACACCCCTGATAACACAAGACAGGTGGGCCAAATTTTGCATTGCACTGATAGCCATTCAGGACCAAATGTCCAGGAGGAAGACCTAGGAGATGGAGAGCACAACAGGTCTGTAATCAAACAACAGATATTTAACCCTATTTTTAGCAATACAGAGAAATATATGTTGTGTATGATGATTTGGAAATATGGAAGGGGGATTTAATAAAGACTGTGATGATATGATTTGGATGACCAAGGAAATATGTACAATTTTGCACAGTTTTATACATTTTTATCTGTATTTATTTTTAATTTATGTTAATACTGCTGGTCTCAGACAGTAATAGACTAATTCATCCAACATTAAACACCCTCCTTGAGAAGGTGAAACTATGGGTAAATAAAGAGCTTGGGCTTCAGTTAAGATTCCCCCCTTAAGTTTTTCCTACAATGGCTCTTTTCAGCTAGGATTGTGAGGTAAAGTTCAGGGGAGCTTTATGGGTATTTATGTGTATATATGTGACAGCCGAGATAGAAAAAAAATTCGACATCATTTTGTGGGTATCATACAGATGAAGACAGATAGATGCACACAAAACCCAGAGATCATTTTAGTCTCTAAAACTTACAATTTGTTTATTTCAGAACCTCATAACTGTGAAGATGAATTCTACCCCTTCTTAGCATATGATAAATAAACATCAGAGTAAGGCTTGTCAGCATGGTGGCAACTGATGATGCAATAAAGTAGAACTGAAGGAGGGAAGATAATGAATGTTTTACTATAAGTTTTGAAACCAAATCAGATGTATTATAGTAAGGTGGCTGAGGCATTTTAGCCCCAAGGAAGAGTGAGCAGGCAGCATGGGTTCCTGAGTGGCTCCAGTGCCTTGCCACGGGATAATTTATTTTATTTAGAGTATTTAGAGTATTTTTACCCCATCTTCTTGGAAAAAGACCCAAGGTAGCTTACAGTAATGAGGGAACATATACAGTCCACTACAATTAATACATATTCAAGTTTGAGAACAGGGAATTGAGGGACATCTTGCAGCATTAAAAGACAACATCAAAGGGTAAGGATGTGTTTAGGAAGGATTTGGATGCCTGCAGGTATCATATGGGGAACAGGCTATGGTGAAAAGTCAATGAAACAGAAGGGCTTCACAGCTAGCAAAAAAGGTCACACCAACCCAATTTGGGGGAAGATAAGCAGCTTATAACAGGACAGCCCCCCAAATAGGGTAGGCTAATGCTGGAAAATAATGAAGATGGCAAAGTTGGAATAGAAAAGCTCTCACTGTACCACGGAGCAAGGCAGAATCAGCAGTGTACTAAATGGGAGTAATCAATTTGCTTCAAAAAGGTGAACTGTTACCAAACCATAAGAAAGTGGCATGAAGAAAAGGATGTATTTAGGGGCATGGGATCAGTGCCCTGGTTCTTCTGTTATCCAACTTCATTGTGTGTGTGTGTGTGTGTGTGTGTGTGTGTGTGTGTGTGTGTGTGTGGTGTCATTACAGTTGTGACCGACTCTTTGTGACCCCATGTCCACGGAGTTTTATTGGCAGGAATACTGGAGTGGTTTTGCCAGTTCCTACTCCAGGCGCCTATAGCACCTGGTATTCCCTGGTGGTCTCCCATCCAAGTACTAACCAGGGCCGACCCTGCTTAGCTTCCATCAGGCGACATTGGATGTGCTTAGGGCATCTAGGCTCTCTTACCAAATGACAACTTCATTATATGAACCTAGATTCTAATATTATTAAGAAGGGGAGGGGATCTCTCTATCTGCATAGAGAGATGCATTTCAGTGAGTATATCCTGCTTAATTTTATAAATCTACTTTATAAATCTCCTGTCCCACCACATAAGGTAAGCCTCTTTAGTAAGGAAACATATCTACCTGTATTTATAAAAGCAGAGAAGTAAATCAAAGTTAGAATCCCAGTCCAAGAGGGATCTTAGCTTGAGAGACACTCTGGAAGTTTCAATGAAATATAAATAACCATTTAAGGTGTGTTCCTAACCGCCTCTAGGAAATATTTATATGTAAATGTTTCTTAATTGAGATGGGGAGCATTAAAGATGAAGTGTTTATTAAACAAGTAATGATTAAATGGATTAATACACCCACATAAAGACTGCAATTCTTTAATGCGTGCTAAGCCTCAAAACAAGAAGCAGCAAATTGAGTAAATATTGTGAAAAAATAGCATAAATGCCATATATAGGCATATTTTACTGGTAATGACACTTGAAGTCCTGCTGTTATAATTTTAGGACCATTTTTTGAATAGATAGAATTATATATTATATAATGTAAGCAACAATATCTTATCTATTGCCTTACAGAAAATCAGTGAAATAAAAAACTATACAGCAGATTAATGACCCCACTAATGAAGATTATCATCATATAATCCCAAAGCAGGGCATCCCAAAGTATTTTAGTGCCACTGTGAGTCTTGACAGCTCTCTGATTCAGGGGACCAGCAGCTGAGGAGTCCCCAGTTAATTCCATGGATTCCAGTTTGGTTTAGTCACTCAGGGCAGCCTATATTAAAGGCACAGAATCTGCCCAAATGCCCCTTCCCCCATGTTCCCAGGGTGTTGAGTTTCTGGCACTAACTCCCTGGGCACATTCCTTCTGGCAGGCTTCAGCTGATTTTGCTGGGGTCCCTGTGCAGAAGCAAGTGAGAAGTATGGGTCGTGATCCAGGAACAATCCTTTTAAGGAGGGCTGCTAAGGCAAGTGATGGAGCTGTTCCTTCTGGAGTCTCCTTTGCTGTGCCTATTCCCGCTTTTGTCTTTGGTGCTCAAGCTGTGTTGGGGTAACTGAGGATACCTAAGGCTGGGGTATGATCAATGACCTGCAGGCGGTGATAGCAGACATACCTATTGCAGCACATCCTTGACAGCATGGGGCCTGGGTAGAAAATTTCCAGAAATTTTGAAGCTTGGGAAAACACACACACTTTTTTTCCCATTTTTTTTCTGGGAAAAATTGAAAAAAATGCTACATTTGCACTCCTTCCACCTTTTACAGCTTGAAAGTCATTATGCTACTTTAGGAACATAAAATATGACTATGGACAATTTGACTTGGCAAATTTGATGCTCTGTATTTTCTTCCAGTGCTTTGAGGCATAGTGAAGAGGAAAGAACAGAACCAAACATACCCACCCACATGCAAAAACAAAAGGGAAACCTTTTTAGTTTTCTTGTGACAATAGCAGCTCCTGCTAAAGGAAGAAATGCATCTTTTTCTTGTATTAGAGAGTTGAGCTTATAACCTAGGACTTGCTTGTCCTCAGTCTACAGAAATTAGAATAATATGATACTACGCATATTTTTTAGAAATGATTTGGAAAATACTTGAACAATCTGTCTTAAAATATTTTATTCGTCATGCTAAAATAAAACATCCCATAATCATTTTTCATTTTCCTTTTTTTAAAAAAAATTCCAGTTCTTCAGAAAAAAACCCAAAAAGGCTTCAGGGAAAAAAACACAGGATGGTTTTTCTCTGAATATTTTCCAGTTTTTTTCTGAGCCTTCACATCTCTATGCCTGGAAGTTTTCTTTCTCCAGGGTTCCCCTGGGCTTGTGGAGCAGAGTCAGGTGTCCCATTGGGGCTGCTCAAGGCGACCCCTCACACTCACCAAGGGATATACAACATGGTCCTTGAGGCAAAACAAAACTTGGCATTTTTTTCAGTGGAGTGATTCTGATAACTACATTTGTAAACATATAAAATAGAGAAAAACTTAATTTTATTTATTTATTTATTTATTTATTTAACTGACAATTTGACTATTATTATTTGACTATTTATATATTTTTACTGACAAAAGAAACAACGATAAACCCTTCAGAGAATTTTAGAATGTAAAATCAGAAGCAAGTTCCACTGAATTTAATGGGACTTTCTGATTCAAAGTTCTATCTTACATAAGAACATAAGAACATAAGAAGAGCCATGCTGGATCAGGCCAAAGGCCCATCTAGTCCAGCTTCCTGTATCTCACAGCGACCCCACCAGATGTGTTTGGGAGCGCATGAGACTAGATATCTGTCTCCTGATACCACTCTCCTGCATCTGGCCCTTGAAGTACCCTGGTTTAAAGCCTGGAGACTACACATCTCCATCATGGTTTGTAACCTGTGATGGACTTTTCCTCCAGGAATCTGTCCAATCCCCTTTTGAAGGCATCCAGGTCAGATGCCATCACCACATTGTGTGGCAGGGAATTCCATAGACTTACAACGTGCTGGGTGAAAAAATATTTTCTTTTGTCAGTTTTTACTCTCCCAGCCCTCAATTTGAGTGTATGTCCCCTAGTTCTGGTATTTTGGGAGAGAAAGAAGAGCTTCCCTCTATCCACCCTGCATTATTTTGTATGTCTCAATCATATCCCCCCTCAAGCGCCTTTTTTCCAGACTAAAGAGGCCCAAATGTTTTAGCCTTTCTTCATAAGGGAGGTGACCCAGCCCAGTAATCATTTTGGTCACTCTCTTCTGCACCTTTTCCAGTTCCACTATGTCTTTCTTGAGATGCGGTGACCAGAATTGTACACAATACTCCAGGTGGGGCCTTACTATTGTTTTGTATAATGGCATTATAATGTTGGCTGTTTTATTTTCAGTCCCCTTTTTGATAATCCCTAGCATGGAATTGGCCTTCTTCACCGCTGCCGCACATTGGGGAGACACCTTCATGGAGCTGTCCACCAACACACCAAGATCTCTTTCCTGATCCATCACGGATAACTCAGAGCCCATGAGTTGATAGATGAAGTTTGGATTTTTTGCCCCAATATGCATTACTTTACATTTGGTTATATTAAAACGCATTTGCCATTTCTCAGCCCACTCCCCCAGTTTGGAGAGATCCTTCTGGAGCTCTTCACAATCTTCTCTGGTTTTTACCACACGGAAAAGTTTTGTGTCATCTGCAAACTTGGCCACCTCACTGTTTATCCCTGTCTCCAGGTCATTTATGAACAGATTGAAAAGCACCGGTCCCAGGACCGAGCCCTGGGGTACACCACTTTTCACTTCTCTCCATTGTGAAAATTTCCCATTGACACCTACTCTTTGTTTCCGGGATCTCAACCAGTTCTCAATCTTGCTCTCCAAACTAAAAGTTTCTGCAGTAAATATATTTCTACCCAGTGGGACTGACTTCTCGGTAGACATGTATTGGATTACACTGTAAGTCAATAGAGAAGGAAAGTTTATTACATTACCTTTGGCAATAGCTTTCTTTGATATTGTTAAATATTTGAAACACAAGGTTAATGTATTATAAGTAAGGCAGTGAAAGAGGAGGGAAGGCACAACTGTGTTATAATCTTTCTTGGACAATTCCATTTTAGTTGCTCGAAGGCTTCATGCGCAGCTTATATCCTGCTTAGCTGCTTCTTAAATTTTGTTTTCTCCTATAGCTCTGGAAACTATATGGCTAGCTTGCTGTTAATTTCCCATTGCAAGAATCAGAACAAATGTTTTGCCTGAGGAGGAAACCTTAATTAAACCCAAATTGTGCTTGAGGTGGAATTTTGGTGGCAACTCCAAAATGTACAGAAGTGATGAAAATACAGTTTTAGAAACATGTTTAGAAACTCATTGACAACAGTGCATTTTTTTTTTTTTTTTTTTTTAAGTCTGGAGAACAAAACTTGAAGGAATATGAAGTAGCATATCATCATTCTAACACATATTGCAACACAACTAACTAGAGCACCCCAAAACCAAGAAGAACATCCCCTTTCATTTGTGACAGCAACTGTAGTTCTTGACCTTCTGCCTCTCCTCCTCCTAGTAGAGATGGGCACGAAACGAACAATTTTTCATTTTTGTTTCCATTTTTTCATTTTGTTACGCAACAAAATGACAAATGAATTTTGTCTCTAAAATGAAACGAAACGAACAGAAACACCAGAAATTTTGTCGTGCGTTTCATTTTCCTTATGGCAATACAGTGAACTGCCTTAAATACTTTAAAAATTACAAAAAAATTTGAAATAAATGGTAACAAAATGGTAACGAAACAAATGAAAATGAAAACAATTTTTTGCAAAAAATTCACAGAAAACGGAAATGAACCGAAACGGACCCCCTAAACGACAAATGACAAATGAAACACCATTTTTTTTTAATTCGTGCCCATCTCTACCTCCTAGTATCCCACATATACTCTGGAGGCACCTTGGGGAAGATTTAGGGTATGTGCAAGGGATTTAATGGAAGCAGTTCTGTCAGGATGATCTGTTGTGACTAGTACTTTGGAGAAGTGATTTAAGTCCAGTTAGCCACTTTGTTCACTAAAAGAAATGTGTGGTACAAACAGATAATAACTAGCTGTAAAAAGTAACAAACAGACCAAGCTGGATGCAAGTTAAAGAAAGACCCTTTCCTTTATTCCAAAATTATGCATTTGTATTTTTAATATACGGTACTACAAATATTATGAAGGGGAAATTGAGCTACTAATCATCAAGTCCTGAGCTCTAATTATTATTCTCCCCTTAACTGTCTAGGCGGATTCAAGCAAGCAACAATTAGATAATGTACATGGAACAAGTATCTGAAGACACTATGGAAACATTAAGTACTTGCAGCATTAAAATAGCATTGTGATTTTTATATATAAGCCATGTCAGACATCTCAGGCATATGATATAATATAGCAGTCTTTGCATGCAATTTACTGGTTCTGTTCTAGGCTAACATTGATTATGCTTATGGGTCTTGCAGCAGGAATTCTCACATCCAGTTAAAAAGTACTTTTAGAGACCCAGCTATCTTCAGGACATTGTTTGCAATAACAATGAGGGCTAAGATAAAGCTCAGGCATTGTTTGACTATCCCTACCCCTTTTTAGTAGAGTCTAGAGATGGCCATTTTGGGCCTCATACGAAGCACAAAGCACCACAACCCAGGTGTTTCTAAGCCCCATTTCTCCTTTCCCAAAGCTGCTGGGATCCTTCTTTGTGGGTGACATGCTGGAGCCCAGTGGGCCCTTCGCCATCTCCCCAGGATGTCAACCAGTGAGGAGGTGGGAGGGAAGGTTCCCCCATGCCACCAATGAATGCTCTGCTGCCTGGGAAGGCAGGGAAGGGTCCTGTGAGCTTCGGTGATGAATGGCACACTGATGACAAAGAACCCTGGCAGCATGCAGAACTCGGCAAGTGGCCAAGACAGCTGGGAGGAGGAGAAATGGGGATGGAAGCACCCATCTACTTGAAACAGCTGAAATCCTGTTTATGTAAGGTCCTTGCTCCAAGGTAAAGCCACCCCATTGGCAATGATTTTAATATTGAAAATGTCCCTTTCTAACCCTTATCCTTCATGAGTGTCATTACAACTTGGAACTTACTCACACGGAACCTCAGTCAATATGTCACAAACTTTACATTTGATTCTAATCTGGTGCTTCTCTAAATACAACTTCCTCCTGACTTGGGCAATGAATGTACAAGGGTCAAAGGAAATTCCTTTTAGAACTCTCCTTGAACTAAAACTGCACAATGAGTAATTTTCTGCTTGGCATTTGAGGAGTAAAAAAGAAGCTTTGTTGTCTCATGATTCCACGGTATGACATAGCCTGACACCAAAGCCTTGCTCTTAGATGGGAGTGAGGCCTTTAAAATTCCTCAATGAGTCAAGAAAGCCTTGTCAGGACTGTCATATCTAACAAAGAGTGCTTCCACCCCTAGTATTGCCACGTCACTTCCACTTCGCAAGCATCTCTAGATAGACATAAATACTGTGTGAATCCTCATTTAAGCTAGCTTTTGAGTACAGCCATATACACAAACACGTCCCTATCATGGGCACTGGTTTTCTAGTCCAAATGTCTGCCAAGGTGCAGATAAGGATTATGCATGAGCATGAATTAGGGAATGATTATGAGTTATATTTTGCTGTTATTGTTTGAATAGTAAATATATACAGTATGGTTTATTCTGATTTTTTAACAGTTAAATGAATGGAGAACAGGTAAGAAAGGAAAGCAGTCATAAAATGGTGCTCTACTATGTAAGACTGAAGCCATTGCCTTTTCTGAATCCTGGGAGTGGAATTCTTGTGTTGACTACAATGTGCTCAGTAAGTGTGTAGAGGATGAGTACTATATTTGCTATGAATATAATAAGAAAGCAGGTACACAAACTGCATTAGGCCATTTCTAAATGGGGCAGCCTTACACAACATAACCTAAATAATCGAATACACCTAACGTTCTTTTCCAAGAACCTAAGCAACTCAATACGCATGAAGTTGTTGTGAGTTACGCTGGACCACAGATGAGGTCCAGCATAACCCAATCCTCCACATATTTGCTTGGAATTATGTTCTGTTGGGTCTGAGAAAGTTTGCACTATATAATACTAAATTTAAATAGCTGTACAGTATAACATTGTATAACATTGTGGTTTTCTTAGTTGAACCAGAATCCTGTGGAAATAAATGTTTGTGTAAAACTTGCTATGCATTCAGAGTCCAATTTATTAAATATAAATGAATCCTTTGCTTCCATGTGTTTCGAATGGATAGTTTCCTCTCCAAGTAAATGATCTTCCTATGACTGTACCAAAAGGTTTACTATGGCCCATATTCCAGGTGAATCATTGTAGAAAGACTATTAATGTTTAAAAATGTCCTTGTCAAAACTCTCACACAGGGATTTAGTCACATTTTTAAATTGGAAGTTGAGATAAAAATATCTCAAGTAAGATATATGGAACGGCATAGTATATTTACATCACCTTATTTTGCAACCATGGTTATTTGTGGCTATTCTATCTAGGTTAGTACAGAAGTAGTTAGCATGGAGATAGGCACAGTCCCATTATGGTTTCAAAGTACCCAATAAGTCTCAGATGCATGCAGAAAAATGCAATGCAACTAGAAAATAACTATCCCAAATTGCCATTGAATGTTGAAAGTACTATATCATGTTGTAACTATCCCAGAAAGCTGCCTTCATCATTAAGGAAAATAAACAAACAGAAGGAAAGCATACGCCATCTACAAATATTAACATGTTTTAAGAACAGATGTCCTCCCAGTTTTGTTGCATTTTTATTGGTGATCATGTTTATTGCCAATTATAAAAAGATATATTTTCATGCTATATCTGCTTTATTTATTGTGCTTTAATTATTCTCAAATAATGAATCAGATCCATTTATTATCCTACTCTGTCTGTATTGGAAATGACTAGTGATATTCATTTGATTGTTGCTACCATAGCAAAGACTAGCCAAAGCAATTTAAAAAACCCCAAATTTTTGTAGTTTGTCTTGTTTGATAAAAGCCACAGTTCATCTTCTCAGAGACAAGCAGCTGTTGCTGCCCTCGGGGCTCAAAGAATATACTGTTGATGCTGATGGCTACCCACTGTCAACCAACCAACCAAAAACTGTCAAGACCATGGTGGTGATGGGCTGACCAACATTGTTTGCTGCTTCTATAAGTTTTACATCTGCTTGTCTGCTCAGTGAGTTCCTCAGTGGGTCTCCACCTCTCTCTCTCTCTCTCTCTCTGTGTGTGTGTATGTGTGTGTAAACACACACACACACACACACACACACACACACACACACACACACACA
>JAHTLZ010003399.1:6967999-6999461 GCA_023846285.1 Phrynocephalus versicolor
AGAGAGAGAGAGAGAGAGAGAGAGAGAGAGAGAGAGAGAGAGAGAGAGACTTGGAAATGGAAGGTCTGTATGCATTTTTCACATCCAGTTCTCCAGCACTGCTTGATTCAAGTTGCTCCTCCTCACTAGCCTCTTACATTCCAGGCAAAGTACAAGCAAGAAAGTGGTTCAGGGTGGGGAAATAAGACCCTACTGAGGCTTGTAACAATGAATGGCTACTGTTGTCTCCAGAGGACTACTCTAGATTTTACGATACCTTTTATTTTCAGAAAAGAAACATTAACCCTGGAAAGTCTGACATGCTATATCATTTATCTCATATTCTCCAGATGCACTGGACCAAAACTCTCACAATTCCCATCCAACAGAGCTGATTTGGAAATCAAATGTGCTCTGTAAGGATGCTGCTGCAACCGTGTGATATGTAGTTGTGTGAGATATTATGATTTATTTAAAGTACAATACAGTACCGCCCCTCCTATTGTGGGGGTTAGGGACCCGCCCGACCCGCGATGACAGAAAATCGGCAATATGCGTATGCAGGTTGGGTGGGGCTTGGGAGGGCTGTGTGCCACCGCTGCTTTCCCGTGCTGCAGGAAGACTTTTTAAAAAGCCTTCAAGCAGCCTGTGCAAGGGCAGTGGATGATCTGATCCACTGTGCTTGCTGCAGGCACCATTCCTCCCCCAGCCAGTGTTAATCAGCTGCTTGGCGCTAGCTTGGGGACAGTGCTCTCCCACAACCTCCATTGAAATGCATTGGCTCAAAGCATTTCAATGGAGAAATTCCAGTGGGGAAAAATTTATCCATTGAAATGCATTGAGCCAATGCATTTCAATTGAGATGGCCTGAGACTGGAAGGGATTTTAAAAGGGGCATGCTCCAACTGATTGGTGCTGGGGTGGGGAAATAAAGTTTTTTCTCGCTCACCCCAGCGCTAATCAGCTGGAGCCCCGGCATGTACTGTGATCCCGCAATATAGCTTCTGTACAATTCTGTACAAATTCCTTCTGTACATACTTAAATATAAACATACTAGAATAAATCCTATGTCAAAAGATGAATGGTGATTAATTCTTCAGCTAGCAATATAATTATACTTACATGATAATATTCTGGGATATACTGAATATGTTGATAAAATATATTTATTTATTTATAGTATTTCACCTTAATTTGTTTAAAAGAACATCCAAGATGGCTTATAACATGCAAAAAGAAAACACTGAGTGATAAAAGTAACATGGTTATCAACATAAAAATGGGTTGCCTTCCTTTGGGATGAAACTAGCTGATTTTAATTAAAAACAGAAGAAGCATCCACATGAAGTTCCACGAGAAAAAAAATGGGAAGATAGAATATAGAAGTTATACCAACTAAACATCAGTTCACAGAAATTTATTAGTGAGCACAGCATTCTTTTCAATGTATTTAGTATCTGAATGCCAATTTAAGTTATATACATACAGTGGCACCTTGTATAAAGGAATTAATTGATTCCAAATGAAATTATGTTAAGCAATTTTTCCTTTATACAAATTTCCCATTGGAATGCATTGAAAACAGAGTAATCCCTAGTTGTGACCAATTTTATGTTGTATGGATTCACCCCATAGGCAATTCTGTTAAGCAAATTTCCCTATCTCCAGAATGGGGTAAATACTGCATACATTACAGTATTGAGATCCTTTTCTGCTCTTTCCCCCCCACCATCAATTCTCTGCTGATATCCCTAATTCAGAAGTACTTATTCTAGTTTGTCTAAATAACATAAGATGAACAAGCAAAGGAAAAAAAACGTGTAGTATATTGGATAATTCCTGTTTGCACAGGAAGAAAATATTTCTGAGGGACCAACTTGGAAAGTCACACCAACTGAGATAAGCAGAGAATATGGTCTGTTAAAACTGCAAATAACCATCTTTACAATATTTCAGTATAAAGATATATAGCTCTGGTAATGAACCAGGAATAGAATAGCAGTATTCTCTATGTAAATAGATAACAATCTAACATTACTGTGGACAGTTCAATTTCTATTTAAAAATAATGTAACAAAACAAAACAAAGTATTAGTAATGGCACAGGACTTGAGTCCAGGCCATAATATATAGTACTAGAAAGGCAAATGAAGAATTGCACAACCATCACTATTCCATCTTGAACTTGACATATATAGACCAACACAAATTATACATAAACTCAGTTCAGCAGGCTGATTTCAATTACAAATATGGTGATTGTCAGAGGAGTATTACAGGATACATTATTTCTTGCTGCCTAGATCCATATGCCCTTGTTTTCTCAAGAAGAAGGCAGAAACTGCTTTCTGGAGAAGCCAACCATCATCATTGCAATTTGGTGCAAAGTGGCCATTAAACAGGGTTGTGAATAGTATTGACCATATCATCTGTGAATGTGTGCACATTCTGCAACAGTAAAGCTCTGCACCAGCAACCGGGAAGATAAAAGTGCTATTTGAAGTCTACTTCATGCCTGATAATTACATTTCATTCACCAGCATGAAGATTATGATATGAAGCTCTTTGTCTTAGTGTGACTAAAAGTAGAGACAGGGATGAAACAGGAAAATGGTGATTCACTTTGATTTGTGATTAGCTACAAAAACTTTTTTTAGCCTAGAGAATGTGACAGTTATTGGAGTAAATCCACAAAGCTTTTTTTTTCATTAAGTGACAGTGTAAAAGGAATAAGGTGGGTATTAGGATGAATAAAGATATTGTCCTATCAGTTCAAGTATCTGGGTCAGTGTCTAAGTCTGGTCTGAACACACAGGTCCTTGGCAGGCACCAGGAGTGTGTGATTAAACAAGAGTCAAACAGGGACACTTATAGGAGCAGTCCATAGATATCATTTTCCTCTGTCTGCTGCACAACCATTTCATCAACCTGTTGCACAGCATTATAAATATTACGGCTAGGGTAATTCTGGGATAAATAGTTTAAAAAAAGAGGTGGTATAAGAGAGGAAGGAAGATAAACAGGTATAGCAACTGCTTTCATGGGATGGCAAAGTGAGCTTCCATGAATCCACCAAGAATGGTAGCCTTAGCTTGGTCAGTTTTCTCCATTTATATCCACTATTTTCTTTAAAGCACCCTTTAAAGCAGCCTACAGAGAAAATATTCAGAAATTAGATTTCAGATAAGGGAAAGAACATAAGAAATGCAAAAATGTTCTAATAACCAGCAGCCATTAACAGGGAAAGTTGTTCCTAGTAGTCCTTCCTTAAGGGAAACCATTCCTATAATGCAAGGATGGTGAAAGAATTCAAGTCTTGAAGACTTGTGCCTGTGCACTCTTCCTCTTTCTGCAAGCTTAAGAAGAATAAGAAAACACCTTACCACACAGTGATAATGCTTTAAACATACATCTTCAAGTACAAAATATTGACCAAAAGATCAAAGGAGGAGACGATTTGTCAAGAGATACCACAAATTGAACATGAGCCAGCAGTGTGATGCAGCGGCCAAGAAAGCCAATGTGATTCTTGGTTGCATCAACAGAACCATAGTGTCTAGATCAAGGGAGGTGATAGTGCCACTCTATTCTGCTCTGGTCAGACCCCACCTGGAATACTGTGTCCAGTTCTGTGCGTCTCAGTTTAAAAAGGATGTTGACAACCTCGAGCGGGTGCAGAGGAGAGCGACTAGGATGGTTGAAGGCCTGGAAGAGATGTCTTATGAAGAACGGCTTAGGGAACTGGGAATGTTTAGCCTATCAAAAAGAAGACTGAGAGGGGATATGATAGCTATGTTTAAATATTTGAAAGGATGTCATATTGAAGAGGGAACAGGTTTGTTCTCCATGGCTTCAGAGACTAGGACTCGGGGCAATGGTTTCAAACTACAGGAAAAGAGATTCCATTTGAACATTCGGAAGAACTTCATGACAGTTAGAGCTATTCGGCAGTGGAATATGCTGCCACGGAGGGTGGTAGAGTCTCCTTCTTTGACGGTATTTAAGCAGAGGCTGGATGGCCATCTGTCGGAAATATTGTGAAGGGGTTCCTGCTTGGCAGGGGGTTGGACTCGATGGCCCATGAAGTCTCTTCCAACTCTATAATTCTATGATTCTATGATTCATGGTGCAAAGACTCATCAATGAGAGTGAGAAATTCTAAGAGTACTTTCTATGTGCCTAATATATGACATGCAAGTAATCTTAATGAAAATGAGGCAATACTCAAGAAATATACAGAAACTTCACAAGGTAGGCTGCAGTGCCTTTTTTTAGACAGGGAGTCCTGACACTGAGGAGAAGTGATTTGTTTCCTGTTATTGTGCTTCTTGAAAGTTGGCAACTGGGCTCCTTTTCTTTTGGAATCAAAACATTTCGCTACTCATCCAAGTAGCTTCTTCAGTTTGAGAAATGTTGGTGGGTAGGTTCCAATTTATAGTTCACTTTGGTTTCACCCCACCCTGGTCTGAATAGGTTTGTTAGATGGACAATGTCCTGGGGTGTGTGAAAGTCACATCTATGCAACCCTTCCCAACACCCATTAAGTATGGGTCATTAGCAATAGCCTTCCTGATGGAGATGTGAATGGGGATGATTGAAAGGGCAGCATGATAAATGGGAGTCAGATTGTGCCTAAGTCCTCCACCCCTGAATAGGCGTCTAATGAGCCTATTCAGACCATGGTGGGAGGAAACCAAGGTGAACTATAAATTGGAAGCCTCCCACCAACATTTCTTAGACTGAAGAAGCTACTTGGATGAGTAGTGAAATGTTTTTATCCCACAAGAAATGAAGTCCAGTTGCTATGACTCAGTTCCCAGAAAACCTCACCTGGACGACTGAGAATCTCCACAGACAAGAAGAAACAGAGAAAGCCCATTCACCAGAAAGATACACAATATATAGTCCTTATGTGAGGAGGCTAAAATGAGCAGGTGCATTTGGTGAAGCCTTCTCTGTTGCTACTCTTGGACTTTGGAAATCTGTCTCACAGGAGGTCATGCTGGCCTCACCTTTGCTGTCCTTGCACTTGAAAACAAATGCCTTTCTCTTCAGGCAAGCTTTCTCTCAAAGACAGCTTACCTGAGTAGTGTTTTCAAAAGGATTAGTTTTGCATTACTGCTTGGAATGTGTTTTGGGTGTTGATTTTATTTATTTTAGTTTACTGTGGCTCCGGTCTAATAGTTTTTTAGTATTTGTATACTTACTGTTTTAATTTTTACATATAGTCTTTTAATGGTGTAAGCTACCTTAGGTCCTTTTTAAGGAGAAAGATAAGTTAAAATAGTTTAAGTAAGTAAAATTTGCCCACACCTCCAGATAAGTGAAAGTTTACTTCAAAAACCAAGTAGCATGTTGATTTAAAACAATTTTCATACCAGTGCAATGCCCTCACAAGAACAATTATTACTAAACATGTTCTGAAGAGACACCTAATCAAAGAATGCAATTCAGAACACAGGAGAGTGGCCATAATTATTTTTGTTCTTTCTTTCTCTCAATAAAAGGTGCCTACATTATTTTGGTCTGTCATTTTCTCTTTCTTCATTCTCTTGTAGAAACATGTCTTGTGAGGCTCTGGGGTTTTACTTAAGGAGAAATTTATCAAGGACATACATATTTTACACTGCTTAAGGAAGTAATTATTTTGACTTCTTTTTTTCTGCTGAAAAGTAAGTGCTTGAAAAACTGCATCTGATTCCACTAACCACAGAGATAATAGCAATTTTGTATCAATGCAGTCAAATTAGTGCTACATTATGTAAGCTACCACATAATGCTAGGAGCGTCTTTCAGGCAAGGCTAAAGGTCACAGCTGACAGATTCAAATGCCTAAATAATAAATTAAGTCTCACTGTGTGGCTGTTACAAAGGTGTGTAATTAAAATACCACACTTTTATTAACTATCTTCCAAACTATCAGCTAATGCTTGTTGCTATTATGTATAGAAACAGGGGTGATTGTTAAATGGCCAGGAACATATCTGCACAGTCCCTGAAGCAGCTTGAATAATATATTTTGGACCCCCACCCATTGTTTCCAGCTTAGAAAAGAGAACCTAATTTACAGTGGCTTGAGACTGACTAAACTGCAAGAGCAGATGGGACAGGAAAGACAAGATTAAGCAATTGCTTTGTTGCTGCCTTGATGTGCTATCTTGTTAATTAGGCTCTCAAATTCAGGGAGATGTCACGGCACTTTGATCTCCTTTTGTCTAGATTCAGTGACCTTAAACTGGAGCTGATACTTGGAACCTCAGTGCTTTCAAGTGCTGGGCATGAGGTGTGTGCACGCACACACCCTTTAACACTTAAGGTGATGCAATTGAAATTGGTTTGGAGTGGAAGAGTTGGAAATTAAAATTTTAAAAGTAGAATTGAGAGTAGTGGTAGGAAATAATAGACAGATAAATAACCAAATGAGTTTAGGCATCATGCACACTCTTGTATTTTCTAGGAATCTATCGGTTTGATATATTGCTAATTTCTGAGGACAATTTCTTTTTCTCATTTCTGTCTCTAGCTGTTCTTCTACATTTTGTTCCCCCTTTGATAGAGAGGAGGCATTCAAATGTTGGCTGTGGTCCCCATGTTTATTAGCAGCACACCCCCAGGTGCTGAAGCATCATTAGGGATGTCTAGCTTTCTCTGTTTCCTCCACCCAATCTTTGTGGCCTCGGTGAATCACAATGATGGGTGACTGAGAAGGTGACTTACCCAGCAGGCGGGTGTCACAGTAACAGAGAGATCACTGCTCTACCAAAAGGCACACCCACCCTCTGTCATATGTCCAGATGAAAATGCATGAGAAACATGGACTGATGAGAACAGGTGGCTGCTTTGCAGATCTCAGACACAAATATGTCTATAAAGAAAGCTGTAGAGATCACTAAAGGTCTACTGGAGTGTGCCCATAGAGGGGTTGGCGCTGAAGTGTGTGTCAGTTGGTAGGCTCTCAAGATTGTAGTCTTGATCCATTTGGCTTGATGTTGAGACAAAATTTGGAGCCCTTTATGTGGGGCTTAGTAACTCATAAAAAGGCAAGAAGACTTCTGGAAAGATCACGTTCGAGATACATAAAATGCCAAGACATGTCTGACATCCAGGGTCTGTAAGAGAAACTCCTGCACAGGAGAGGCAGAGGTGAAGGAGGAAGGCAGAGCAATTGGTTCTGACATATGGAAGGTTGAGAGCACATTTGGAAGGAGACATCCATGACGATTCAAACTTTCCCAGGGAAAAATTGGAGGTAAGGTTAATTGTGGCTGAGTGCAATAAGTTCACTATACGCCTGGCTGAAATGATGGCCACTAGGAAAACTGTCTCAAGGTTGGGAGGGCTCGTAGACCACAATCTCTGCAAATACACCCAGAGGGAAGAGAGGAAAAGGCTAGTTTGTTAGAGGTGGTGGAATGGGGAGGATTATGTGTAGAGATAGGTTCATAAGACGTTCGCATGAGGCTTGCTCAGAGAGGTTGTGAATGACTTGATTTTGCCCCATTTATGCAGGTACATTTTCCTAGTAGAAGGTTTCCTAGCATGCCAGAGCATATTTACAAGGGACAGCAAATTTTCAAAGCTGAAGACTTTGGACTCAGGGTGGGCTTTGGTTTTGAAGCTGCTAGTGTAGACAAAGTGGGAGCTGACTGAAGACTCCTGGAGGCAGAAGCCATGGAATGGTGCTTGGCTGCCTCCATGACCACTTTTTCTATGGCCACTAATTTTTAAGGTGGACTTGCAGGCCAGCTGGACCATGGTGGTAGCAGGCTGGACAGTTAGTTGAAGCTTCAGTTGGAATAAACAGGAACGGTGAATGCCAGGCTTCAGGTTCTTACAGCAAGGGCAATAAGATGTTGGGTGGGACTCTTCTATGCAGACTAGGCACTTGCAGTAGTTATCAGATAAAAGATTTGTTGGAGCATGATATGCAACTTTTAAATGGGGCTTTAGAGCAATTGGTTGGGGGAGGGAAAGGGGTGGCCGAAACCAGGGGTGGTATTGGTTCTAAGGTACATAGAGAGATTTTATATATTTATTTTTCATTTTTCAGAGAAAAGGAACTTGGAAAGGACTCTCAATGAAGGACATGATTAGAACTGAAGAGAAACATGGCACCAAGGCATAGATAGTCAGTGGGGAGGGACAGGGGCTATTTTAATGTTTCAATTTTCTTTATGCAGAAGCTTTTACAGCTTCTAACAAGGCTCTACACATGCACAGATCACTTCTCAGTGTGATTCAGAAAGAGAGAATCACAAAAAACTATATCATCACCTCTCCCCAGGCATACAGTAAATTCTTCTTCGTCAGACACCAAAAGAGGGTTAGGTTTATTTGACAATGGCTATTAGCTGCAACACAATAGCTAAATGGAATCTCAGTACACCTTTAACAAACGAGAAGATTCCTCGAATATATTCTTCACCCTTCCCTATAGTTTGCATTTCTTGGAGAATTCTGAACGGACACTGCTGGAAGTAGTTTCTCTGAATTAAACGAGACAGGAAGCAAGGTTCTACAGCGTACATTTAGCTGTGAAATTCATGACATATTTCTCACCTGTGGCTGTGGATGAGTGCATTGAAAGCCAAGCCATCAGACCAGCTATTGGTGAAATTAATAACATTGACCTGTGGGTAGTTCTGAGTTGATTGACGAACCCAGCTCAGCAAGATCTTTTCACTGTTTGTCTGCTGCAGTCCAGCCATGATGTTTTTCATTACATCTTTGACCTGTGTTAAAACACAGAATTTCACAAAGAGTGACTTCAGGCCAGACTTTTCACATCCATCCTACAAGATGAACCCAGCTTCTTTTCCTTTATCCTGAGTATCAGAACATTCACTACACTGAGCAATAGAACAATATACACATGAAAAGATGCCGATAATTTCATGGCCATCCCTTACGATCCTTTCCCTCTCTCTCTCTCTTTATATATGCAGGAAGATGAGCACAGCAGACAGCGGTAAATAATAATCAGTTGGCTGTTATTTGGTTTTACTTAGCTTCATCTAAAGAGACCATGCACTCTTATATGCGGAAATATATGGTGAAACCTGGAATCTAAAAGTAAATAAACACAGCCTGCAAATGTGGTGCAAGACAATGCAAACAAATCTAAACCCAGATAGCTACAATAAAAAAGCAAAACATTTAAAATGCTTAAACAGTGTTTGATCAGGAAAATATATAAACAGTTATAGGCGTGAATTTAAGACAGTTGGAAGGAACTTCTGTTAATTCTGTATTTAACTGACACCTGCTGGGAGAGCTTTTAGAACAGTGTACAGATGCTGGAGAAGCATATTCAAAAGGCTTTCCTGTTCTTGGAAGATGGTGTGTAGATACAACACATAGTACATCACAGAAGTGACTATACCCCCTCACATTTCATAAATATTTTAGTATATCTTTTCATGGAACAACACTGAAGAAATGATACTTGGCTACTATGTAAAGCAATGAGCATACAGCTTGTATAATAGTGTAAATGTGATGTCCCCTAAAATTAATGCAACTCACAGCCATTAATATCTAAACCGCTGGCAACAAAAGTGAGTACACCCCTAACCGACAATGTCCAAATTGGGCACAAAGTGTCAATATTTTATGTGGCCACCATTATTTTCCTGCACTCACCTAATAATCTCAGGCATAGAGTTTACCAGACCTTCACGTGTTGCCGCTAGAAGCCTCTTTCATTTTTCCATGACATCACAGAGCTGCTGGATGTTAGATACCTTGTGTACCTCTACCTTTTGTTTCAAGATGCCCCACAGATGATCAATAGGGTTTAGGCCTGGAGACATGCTTGGCTAGTCCCTCACCTTTACCCCCAGCTTCTTTAGCAAGATAGTGGTCCTTTTGGAGGTGTGTTTGGGGTCATTATCATGTTGGAATACTGCCCTACAGCCCAGTCTCCGAAGGGAGGGGATCATGTTCTGCTTCAGTTTGTCACAGTATATATTGGCATTCATGGTTCCCTTAATAAATTGTAGCTCCACAGTACCAGCAGCACTCATGCAGCGCCAGACTATAACACTCCCACCACCCTGCTTGACTGTAGGTAGAACACATTTGTCTTTGTACTCTTCACCTGGCTGCCACCACAAACAATTGACACAATCTGAACCATATAGGTTTATCTTGGTCTCATTGGACCACAGGAGTACATTTGTCTTTGTACTCTTCACCTGGCTGCCACCACAAACAATTGACACTATCTGAACCACATAGGTTTATCTTGTTCTCATTGGACCACAGGACATGGTTCCAGAAATCCATGCCCTTAGTCTACTTGTCTGCAGCAAACTGTATGCAGGCTTTCTTGTGCATCATCTTTAGAAAAGGCTTCCTTCTGGGACGACAGCCCTGCAGACAAATTTGATGCTGTGTGCGGCATATGGCCTGAGGCTGACCCCCACACCACCCCTTCAACCTCTGCAGTTGAATAGCACTCATACGTCCATTTCCCAAAGCCAACCTCTGGATATGACGCTGAGTACAGGCACTCAGCTTCTTTGGTCAACCATGCAGAGTCCTGTCCTGCCCTGTTAAACAGCTGTATGGTCTTGGCCACTGTGCTGCGTTTCAGTTTTGGAGTCTTGGCAATCTGCTTATAGCCTAGGCCATCTTTATATTGACAAAGATCCTGTCTTGTACGTTTAAGAGGAATACTAAATTTGGGTATTAAATTATAAGCAACTCATAATACATGACAAGAGAACCATTGCCTATCCCTAGAGAGGTTGTTGCTGATATTCTTATTTTCCCCAAATTCAAGTGCAATAGGTTATAATAGGAAAGATGCAGTGCTAAACTTACCTTGAAAGAACAAAAGAATTCAAGAGTAGCAGGTGAGAAGGAAATTTTCCTTCCCACTTCTGCATCATAAAATCATGTTTCAGAGATTTAGGGAACCATACAAAGCCAGTATCAGAGGAGCTCTGAGGGCAACAAGTTGGAGAGGAATGGAAATATATTATCTTGTGCTGACACTGCAAATGACAGCCCCACACTGGAATCAGGCCTCTACAACTATGTCATTGTTCCTTGTTTTTTTTATAAATACATCTCAACAATGTTCTCAGTAAAGACAGACTCCCACCTGCCAGTGGAGAATTATACTCCAGATCAGTCCAAGGGTCAGTTTATGGTTTCCATCCACAATGTCTGTGCTGCCAATATTCACCAGATCTACCTATTTAAGCAAGGGGGAAGTGTAGAAAAAATGATGCAGAACAATGCTTCAGTACAAAATAATAAACATATTAAAACTGAAGTAAATGGTAATGGATAAAAGAACAGCTGTTCAATTAAATACAATAAAATCTGTTAAACCAAAACATTTTAGAAAACATATCAAGGGAGGTTTGTGTGGGTATGTGTGCATGATAATTGACCATTTACCTATTAGAGGCAAGTAAACATCTAAATCATATTTGATAAATGGACAAACCCCGATAAATACTTATTTAAGATAAAGTTAACAGTAGAGAGCATTTTAGGTAGATGCAATTAGCAAGGATGCAACATTATATTACAAATACACTTCTCTTTAAATAAATAAATACTCTTGTCTGACCAATATAATGCTTTGGTGCAACAATGTGTTCTAGCCCATAGTCATCCTGGCAGCAACCACCACATTTTCAGTACTTTTTATAGTATACAATGTCTTAGGCAAGTGTCCAGTAATAATCTCCTGCAAGCTGGAAAGGTATGAGATAGGCAACAGGAAATGATATTGTATATCTAGAAGTGAGTATAAATTTGTTTCATCATCATAATACCTCCTCCATCATAAAGCTGGATATTTCATGTCTTTCATCAACCCATGAAAAGGGAATAAGGAAGTATGTAGTGAGATTTAAAATTGGCCATTACTTTATTAGAAACTATCCTTAAATAAGACAGCTTAAAACTTGCAAAAGTTCTATTTAAACAGAATTAAAGAATACAGTCTTTACTCTCTAGAAGGGGATATAGGGATGTTTGCTCTAGCTTGTCACCACTCTTGACACATTATACATGGTAGGATGATTTTCCATCATGTGCCTTTTTCCCCACATAACATGGGACCTTGATTTTGTATGCTTTTTCTCTCTCCAAAAGCCACAAAAAATGACAACTGAAATCTTTCTGTAAAAAAGGAATGACTGCACTGGTAATAGCAGATTGCTTCTGGTTGAAGAATTTCATGTGCGCACACCTTATACGCACTCCCAAATTGTAAAAGGATGTCTTTAATCAGAGGCAATTTTACTCAGCCGATGATGGCATTCTGATTTCACAGGTACACTCACACATGAGGATTTTAGCTACTGTGTTTAAAAAGAAAGTATACTTTTGATAGCTTTTAAAAGAACGCACACACACAAGGGGCAGTTTGGGAGGGAAATGGACCAAACTGTTTTGCATTTTCCCCCTCTTTAATCAGGATGTCAATTACAACTAGAAATTAAATGTTCCTTCAAAAGAGACAAATATTATAGACAGGATATTAGCCAGACAACTTTTCTGAACTGCAGTCAGATTTTAATACCGGGTATATCTTAACTCACTTAAAATGATGTTTACAAGAATTGTGTCTGGGCAGTAATGCAAAGCTACACAGCTGCAGCTTAGCAAACCTTATGTGCATAATGTGTGGCATTATCAGTCTCCTTACAAATGAATAATCAAGATTTCAGAGGGTCTAATGTCTCCTCTTACCCCTTGTGGTCACCAGTGTCGCATAGTCTCACTAGTGCCTGTGGTCATTTGAGCAAACTGTCATATCTGGTGAAAAATATCAGATTTTTATGGACTGAATGACTGTGAGGGGGGAGAAGCTGCGTGTGCGATTTGAAATGTCTTCCAGTCACAGAGGCAGCACTTGCCTCTGTGACTGGAACGCATTTCAAAAGTCGTGTGCTGGTTCTCCTGAGCTCCTGCAGGGGGCCACTGAGGTAGCATTTGCCTTGATGAGTTGATTCCAACCCTCACCCCACCCGCTGCTCACAAGATGGGAATCCCAAACTTGCTCGTAAGCAGCCAGTGGGGGGGAACGTTGAAGAGTGCTCGTAAATCAGGATTTTCGTATGTCGGGCACGTCATAAGTCGGAGTACTACTGTAGTTTGGTCCCCCACACTGTAATCTAAGAGATCTACAGATCAAAATAAATAAAATCCATATCCCAGAAACAAAATTTTGTTGTATCTTCAGTAAAGTGTTATGAACCCATGTTAATATTTACTTACGTTATTTTTCTGTAGGACTTGTAGTGCTTTATTAACATTGTTCAAGGCATGAACTCTTGTGGAACCCTTTTCTTTCCCCTGTAAATATATGTAACCAATTAGCAATGACAAAAAACCCCAAGACAATGCTCTGTAAAGAGAATGCAACATCTCTCTTGGTGACAGAACAGCCTTTGTAATATCATACAAGAGTCCAAAGAACCAAACTCATCTATCCTCATTGCAGCAATGCATTTCTACATAGCACTTTTTATTTATTTATTTATTTATTTATTTACAAACGTTTTTAGCCACCCCACTACCAAGTGGTCTCTGGGTGGCATACATCAATGTATTAAAATTATAAAACAACATAATTATTAAAATATAAAATACAATATGGTTTAAAATAATCAATCAATATACCATACAATTTATAAACCCGTGTTGCTCATGAACCCAGGTAATAAAAACTATTTAATTAAAATGCTGGCTGAACAGGAAAGTCTTTTGGCTGGTGCCGAAAGCCAAAAAGCATTGATGCCAGGTGTACCTCTGTAGGAAGTGGAGGGCACTCCAAAGTTGGTGGGGGCACAACTGCTGAGAAGGCCCTGTTTTGACATGCTACCCCCTCCCCTCTTTGAAGGATGGCACCTTCAACAGGGCTTCCTGGCCAGATCTTAAGGAATGGGCAGGCTCGTATGGAAGAAGGGGGTCCTTAAGGTAACCAGGGCTTTGCATATAAGCATGAACACTTTGCATTGGACCTGGGCAGCAAACGGTAACCAGTGTAAATTTTTTAGAACTGGTGTTATATGAGTCCATACGGCAACACCACTCACTAGCCACACAGCCTGGTTCTGTGCCAGTTGCAACTGCCAGACCGTCTTCAAAGACAGCCCCATATAAAACACATTGCAATAGTCTAATCTGGTTTTTGTGACCATGTTGAAGGAGGGCAAGACAGACAGAAATTCAGGTTTATTTTATTATGATGGATGTCCTTCTCTGTGGACTAATTTAAAATGCTATCATGACATCAAGCATTCCAGAATTCAAACTTCCTTGGAGTTTGAATTACATCTGCCCTTTTGATAACATTACCATTTCAGAAACTATAACTCTAAGAAAAGCAGGGGAGACAATCACAAGTTATCCCAGTTCACAATGCCAATACAAACATGGTTGAATTGCATTTTATTTATTAGTTGCTGATGATAAAACTATTTCTATTATTGCTAAAAATGTTAAAGTCAGTTTATTGTTGCTGTTGCTGCTGCCACTATAAGCTTTTATGGAGTTTAATTTATGGACCTACTATTGACTTGCTGCAACAGACTAACATAAAAACTGCATGATGCTGTCATGGCACAATGCAAGTCTAGAACTGTGCAAGACATAACTGACTTAGGTGTCCAAACTAATATGTACAGCCCTACAGATATATATACATTCTTATCATCTGTGTAAATTCAAGGAGATACATAAAAAGAAAACAAGATTTTGAAGGATGAAATCCCTGAATACTGATTGTATGATATGATTTCTGCACTTCCACAGTCACACACAATGAGAAAATTTCAAGTGTACAGAACTGGTAAAATATCCACCATACGTACAAGTTTTTGGCCTGTAAGACCTTCCAGGAGCTCCAGGAGCCTTCGGCCATCTTGAAAATCATTGAAAAGATCTTCTATTGGATGCTTACCAAACTGAAATGAAATGAAGTGAGGTGCATTAAAATGGGAGTTTTTCATTGCATATTCATGTTCTTATCACAAGAATTTTCTTACCAAATGAATCGCATGCAAGACAAAATAAAATCTGTGACTTTACTTTTTTTTACTATAAAATAATCTTTTTCGAGACATCTAAGAAGAGTGAATTTTGAAGTGGCCAAGGCATACACTCTTAAGTCTCCCAATTTTTTTTACAAAAGTCAATCCAATAAGTGGACATGCAGTCACTACATGTCATTCATTCATTCTATAATGCCCCTGTTCCAGAGTAACTCCAGGAAGTTTACAACAATCAATTTTTTTAATCAAAAAAGCAACATATATCAATATGTTTTAATTATTATTTTTATATTTCAAACTTTGGGAAGTTACAGCTATTTTGGAGCCTAGTGTCATTTTCGGGGAGCACTCTTGCAAGAAAGATATGGACTCTTACTTCAAAACATAACAAACGGGAACTAGATGGTAGAAATACGTAGCTACCTACTGTTCTGCAGTGCTGTTCCATTCCATAGCTAGTGTTGCTGCCTTTGTGCCCATCCAATGCCCCATGCTATATTTAAGTGAAATACTTTGATTTTGACAATTAGTCTTTGTTATATTAGTCAATACAGCTGCATCTTTTCTTCAGATTTCAGATGTGCTGGCCAGTGTCCTCTTAGGGAGCTCTACCTGTGCAGTGAGAATATCTCCAGAAGCAGGATTTCTTTTGAAAATCAAACCCGGGTGCATGTGCAAAGTCATGTGCAGTGTGCAATCCAAAAAGGAACTCATTGTTTAGTGGCAGTCCACCACTGCCACTACTGAGCACTTCCTATTGTGCAGGTAAAGCTCTGGGGGGGGGGGAAAGATGATGGTGCCTATTTAAGGTTCTAAATACTGCTCCCCATAAAAGGGATTAGAAGGAACACAGTGGCTTCAGTTTAGCTCTCTGCTTCTTAGCCAGGCTGTCTACCAACCTCTGCCAAGCACGGATGCTTGCCTGTCCAGAGTCCACTGTGATATCGCTTTTTAGTGCAATCCTTTTTATAGCATAACACTTTGACCCACACTAATGTTTATTCTTTAACAGGCTGCGGCGGGGGGGGGGTGCCATTGTTTTTTGCCACTTCTTCAGCTGTGGAACACACAGATTTTCTCAGGGTACTAAGGAGATGCCCTCCCAATTTGGAGCTCTAAGAAGATAAGCAGAACAAAGACTGAGCAGTAAAATGAGTACAGTAATGTGCTTTTAGAATTGTATATTACCTTGTTTGGGCGGGGGGGGGGGGAGAAACAGAGAGCATTTTAAATTTGCCTAACACACAACCCCCTGTCTGAAATTTAGCACTCCCAATTGGAATGTCTCCAAATTTCATGTCTTTCAGTGAATAAACAAACAAAAACATTATACAGTGGACCCTCATATAACAAACAATTTGTATAACATAAAATCTGTACAACATAAAAAATTCCAGAGACAGGGGAAATTTGCTTAACAGAATCACCTATGGGGCGAATCTGTACAACATAAAAATGCTCATGATTACATATTACTCCGTTTTCAAAGCATTCCTATGGGAAATTTGTATAAAGGAAGAACTGCTTAACAGAATTTCATTTGGAACGAATTAATTCCTTTATACAAGGTACCACTGTATCTGTTTCAGTTTTCCAGTGTGAGAGGTGGCAATCCTAACTAGTGAATCAGTTCAGAATTTTGGTCTGACTCTGGGCCAAACTGGATTGGGTTTGAAACACGGTTTAATCCAAACTGATTTAAAGCTGGAGTTGAAAACTTAAGTCATTCCAGTTATTGTTTCACTTCAAAATCCCTCCCCATTAGCTATATTTTCTAGGGCTATGGGGAGTTGCATTCTAACAACATCCAGAGGGTTATACGTTGCCCCTGAGGAAATCCATGATTAAACCTAAACTCATTCAAAACTGCATGGTTATTTGAGGTTCATGTCAAAATGGAAATAAAAGCACAACATGGAAGTACATTCAGGCTGATACTTTAGCTATATTTTTGCTATCAATAAGGTTTTACAAATGATTTCAAGAAGCTGGAAAGGCAACCTTCTATTAATCACTAACTAAATATTACTGAAACTTCCCTGCGCTGCTGCCACACATTCTCACTTGAAGAAGAGCTTGCTATTTGTCTGGCAGTGAGGTAATTAAGTTGCCTTTCAGAAATAGATTGAATGTCTTCTGTGGATCGACACAGCAATAAGTCTTTAGAACAAAGGATGTGGAGAGATGGCAAGAAATATGTTTGCATTTTCAAGGTCACAGAAAAAGTATGCATTAAGAGGTGAGAAGCTTTGGAAAAAAAATAAACTAATGTATTGTGATGTCATTCTGGTTTCCAGGTAGTCTACATCAACTTTGTTTGGAATTGTCTTTAATAGAACTGATTATTTAAAAATTATAATGAAAGCTAATAACATTGAAATAAAGCAAAAAGTCTATCTAGTCCAGCATCGTTTATACAATGATCAACTAGATAACACTTGGAGTCCAATAAATACCACATAGCTGCAATAAGACCCTCATACTCTCTGTGCACAGTCCTCCATCCACTATTAGAAATTGCAGCCACCAACTCCATCACTAGTAAATTAATATTGGAAATAATGACATAATTACCACTATATTTTTCAATATGCATCTTATACTGTAATGCATATATTAAACTGAGTGAAGTACTAAAACAAACTTAAAACTATGGGTGGCACTTTGAAAATTTGCAATATCTTACAGTGTTCCAGTATTTCAGACACTCCAGACATGCAGAAGAGCATCTCAAACCTTTCTACAGCTTGCTCCCTGTGGCTCTCCATCTAATTCCTTACCAATGCAAGTAGTGTGGTAATTTAAACCTGGTGAAGGTGTGTGGGGGTGGCAGACACAGTAGAGTTCCACCATGTTGTATATGTGCTGTGAGGCCTTTATGATCTAAGCAGCTTGTAACATACCATAAGTGTTACAGAGATTAAAGGTCTCATCTAACTTTAAAGTAACTTCAATTCCTTCGTGTTTCAGAAAGTAACCAACTGCTACAAAAATATCAGAACTGAACTAGTAAAGAACAATAATTTGTACTTTCAAGTTCCAATGTTATTCCCAACAGCAGATCAAATGGATAAAGTGGATTTTGATTTTAATATAGGCAGTTAAAATATCCAGAGGCATATAGTTCATCCATTCAGCCAAGCATTCCCTGAAGTGACTAACTGTGGCTGTCTAAACCCTATTGCTTTGTATCATTCATCCAGTGGTCTTAGAGATGGAAAGTGAGTCACATTTTGTGGATAACAGTGGGTATAAATTAAGAACATCCTTCGTCTTTGGACAAATGTGCAAACTGACTCAATCAGGAATATTTGTGCAGTTCTAGGGTGACTACAGGATAAAGCAAACAGCCTCTGGTCACCTACAGTTGAAGCTAATGACCTACAGCATTGTCTTTTCCATCCAATATTCATGGGTCAAAATGGGTTTCGAAAGAAGCTCAGAGATTTGAACTGAAGAAAGGGGATACCAAAAATACTCACTTCATAGGCACCAAATGAGAAAGCAAGTGAAAACCAAATTCCCCACCTCAGTAATATGGCAGATCTCTCCAACTGCTGAGACGGCAAGGGGCTTAGATTGTGGTCACAGCATAGTTTTTACCTCCTCCCACTTCTTGGCCAGTTGTTTCACAGGACCACAGGGTTAAATAACCAAACTCAAATGTTATGTGGATTAGCCTTTGCACTGTGGAATATTTGTCTCCCTCTTTGTCGTAAACCTTAGTTGCTTAAAATTTAGTTTTTACACTGCTAGGACTGAGTGTGTATGATTGTTGGATGATGCTTGTTCTATGGGCTTAGAAGGATAGATCACACACATTTAAATAGAGGGAGCTGTCCCCCCCCCTTCCCTGGCCTTCCTTATTTACTTGTGGTGATGGTATGCAAATACCACTGCCTGTTTGCTCTTTGTCCAGGAATTAGTTTTCTCTACATAGGAGCCTGAATCTGTTTGGTTTCATTCCCAGCTGTCTTTTTCCATTCCTTCCATTTTACAGTGGTACCTCAATTTACGAGTTTAATCCGTTTTGAATGCATGCTCTTAAGTAAAACAGCTTTTAAGGAGAGAAGCCTTATCAAACAAACAAACAAACAAACATGTAAGTAGATCAAACCACATCTAAAATTTGTAAGGCAGCTGTTAAAATGCCAAGGATTTTCCACTTTTAAGTCAAATTGCTCGTAATCAAAGCTGTTCATAAGTAGAGGTAAAACTATATTTGCAGTTGTGGTACAAAAGGTGGGTAGGGAAGAAGCGGGCACAAATAAGTAAAGTTGAGTGACTTGAACATTTGTTTTTACCTTCATAGGATCCAGGGACTGGAAGGAACAGTACCATAAAGACATGCTTCATTCTTATTTTCCTGACTCAAGTGTAAATGTGACTTTGGAGGTGATTGGTAATAAAACTATTTGAAACACATTCCTCACTCAAGGTACACACTCCCATTGATTCAAGAACACAGGGGCTTCAATATTCCATGGCAATAAAGTAAACACTGCTACAATGTAACTGTCTATCAACTGACTAAAGGTCAAATTGAAGACACGTTTATTGCACTCAGTGATGGGGCCAGTGGCTGCAATTTCTAATATATGCAGAATGCAAGAAACACTGGTGATAGTCAGCAAAAGGCCTCTAAAACAAGAAAAGGGCAGCTGAAAAGATGCATCCAACAAGGAAGATGAAAATTCTGATAAACATGAAATTAAATCTTCAGCTCAGCTCTAGAATGGAAAAAAAGTGACTCTTCCTTTTATTTCTTGGACTTCTGCATCTAAAAATCAATAGTCATCCCCCGCCACAACACGGTTCATATATTTCAGTCCCAGTATACTGCTGATTTTTTCTTGAGATAAGCAGGCTTCCAAAGAGAGGATTTTTAATCTCCTCCTGCCACCTCAGAAAACTAACCTTGGGCTCCTCCTGGCAGTGCACGCCAGCAGCAGCAGCCCCAAGTCTGTTTGCTGAGGTGTCATGAGGGGCTTAAAATTCTCTCTTTGACAGTGCATGTCAGCAGCAGTAGCCCAAAGTCAGTTTGCTGAGGCATCTGCATTTCGTGGATTTTCCTTTATTGCATGTGGGTCAGGCACCTAACTCCCACGATAAACAGGGGAGTACTGTATGAATTCTCTCTCTCTCAGAATTATGGGGTTTTAATCCAAGCCCTCATTGAAATTTTCATAGATTCTGTCCAGGATGCCGCCCAGAAACTAACAGTCTCCTATTCTCTTACAGTTCCCATGAAGGTTGACCCCTCCCTACCACTTTGTCTTTCTTCTTCACAAGCAGATAGTAACTGCTAGAAACTTCATTCTCTGCCTGGATTTAACGGAAAACTCCTGCCAGCACTTCAGTTTATTGGCTAAAGCCCCCAGAATTCTAGGTGTGGGAATTCCTGGTTAAGTCTAGGGGTTGGAGTTCCAGCATCTTCCTAATGGAGCATTATGAAATTTTCTGCTGTTAAGCCAATGTTACTGAATGGTGACACCTCCCACAATATTCTTGTTGAAGAGTATTCAATGGTAGCTTAATGGCACCTCATGGAAATCTATGACTGTCAAATTTATCAAACTTTCAGGTGGCAGGGACAATTATCTAGTACAGTAGGACCAGCACTGAGTTTAATAGTTATAGTCTCACTATAGTCTCTTTCAAGCATAAAGAAGCCTCACTTTCTCAGAGACATTTATCATTCCTAACACCAGTACAATCAACCTAACCTTACGCTGTTCTTATTTGCCAGGATAGTTAAGGATTCTGTCAGTTAGATAGTCAAATATTGAAAACTACATGATGAAACAAATCACATTTGCAAATGCAAATAGTGATAATTCTGTAACTATAAAACTCTATAAATAAACTCCAGACTAATAAAATAGCATTCCTGGCCAAACAAGCAATAAAGTAAAATAAAAAAGAAAGAAACATAACCAATGTAATAAATAATACATAAAGGAACAATGAAATCAGTATCCAATCAAAGAACCACTATAAACATATAATTTTAGCATGAATTTTAGAGCTGTAAACACAAACAGAAAGATCCTAAAATGTATTTTATGGTATTTCACTTCATATGTCTGAAGTAGTGGATTTGTCCATGAAAGCTCACATTAAAATATAATAGTTCCTCTTTAATTTCCAGATGTTTTTGCCTTTTTAAAAAGTTTATATGAATAAATCTCTATCCCTGATCTCCAAAATTCAGAAACAAATAAGCATTTGACATTAGTTTTATATGCTTAAAGATTTATGCCCATATCTATGGGTCACACAAACTGAAATAAGCCAAATAAACTGCACATGCTTGTGTCGAAAGGTACATCTACTGATATTGTTCCAACTGCAGCCTCCAAATTGGAACAGAGATGAGCAATGTAAACCACAAATACCTTGCAAATTAGTCACAGTGGGATATTGATCAGCTCCTCCTCTTGTCCTTAGCTAAGATCTAAATGACTATCCAGAGCAATTCTGTTCACTAGCTCTAAGCAAATGCAGTGCTGGCATTTCCTGACACTGCCACGGGAAAGGTTCCAGTATGCATTCCAGTTTATGGGGTGTGGAGGGCCCTGAAAAAAAAAACCCTACAGGATTGCCAACTTTTTAAAAAAGATATCTGAAAACAATACGAAATTTCTTAAGCAGAACATACTAATCCATTCCACATTCCCATAAAGATCTGAGCAATCTCAGAATCAAATCCAAATGAGAGTTTAAATTATATTTAAACCTAGTACATTAACTATCTATGTTCAATAAAACTCAAATGTTGCAGTGCTTTATATATAGCAAGAATTTTGAAAGTTTGTTTCTAAGTACTGTTAACTCGGTAACTCTTTTTGTCCAGACCTCATTGGAATAGATGCCTTGAGCGTCTAATGAAATAAAGTATCACATTCCGTTGAACTCCACAGATATTTTAGTCAGTTTTAATAAAAGAAGCATTGGAAATATATCTCAGATGCATGTTCTTGCTATGTTACATTTATTACTTTTACTCTTTAATATTTTTTTGAAAAAACTATGTGGGGAAACTATCCATCACTACTGCCAGAACAACAGTGTTCTGTCAAATTCAAACTGATTTTAACGGAACACAGGAGAAAGGTTAGTTATGTGCTCCATGAATAAAATGAAATAAAATCACAATTCTACAATAGATTTGTCAGTATACTAAAACATCACTAAAAAGACAGGACTCTTCATGACTATGAAATATGGAATAGGAAGTAGGATTCACAATCAAGTTCAAAAATCTTCCTGACCAGCTATGTTAAAAGTCACAGGTTCTATAGTTAAACTGAAGTTGAAAGATTTTGAGGTTGGGAGGTCAGTTTGAGATATAGGGGAATCAAGTTACCCCATGGGGCACTGTGCTCACTTCCTCCTGGTCATTAAATCCAACCATAGATCCCATGAACATAACTTCTGGCCAAGTTGGTTTTTGGACTTGCCTTTTGCTCCCAAATTATTCCAAAATTTGCAGTGCCCACTTTGATGGAGGCTAGGCATACAAATATTTTGCTATTATCTGGGATTAATTTAGTTACCATCATTATCACCACCAATACTAAGAATATTACAATTTTACAAAAAACTAAAATACAGTACAAATACTGTAAATTAAACAATAACCTAGTATACTTCTTTAAATTAACATGGACTATGAGTTACAGCTGCATCCAGAAACTGACAGTCCTTCGGAAACATTTGCAATAAATATTTTAAACTAGTTGTATCAATAATATAAATAATACTTGCTAAATGTCTTGTGTCATTGACATAAGTTATATTGACAGGATGGGAATCATATGCTTAAAACCTCAGGAGACTCTCATTCCCAGCTGAGAGTAAGACAAATCATTTTTTGCCATTGAGATTTTTTTTTTTGGAATTAGTATAAAATAGCACACCCCTGGCTGAAAAAGGACAATATATTCTTATAAAAAGTTGTTTTAATTGCTTCATGTGTGATTACTGCTCATTGGCCAAACCAGAACTTCCTCTACTACACACCAACAGCTAATTACTTGAAAAGGTTCTCCTCCATAAATAAGTAAAGTAAAATAAAATGAAATAAACAAAAAATACCCTGAGAATTTTGTATTAAAGATTGAATGAATATTTGCAAAATGTGGTGTTGTCATTTATCTAGGCTGAGGTATTTACTTTTCTTTTTTAAAAAATCACTGAGACAATAGCAAAATGATAGAACACCTGTTTCACAAGCAATGTATATTCTGCTATAGCATCCCTCCCTACGATTGAAACTGAATTTATGAAAAATCAATAAACCCTACAAGACTCCTAGCTCTTCAAACTGAGAGTGAGACAAAATCTCCTCTCTCAACAAGGTTGCCTTTTTATTTCATACAAAATATCCCCAGTGTTTTTTTCCCTTTGAGAAATGAAGAAAACTGAAAGAAAGAGGAGTTGGGGGGATCCAAACAACCCATTTAATGCATCTCTGAGGTAAAAGATTTTTAAAATTACTGACCAATCAGATGTGGTGATGTAGCAACTACTGTGCAGAGTCCCCAGTCATTTCTCAAACCATTGACCTGCACTCGCTACCTATTTAGCTTTGCTGCCACCACCCAGGATATCCCAGTTTAAAATAACCGAGTCCCACTTGAAGAGTAATATGAAACCAAATAAATTAAAATTTATTGAATACAAAGATGTTTCAGAATCAAGTTCACTTGTGTACAAATACTTAAAAGTTCTCAAAGCAGTAACACTCAAGCTTTGACGTTTATTTCAAACCTCTCACAAACTAACTCAGCCCTATCTCACTGGATGAATGTTCCTTATGTCGCTGGATGGAAGTTCCCTGTCTCTCTAAAAACTCCTCAGGTTGAGCCTTTTATGCACTTGGTCTCCACCTCCACACTCCTTATTTGCTACATGGTGTTAACCCTTTATCCCCCTCCTGGTTAGGCACTTGAGTCAGGGAAGGGGTGAATGACACAGGTGAGTTAAAAGTACAACAAGGAAGTTATGGAAATAAAGCATACTGAGTATGTCTGTGAAAATTCTGTCATCCAGGTGAGTTTATCTGGATGTTGAGTCATGGCAACTGGATTTCATTTTCTTGAGAGATTGAAATGTTTTGCAGCTCATCCAAAACAGCTTCATCAGACTCTGTGAGTCCTCCATTTTATAGCTCACTTTGACCTCTTGTCACGCTGGTCTGAAATAGGCTCATAAGATGAACAATGGCCTGAATAGCCTTGTTAGGTGCACAACAGTCTCAATCGCCTTAAGGCGCTCAATGGTCTAATGTGCTGAAACCCATAAAGTATGTGTCATTAGCTACTGCCTTGATGGTGAAGGTATGAGGTATTTTTGACCATCACGGCCATAGATAATGACCCATATTTTATGGGTTTCAGCACCTTAGGCCATTGTTCACCTTAACACGATTGAGACTTTTGTCTACCTAATGAGCCTATTCAGGCCATTGTTCATCTTATGAGCCTATTTCAGACCAGGGTGACATGAGGTCAAAATGAGCTATAAAACCGAGTGCGCAGAACTAGCTTTCCTCAGACTGACTAAACTGTTTGGAAGAGCAGCAAAACGTTTCAATCTCTCAAGAAAAAGAAGTCCAGTTGCCGTGAATCAACTTCCAGAACATACTATGTTCTAGTTTAGTAAAACAATTTGCATATCAGTGTGCAGGATTTAAACAGGCAGTGTCCAGTATATATTCTGGCTGAGATGGACAGAGACTGTTGGCTACTTTACACTTATTAAGTTATTATAGCATTTATCATCTGATCTGTTCTTGGAGATGGCTGTATCATCATGCTTGAAAGAAAGGACAACCACTGTCCTTTCTTTTCTCCAGTTCATATCTTAAAAGTGTCAACTTTTAGAAAACTAAAAATGCAACTGTTCCCACTTCCAGTATTTGTGGGAAACCAACACAGGTGAAATTTTTAATTCATTTGAACACCCCCCCCCCCTGTATGTCAACCAGTGTGAGGTTTTAATTCTCTACTCCATTACTGGCTCACTGCTGAAAAATTTAGAGGTTCAACTTTGTTGGGAAGCCTGTGAATATGTCTTTAGTTTCTTAAACATTGGCCTGGTCAAGACTCTGAGTTGCTGAGCATCTCCACCCTTGCTCGTGGAGATGGCTCAAACCAGACATTAGCAAAAACACATATTCTCAGTGATGTATCTGTTCCCCCCTCTGATATGTGCTCAGCCCTTAACACTTCAGCATAAAGGCTGCATTTATCTTCCAAGGACACACTAAATGTGAAATATTTAAGTGAGAAAAATCACATGTTGTGATAAACAGCTGTTTCACCCCAAGGGAGAATGTGTTTTTTAATAAATAATAAATACATCATTAAATCTGACTCTATGTTGCCACCAAGTTATGCTTTTAAACTGCAGTGCCCCTAAGCCATTGTACCATACTTTGCAGATCTGAATGATATACACTGCATTTGCAGGCATCTCACCTTGTAGGGCAGTAACTACTCCTCAAATGTAACATTCTGTATGACAAAATACTCCTCAAGAGCCTCACAACTGAGATCAGAATGACCCCAAAAGCAGATTTAATCAGCACTGCTGCACATGAACTCTGGCAATACATAGGATGAAAAAGCAAACAATTTTGCTGAGAAGGTTTTAAGAGCAAGAAGGAAACAATGTTTTGTTCTAAAAGTCACCTTTATTTTTTAATAGTTGAGTATTGCACATTCCCACTAGTATTTGGAATGGTAAGAAGGAAAGTGAATGATTTGTCTCTTATAATGAACCTTGTAGTGGAGTGGTTAAATTACAGTATTGCAGCCGAAACTCTGCTCATGGCCTGGGTTCAATCCCAGGTAGCCTCGTTTAGGTTCACCCACCTTGCATCCTTTTGAGACTGATATATTGAGTACCCAGATGTGTGTGTGGTGGGTGGGGAATGTGTAACCTCCATAATTAAATTGTACATTGCCCAAAGTCTGCTTTAAGTACTATAGAGTGGTATATTGCTTTATGAAAATAAACCAAATAAAGGAGTCTCTCCTTCTTTCTCATAAAAAATAGAAGTTTCTGAATACCAATCAATGAAACGTAATGCTTTAAGGCCTTATGTGCATCTGATCATCTTCTCAATTTTTCTTTTTGCGAAACTACCAAGGAACTTCTTGGGAAAATAGAATAAAAAATATAAAGGGACAAGTTAAGGACTTATACAAGTAATCTGCACCCGAATGCCATGAAGATAGTAAACACTACATTTGTATTCTTGGAAGTAAGTCACACTAAGCTTAATGGGACTCTTTTCCTAATAAGTGTGCAGAGGATTAAATTATTCAGACTAGAGTGTTGTATGGAGCTGAACACATAGTCCTTTATATTCACTGTATTTTTATTGGTGTAGGTTACAGTTCTTTAAAGCAGTTGCCTGGGAGAAAGCTTCATTGAATTTAATAGGGCTTACTTCTGAAAAAGCATACATTAGCTTTTATGACTAGGAGCAAAATGTTGTTTAAAAGTCGATAATACTGCATATAGTTCAGTAATGAAGTTAGATAATCAATATGCAGTATGTGAGATATATACTTGTTGGCCAGGTAGCATACGATTTTGTAATACTGGAAGCCAGGAATAATAACTCCTTTGGCATCCTGATTGCTTGTATACATCGTAGCCTTTAAACAGAACTCTAATCTTTGACCCTTCTAAAGTTTTAGGACCATAAGAACATAAGAACATAAGAAGAGCCATGCTGGATCAGGCCAAAGGCCCATCTAGTCCAGTTTCCTGTATCTCACAGCGGCCCCACCAGATGCGTTTGGGAGCGCATGAGACTAGATATCTGTCTCCTGATACCACTCCCCTGTATCTGGCCCTTGAAGTACCCTGGTTTCTCCATCATGGTTTGTAACCTGTGATGGACTTTTCCTCCAGGAATCTGTCCAATCCCCTTTTGAAGGCATCCAGGCCAGATGCCATCACCACATCCTGTGGCAGGGAGTTCCATAGACTTACAACGCGCTGGGTGAAAATATATTTTCTTTTGTCAATTCTTACTCTCCCAGCCCTCAATTTGAGTGTATGTCCCGTAGTTCTGGTATTTTGGGAGAGAGAGAAGAGCTTCCCTCTATCCACTTTACTCATACCCTGCATTATTTTGTATGTCTCAATCATATCCCCCCATAGGTACAAAGCATTCTGTATCTACTCTCTTTATTCCCAGTCTCCACTCCTTTTGCTTTTTGTCCTGAATTTCTAAACTGTTTCTGAAGTGGAATTAATTTTGTTGCCCTAAAATTAAACCTTAGACATTTATATTCATTCAAAGGCCTGTTAGCTTTCAATTATGCCTTTAAGGTTCAAAAGTTAAACTGCTTCTGTTTTGTATAATTAAGAAACGTATTCAATCAAACACATTCATTTTAATTAGGTAGTCTATCTTAATAGTGTTATCTAATACCATTTGTACTAGAAAGCAATGTTACAGATGGTTTCTTCCAGTTTCTGTGTGTGGTCTATTTTTAATAGGAAGGAAATTACACACCTTCTAAAATATGATCTCGCTATGAGTATGTCTACTTTCATCATTGTGAATAGGCTTGAATTAACTAATAGCTGATTAGATATCTGAAGAAAAGAAACTAAAGTCCTTTCTAAAGGCAAATTAAAGTATTTTAATTTGCCTTTAGAAGGCGACATGTTCTAGTGGTTGAAAGGTCACAGATATAATCTAAATAATCAAAACCTTCAGATTAAGTCACAGAATATATTATAGAGAAATTGTCAAGATGCAGTTCTTTAGGTGGGGGGCAGCAGGGACTTTTCACACTTCCTGTAGTGTGCAAATAATTGAACTAATAGTACAGTTTGCTTTGTTCATTATTGGTCTTCAGGATGCGAAGACATTTTTCATCTGCAAGCTGGATTTCATAAACATGAAACTTGGACTTGCATCTCAGAAAACGAAGGTGAATTCAGTCCCTGTTGATATGTCATGAGCAACATAGAGAAGGCCTCTTAGACACAAAATGAAGTGAACCTATGGCATCCTGGGCTAAACTTGCCCTGGGGGGAGGGGGCTGAAACAGGACAAATAGATGCACTCCTGCCAAACCAATATGTCTTTTCCAGCATTCTACAAGATCTGTTCTCCTAGGAAAGAGATTTCCATTTCTTTCTGTCTCATTCTTAGTGGCATTTTCACTCTTTGCTCATCAGTACAATGGCGCCAAGGATGCTGTATATTTTTATCTATTATCTATCATACTTGCTTCTCTGGCTGGTCAAACTGGAGAGAGATGGAGAGAGAGAGAACGCGCTATGTAACGAATTATTTCATGTTTTCTAAAGAGCTTTAGGTTGTTTTTAAAAAACTGACAGCAGATCAAGCACTTAAAAGAAACAAGGGAAGGCTCAGTAACCTAATGCAGCTGACATTACTGGCTTAATACATTCTATTCATGTGTACAATTTATTTTGATAGATTTGTCATGAGAATGGTTGCTTTAAACTTATTTGTTCTGGGTTCTTAACAGCCCAGCTCCCATTGGGACCCGCAAAAGACTGCTGTGTTGCACAGGGTAAGTTAGAATCAGAAAGTGTTCTGATTTGGCCTTGCTGCATAATTCACAGCATGGGAAGTGGTACTGAGAGCTGAAGTGGGAGAGGGAATCAGTTAAGATGATTGCTTGTTCCATGTTCAGGAGGCAGGAGAATTTGAGAGGAAGTCTACGTAGAGGGCCCTGCTGCTAGCTGAGGAAATACAGAAGCCACCTACATATTTCATAGCCACTGGAGGAAACTGTTAATAGATAAACTAAACACACACTCAAACAGAAAATAGAATTGCTGAGCAAGTCTTTTACACATTGACAAATGTGTACAGGAAATATTCAGCAGACATATTCTGCTCTTTGCGCTGAATATATTTATCACCTGTTTTACCACCATGTTTACATACCATATCTACCCTTTGCTAGAATTTGCTAAGCAAGTTGAGAAGTGTTTTGGCATAGTACAAGAAATAAACAAAGCCGCCTGACGTAATGCTGTCACCTCCATATGCAGTGGCATTCTGCCAAGGAAAGGAACTTTAAGGAGACGGAAATGGTGCAACAAAAAATTGTGACAGGTCTGATAAAGGACTTCATCAAAAAAATTTTTTTTGCAAGGGCATAATGAATAACTTGAAAATTCATTATGCAAACAAAAATTTCACTTACAGAAAAAGCTGACATTTCTGAAGTGATAGGAGCAGGGCATATGTTTGATCATTCAGTTTGAAAAAGAACATTCCTGTTTTGCATCACCTCGTTCACATATAGTAGGATCCTAGATGCTTTCTGCAAAAATGAACTATTTGGACCATCTCTGTGTATGTCTTCCTAGAAGTTTCTATATATAATAACAATTTTGTACTATTGAGTTAATTCTGACTTATGGTAACCCTTTTCAATGTTTTCTAGATACAGAGGACTCCAGGAGTGGTTTACCACTCTCTTCTTCTGGGTGCACCTTGGGAATGTACAGTGGAGCTTTGCCCAAGGCCACACAGGTTGGCTCTTCTCCTGGGAAGCACCGTGGGAAATTGAACTCCCAATCTCTCGCGCTTCAGCCAAATACCTTAGCGTCCCGCCAGCTGATGTTTTCTGTACTGCTTCAGAAATATTTGTGAAGGAAAACTGATTCTGAAGTGGCTTTCCACTAGAATTTGGAGTGTGAGTTTGGTCTTAAAAATAAAAGGAGATATATCCTTTTTTTTTTTTTTGAAAAGCATTGAGAGAGCCATGATCTTTGTACAAAAATTGCTGAGCATTGCCAGAAAAAATATTTAAGCCACTCCTGCCATTGTCTCTTTCCTCTGTACCAATCAGATACTTTTAAAAAATCCCTATACCTAAAAGACTGGAGAGTATTCTTGCTGTAGCGGATTCAATTTGCTGCAAGCTGAACTGCTGAAGTCTACCTGGATCAGCATAAAGCACCCTGAGATCAGCATTAAAGCCTCTGCTCCCCAGTTCTCATTAGTTTTTGTCTGATTAGTAAGCACCAGGGATTGGGAAATTCTGGAGGCTACACCATAGAGGTGTTTTTGTTTAAAGTATGTACTTCTGTCCTTTTTATCTTAATAATTGATTTGTACTGTTTCCCATTGACTCTCTGGACTTTATGTTAACATGCTTTCTTTTGTTTCTGAGGGTTGACTGATCATAATTGCTCTCACTATCGCTTCCTTTTTAGCTGCTTAAAATATGTAGAATATATACTTTGTTACTAATCAATGAGTTTATCTAACAGGTACCTCTATGAGCTACACCATACATTATGTGCACTCCCTGCCAGGAGCCTCCAGAGTGGCTGCTATGAAAGCCTCCAGATCCCATGAAGGTCCCAGCTGCAGCGGAGTCTTCCCCACCTGGCTGTTAATAAATATTACCTTGCATAATTGATTTGTTCTGTAGAATAGGAGACAGAGATCATTCAGCCAAATTGAAGACCATAGAGATAAGAAATGGGCTAGAGAGTAACTACTAGAGATGGGCACGACTCAAAAAAATAATTTTTTGTTTTTTGTTTTTCGTTAAGGGGTCCGTTTCGGTTCGTTTTCGTTTTTCGGGTTTTTCCCCCGCATTTTTCGTTTTCGTTTTCGTTACGAAACGAAACGGAAAAAACAAAACGGAAACGGAAAATTTTCGTTTTCGTTAGCATTCTTTTCATTGTGATGTATCTGCCATAACGAAAATGAAAAACACGGCAAATTTTTTCGTTTCGCTTTCGTTTTGTTTTCTGGAAAATTTTTGTTTTCGTTTTTGTTGCGTAACGAAAATGAAAAATGAAAACGAAAACGAAAATTTCGCTGAGTCGTGCCCATCTCTAGTAACTACCCACCATGATAACCATAGAGCTGAAATTCTATGGTTATCATGGTGGATGGTTGCTATCTAGCTGCAGTTCCATGGTCATCATGGTGAGTGGTTCCTTTCTAGTAGAGATGGGCACAAAATGACTTTTTAATTTGTTTTGTTATTCATTATTTGTTTTGTTAGTTAACAAAACGAATATTGATCCAACCCATCAAAGGAAAATGAAACAAAACAAAATGGTAATTTCTGTTTTATTTCATCTTGTTTTTCATTCCCCCCATCTCCTACCTTGTTGCCGCCTCCTTGCCTGGAACTCCACATCGGGGACTTTTAAAAACAAATAAAATAAAATAAAATAAAATAAAGTCCATCAGGTTTTAAAATAAATAGAATCTATCAGCCCACAAGCTAGTGGGCTAGAAGGGAAAAAATAAAAAACAAAACCCAGGCACGGGGAAGCCAGTGCCTCTAAGGTGTGTGTGTGTGGGGGGGAAGTCCCCAGTGTTGAGGACTTTTAATTATAAATAAATAAATAAATAAATAAATAAATAAATAAATAAATAAATAAATAAATAAATAAATAAATAAATAAATAA
>JAHTLZ010003399.1:7007931-7065372 GCA_023846285.1 Phrynocephalus versicolor
AAGTAAGTAAGTAAGTAAGTAAGTAAGTAAGTAAGTAAGTAAGTAAGTAAGTAAGTAAGTAAGTATTTTATGTTCATTGTTTTCCTGTCCTGCCTCCACCAAGTGCACTTCAATTTGGTGGATAATCTGCTGACTTAAAAACATCTGTTTTCAGAACTAAATGAGATCAAGAGAATAGAGTTACAGTGCCTACAATGTTCAAAACAACTGTGAGAATCTCAGAATAACCAATAGCCTCAGCGAAACCTTCACCAATGCAATTGCATGCTTACCATCCTTCCTCCTTAGTATGCTAGACCAGGACAAGATTTGGCCAGGTGCGTACATGTAGCAGTAGAAGGGTAACTATCAAACTGAATCACATTAGAAAATCATATAAAACCAAAGACCTAAAACAGTCTCAAGACAGGTGAGTAGTCACCACAAACAAGGAAAATATGATGTTATGTGCCATCAGGTTTGAACTTGACTTAGAATCATAGAATCATAGAGTTGGAAGAGACCTCAAGGGCCATCTAGTCCAACCCCATGCCATGCAGGAACCCCTATCACAGTGTTTCTGACAGATGGCCATCCAGCCTCTGCTTAAAAGCCTCCAAAGAAGGAGACTCCGCCACCACCCGTGGCAGCATATTCCACTGACAAGCAGCTCTAACTGTCATGAAGATCTTCCTAAAGTTCAAATGGAATCTCTTTTCCTGTAGTTTGAAACCATTGTCCCGCGTCCTCATCTCTGAAGCCATGGAAAAAAAACCAGTCCCTCAGAAACCACAAGAATACTTTCAGGATTTTCAAGGCACTGGAGACATTTAAGGATAGTTCAATCATTTCCACAACCCCAGTAAGCCTCCACTCTTTAACCTGTTCATCTTCAGTATCAAATTTCAATAACATTTTGTATAATATTGCAATCAAATTGTCCTTATTGACACATAGTTCCACCTCAAAAATAGATTTTCCCTATTCAAATTCAAATACTTGTTTATCTATTTTGAATCTTTCTGATAGTTGCAAATATGAGAACCACTGACAGACAAAACCTTCCTGGTTCAGTTCCTCTCTAGATTTCACCTTATATTCCACTTGACTCCATTTTAAGATATCTGTTAACCAACTATCTCTCTGTGATGATTCTAAGTTAAACAAAGCCTCCTGTGGTGATACCCAAAGTGGCATTTTAGGTGCCAATCTTAGTTTGTAAGTATTCCAGATTCTTAAAATGGATTGCCGTACATAATGATTGTTAAATTCTGCATTTACTTTGGCTTTGTTATACCAAAGGTACCTGTGCCATCTGAATTTCAATCATGTCCTTCAAGGTTTAGCAGTCTTTCATTCCCCAACATTATCCAATCTTTAAGCCAACTTAAACAACTAGCTGTGTAATACATTTTTTAAATTTGGAAGTCCTAATCTTCCTCTCTCTTTAGCATCTACCAAATATTTGTATTTGAGCAGAGGTCTCTTCCTTTGCCAAATAAAGTTGGCTATGTCTTTTTGCCACTGTTTAAAAGGAGTTTCTGATTTCAATATTGGGATTGTCTGGAATAAAAAAACAGAAATTCTACCCAACAGGGAAAGTTGAAGGTTTTCCCACATCCCTAAAGCTTTTTTAATGTCATACCAAGCCTTTAAATAATTATTTTCAAAAAAGCATAGATTTTTTAAATATCATAAAACTCTTAATAAACAAGCTACTTCAGGATTATCAGTAAACTGGACACATTTAAGAACAGAGGAAAACAATGAGTTTTTTCCCTCTTCTTTTTTTCCATGGGGAGGGTTTGTTGCATGCAAACAAGAGGTAGTAACGGCAAGTGTGGCTGGAGGAAAAACATGAACTGAGAGGTGTGTATGGAACTGCAGCAGTGTTCTTCTACAGCAAAATCCCCATACCCATGAGATCAGTATCTGCTCATTCATTTACGTACAGTCTGAAAATATTAAAAGAAAAAGTCTAGAAATATTTGTTTCTAAAGATGAAATTACCAGCACTGCCTACTAGAGGGAGGTAGACATTATGCTAGGCATAGTGTTTGCTATTAAAAAAAAAAAACATTTATTACAGTAATCCCCCATTTATTGCAGGGATTAGGGACCTAACTCAACCCAACCCGCAATAAAGGGAAATCCACATTTCCAGTGAACTGCCACTTCTGAGGCCTCCGACTGGCCCGGGAAGCCCATTGGAGGCCCACTTGAGGCCGCGACAGGGCTGGGGTAAGTGCAGGAGGCCCCAAACAGGCACACACAGCTTGCCCCAGGAACCCTTGCCTTCATATACTGTGGTCCCATGATATACAGGGACCACAGTATATGAACCTCAATATAGTGGTGGATGATTGCATCCACATTCATGGGTGGGGGTGGTTAGGAACTGATCCTCCGCAGATAAAGGGGGTGGGGTTCTACTGTATTTTTATATGAAGCCAGAGATCCTGTTGTGAAACTCTCTTGTTTTTATGCACACACACCCTTTCCATTTCAATCTGATTTGTGCCTGCTAAGCAGTCCTTGACTCCTCTCTCTCTCTCTCTCTCTCTCTCTCTCTGTGCATGCACACATGTGTGTAAGTGGACAATATATGGTGCGAAAGGGGAAATCCCTTGCTGTTGCCTCCACTGGCAAGATCTAGGAGGCCATGGGAGTATGCATATGTCCCTTCTTTGTGTTTCCTGCTCCTTTCTCTCTGCCTCCCCTTCTCCAAATTCAGTGAAGTGCAAAATGCAGATGTGTGTCTGCTAGAGATGGGCACGAAATGATTTTTTTCATTTTGTTTTTCATTTTTATTTCATTATAGAACAAACAAAAAATGAAGTATCCTTTTAAAAAATGAAACAAAATTAAACAGAAATTTTCGTTTTGTCTGTTTTTGGTTTCATTTATTATTTATTTTGACAAGAGCCAATGAATAATTTTAAAAAGTGCCGACTGACTGACCCGCACTACAGCTGATCGGCACAAGTTTTTTTTTTTAAAAAAGCCAACTGTCCTGGCTGGTCGGTTGGCTGTAATTTTTTTTTAAAAAAGCACACTGATTGGCCCACACTACAGCTAATTGGCACTTGTAATAAACAAAAAACAGGTGATTTACACTTGTAAAAAGAGAAGAAAAAATCCAACTGGCTGGGCTGGTTGTCTGTAAAAAACATTAAAACAAAACAAAATAAAACAAAATAAAAAACAATTTTGTGCCCATCTCTAGTGTCTGCTTTTCCTCTCCAATGCTGCATTTCCCCCCTTGCCCCTCCCATGAATAGCTCACCTCCCTCATTTCTCAACCTCCTCTGTCTGCTCTTCTCAATGGTCCTTGAAACCACCACCTCTTTCCATTCTCCCAAACACATACTTGCCACTATAGGATGCCAGGAAAAGGGTTTACATGAAGTTGATACACCATTTGGACACAAGGAAGCTACCAAATGGTGCATCACTCTTCCCCTGACTTCAAAGGACTCCATAAAAGAGGATGGTATGTTTGAATAATTTAGCATGAGAGTTTCACTCACCATAGAAAGCGCATGTGGCTCTAACTTATTTTGAATATTTTGTATTTGGAACATAGATGTATTAAGAACCTGACTCCTACCCTCTGACTCTCTAAAGGCTTCCCACGGCAAATAGTATTCTGATGTTGCAGAAATAAATTTAATTATCCAAGAGGAATTCAAAATGAACATTCATGGTTCTTAGTGCTTTGTAAAGTCGTGCTGGCCTTTTGTTGTTCACCTTACATTTCTCAAGACCATTGATTTAGCTTCCCTTTTGAAACATAAATCATAACCTTTCCTTATTATTTATGAAACAATGGGACAAACAAACACATGCCTTCGGAAATGGAGTATTCACAAATCCTGCATGACTGAAATCATTAGACTAATAAATAATGGTGATCATAAAGTCATCATAAATTCGAATTGCATACTCAAGAAACAGCTGTGCTATAATGCACAAACTGCCTGCAATTGCAAAGACTTGATGCTAGGTATGTATATTTATATGATCTATGTGCTTGGCATAAGAATAGCATTGCTAACATCCCTTTCTTCATTTTGGTATTTCGGTATTAACTTCAATCATGGTACAATGCAAGGGGAAAGAAGAAAAAGACCTTTGGATACAGCATATTATTTTTCACACCTGTTGTACCAAAGTATGTTAGAGGAGGATCTAAAACATGATGATGTTTAAACATCAGATTAAGCAGTAGGTTTCAGGGTATGCTGACTCTTTCTATGCTGTACAGTTACTATGTAAGAAAATGGTTTATTGGGGTAGGCAAAAGGTAGATATTTTGGAGCAACTCTCATCAGCCCCTTCAAGCAAAGCTCATAAACAGATATTAGGAAACTTAAATGTCAAAATAACCAGAAATATAACCTCCAGCCTGTTTTAATTCAGTACACTGCCAAATTGGGGTATAAGTGTGTGTTTCTTTGTTTGTTGTTACTACGTTTGATTTTTTTATTGTGCAGGTGTACCTACAGAGACAGTCAGCTGAAAGAGAAGGTTAGCTACAGTGACTGGAAGAGTGAAAGAGCAGATCAGCCCTCACCAAACAGCTAGAGGGCCTCAGTGCTCAGTAATAGAGGACTGCAATATGCCATCATCTTCAACATTTCCGAAAATAACCTTTAAAATTCTGTCAAGAACGGCACAGGAAAGAGGATGGCCAAGTGTTCTGCCTATGTACAGTTTGCTGTTGCAGCTAGAGGTCTAGAAGTTGATATAGCCATTGTTCCTTACAAGAGCTTACCCCATTTACCTTAGTTCACTGTAGATTCTATTATGTTTCCTAAGCATTGTCATAACTGACCATCGTCATCAACTGCTGATGCTGTTGTCTTCCTACCTCTGGAGCAATATTAATCACAGCCATGAAAACCCACCTTGCATTTAGTACTATTTCCATCTGGCTTTACTGAAGCTGTTTAATAATCAGCTTTGACAGCACCAATGGGTAGCTTCACTTGTAAGTACCACATAAGAACATAAGAAGAGCCATGCTGGATCAGGCCAAAGGCCCATCTAGTCCAGCTTCCTGTACCTCAGTGGCCCCACCAAATGTGTCCGGGAGCGCACGAGACTAGATATCTGTCTCCTGATACCACTCCCCTGCATCTGATCCTTGAAGTACCCCAGTTTTAAGCCTGGAGATGATATATCTCCATCATGGTTTGTAACCAAGGAAGAATTCTTCGGATCGAAACAGTGACAATGCTTTGTGATTATTATGCCATACCTAAGAGTAGCTGCTGAACCATGTGAAGGCTGTTACATTAGCCTCATGGGATATCAACAACACTTGTGCATTGGTACAATGTAATGTCTACTGGCCTGGGGGCTTAAATTTAGTAGGAGACAGCTTGATATGATAATACTAGCATAATGCTATGCTGCAACAGTACGGCCTACTTCTTACAAGATTTACTAACAAAACTACGTTCTTGTTTTTTCTATCTAGTACATGCCCCTTCCATAGCTGGAAGATGATTGGAAACAGAGGAAAAAGATGGTATGGATACAAATGAGAACCTAGGATTTAATGGTTTAGTTTGGAAAATAAGAACTGCAGAAGGAGAGGGGGAAAGTTATATGCATATCAAAAAGCTTCATTCCCAGGTAAAATAATGTTGTGCATACATGTGCTAGGTTCTGATTTGCTCTCCTCATGTTATTTATCTCATAATGTTTGAAAGTCCTGCTTGTACAAGCATACTGTGTAAGGCTGGTGATGTCATCAGCCATTATGACATTTAGAAATTAAAAATCTCACAGCCCCTCCCCCTCATGGCTTCTCCACAATGAAAATGATTTCTTAAAATCTTCTGGAACCTGGTAGGAGGGGGATCAGGATTTTTTTATTTCCAAAAAATAAAAATAAATCATGGCTGCTGATGGCACCAGCCTTAAGTGGCATATCTGCACAAAAATGATTTCCGCCATTATATTACAAATGAACTGATTATCACAGTTCTCTTTCATTATTACCATTCCATGATTCTGTTATGCTTTGTGTTCTGTTCTAGTTTCTTTTTACAGCAAAATCTATCCCTCCAAAATGATTTAGTACAGTACAGGATATTCTATACAGGATATTCTACACACACACACACACACACACACACACACACACACACACACACACACAATGCTATATGTGTTTCCTGGGAGACAACATCACACTCTGATCAATGGAACTTATTTCTAGGAATGAGGTGCATAGGGCTCAACCCTAAATCTATTTAAACAACAGAGCAGTGCTATTTTGTAAGGGTTTAAGAGAAGTCATGTCCAGATATATGTAGAGCTTATCCCATAACATTTATTTTACTATCACTATTTCACAGGTTCTTCATTATATAAACAGAAGGCCAAAAGAATCCCAGATTTCAATCATTTCCATAGTCAGGAACAACCAACTTTTTGGGGGGCGGGGGGTTCTGGCAGAAAAGAACACTGCAAACCTCTTTACAGCATGTTTTGACATAAGCCCTGTGGATTAATTGTTTATACTTCCTGGACAAGAGTAAAAGCTGTGCAGCCATTCATTCATTGAAGTCCAAATGTCTTTTAAAAATGAAATCTTCAGGAGGAGAGCTTTCCTTTGAAAAAATGGCTCAGAATGAAAGCCAAACAACCTTGTCAATGACATTTCCAGCTCCAAGCCAGGTCACAAATTTCCAGACTACCTGCCAGATCACTGGAATGTTTTCAAGTGTGTTTAAAGGCTGTACTAGAGCTACCTGAAAGGAGGGGGGAGTACTTAAAAGGCCAAGACATCAGCATTTGTATAACACTGCAAGAACAGAATGCTGTTCCCTTTGAAAGTACCAACAGGTAGGCAAGCCTGAGAGGGGAACACATGGATATCTGTTCCCAACAGCTTTTGCTTTCTAGACTCCATAAATATTACATTTCTTGCATTGTATCAAGTAAGTGGAACACAATCACCTCATTCGTCTTTCCATTTGGAAAAAAAAGAATGTAACATCCTTTGATAACACCGATCAGACACATTTGTGCTGCATTTAACCTAACTTTGGTTCAGGAGGCTGACGTGTGGCTGCATGTACTCACACATGTCTCAGGTATAGCCCTATCTCCATTGTCTCCTACTCTTTTCTTTCAGTCAGTTTATCGTGGCACGAGACTAGACTTAGCTATTTGTACACTGCGGCTGAGTTTTTAGAGCTGCAATATCACAAAGGTCAGCACAAGGTTCAGTATCTAGCTGCACCAAGAATGGGTCTGTGGAGCCCACTGTTCCAATTCTGTTCTTCAGAAATAATGTGAACAGTAGCAGAAACTGAACCAAGAAACTGGAAGTGATTTCAGGCACTGAACGCTGAAGATGTGAACTCCCACTCTTTTGCCAAGACACTTTCCAACAAAAGTAATTGCTGTGCTGGGGTGACAGGAGCTGCCACCTTTCTCAACAATAGTTTTAGTGCAATGACAGTCATTTGTGAAAGGACCCCACATTAGAAAAGTTCACTCTTCTTCCATAGTGCTTTTTAAACATCCCATAAAAGGGACAGCAGGTATCTCACATACACACAGGCAATGGTACAAAGTTCACATCTCTTCTAAGGATGCATTACCGAGTTATAGGGATTTCATACTGGTTTAACTGCTATGGCTCCATCAAATGGATTACTGAGATCTATAGTTTGACATGGTATCTTGATTTTTTTAACGGATTGGCCTGCCAATAATAATACATTGTTTTATGTCATTTTAATATTAATCTTATCTTTATTTTTATTTTACTGTATTACCATTTTATGGTTTTATTGTATGAATTGTTTGAATTTGTTAATTGTCGTAAACCGCCCAGAGTGACCTCGCTGCCAGATGAGCGGTATAAGAATCCAATAAATAAATAAATAAATAAATAAATAAATAAATAAATAAATAAATAAATAAATACTTAAGGTTTCTCTGGGGCAGATCAGAAGAGAGCAAGAAACTACTGGATAACTCAATGGCTTAGTTATCTGGCTGTGGAGTTCCATTCGCCACTTTACTTCTCTGAAGAGGGCCTGGATTCAGTGATCCATAGGGTCCCTTGCATCTCTGCATTTCCAAGGTTGTTGTTGTTATCGTTGCTGCTGCCGCTGCTGCTAATCTATAGCAGGAAAACCCTGACTCTCTCACTGACTACCAATCTCAGCATTCCACAGGACAGAGCTATATGGCAGCTAAAATGGAGTCAAGCTGTTATGACTGTTTTGTGTAAGATACACTCTTTCCTGTTAAACATTTTGTTAGGACCAATTAGAGGACCTGCTGCAAAAGAAAAGAAGCAACTTAAGAATGAGCTAAGCGTGAATTATTCCAGAAAGTTCTAAATAACTGCTGGATAGTTTGCTTAGATTTTCCCTCCCACAAAACTTAATGGGTCTCATAATTATCTCATAGCTTGCTGTGGCAGTAATCCTCCTGGCTGAACAAGGATTTTTATGTAGGATTTCATATCCAAACTTAACAGTTTATTTATTAAACATTTATGGTCAAAGACCAAAACAAACAAACAAACAAGCAAGCAAGCAAGCAAACAAACTTAACAGTGTACATAGAGTTATGTAAGAAGTGCAAAGTCATTATGTCTCGTCAAGATGCTTTAGACTATATCGTATGATTTTACAGTCTCTGCTTTGAGAGACCCAGGAACCCCAAGACAGTGGAATCTCTTTTCTTCAATATGTATTAATGACTTTGATGGATATATTGTGGCATATTGAATTTTGCAGGGTTATTCTCATCACATCTAACTAACTTCCGCAGAGGCTAGCATAATAACAATGAAACAATATTGAAGAGGGGGGGGGCAAATATCTCTTTCTAGCCATTACTTCAGAACAATGACTGGTGAGATGCAATATATCATATTTTCATTTTGAAGAGCAGTTTTAATAACCTGATACCACACGGAGGCTGAAACAACAACAATAAAAAGACTGCTTGGTTTAACAAAACCATCCAAACCAGGTAGTGTAAAATTTGGAAAACTAAATTGGTCCTGAGCCTACAACTGCATTGGTCAAGTTCCAGCCCAGAGCAATTTAAATGTCATAATGATCTTGACAGATTAGAGTGCTGGGCCAAAGCTAACAGAATGGGTTTCAACAGAGGGAAATGTAAGGTGCTTATAGGAAGGGAGATACCTGGCTGGAAAATAGTACATGTGAAAGGGATCTGGGAGTCTTGGTGGATGACAAATTGAACATGAGTCAGCAGTGTGATGCGGTGGCCAGGAAAGCAAATGTGATTCTTGGGGCATCAACAGAACCATAGTGTCTAGATCAGTGATGCCAAAGGTGGCACTCGGAGCCCTTTCTGTGGGCACCCGAGATCGCCCCTTCATAGCCACCTGTATAGAGGTTAAATTACTGTATTGGCACTTTGCAAAAAAAATAGTGGGTTTTGAATTGCAATTTGGGCATTTGGTCTCTAAAAGGTTCGCCATCACTGATCTAGATCAAGGGAAGTGATAGTACCACTCTATTCTGCTCTGGTCAGACCCCACCTGGAGTACTGTGTCCAGTTCTGTGCACCTCAATTTAAAAAGGATGTTGACAACCATGAGCGGGTACAGAGGAGGGCGACCAGGATGGTTGAAGGTCTGGAAGAGGTGTTGTACGAGGAATGGTGAGGGGAACTGGGAAAGTTTAGCCTTTCAAAAAGAAGGATGAGAGGGGATATGATAGCTATGTTTAAGTATTTGAAACGATGTCATATTGAAGAGGGAACAGGTTTGTTTTCCATGGCTTCAGAGACGAGGACGCGGGACAATGGTTTCAAACTAAAGAAAAAGACATTCCGTTTGAACGTTAGGAAGATCTTCATGACAGTTAGAGCTGCTCGTCAGTGGAATATGCTGCCACGGGTGGTGGCGGATTCTCCTACTTTGGAGGTTTTTAAGCAGAGGCTGGATGGCCATCTGTCCGAAATACTGTGATAGGGGTTCCTGCATGGCATGGGGTTGGACTAGATGGCCCTTGAGGTCTCTTTCAACTCTATGATTCTATGATTCTAAGTCAAGTTCAAACTTGATGGCACATAACATCATATTTTCCTTGTTTGTGGTGACTACTCACCTGTCTTGAAACTGTTTTAGGTCTTTGGTTTTATATGATTTTCTAATGTGATTCAGTTTGATAGTTACCCTCCTACTGCTACATGTACGCACCCGGCCAAATCTTGTCCTGGTCTAGTATACTAAGGAGGGAGGATGGTAAGCATGCAATTGAATTGGTGAAGGTTTAGCTGAGGCTATTGGTTATTCTGAGAGTCTCACAGTTGTTTTGAACATTGTAGGCACTGTAACTCTATTCTCTTAGATCTCATTTAGTTCTGAAAACTAAGATGCTCGCAATGAGGTAGAACTCCCTGGGTGGAAATATATGATGTTCTTATTTCAGAAAATCCAGAAAATCCTTGCCTAGTGGTCACCTCTTTATTTCTAATAGACTAATCACCTGTAACAGCATTACTTAATGAATGTAAGACAACACCCTCTCTCTATGTTGGAAGCAGATGTGGTCACTGAATTCAGTCCCTGAAGTTTGAAAATGTATTTGATTTTCAAAATGTTGCCAAAATCCACACAATTTTCAGCAAATAGACAGAAAGAAACTGAGACTTTAAAACCTGTGTCCATCATTTTATTTACATGTAGAGACTGCAAGGAACACATTTCAGTACTCCAAGTGGGAAAGAAAGATGATTATCAATTTATGCATCAGGTTTAAAACGTTTCACATAAATTATGAGAGATGTGGCATTTCTTGTTTGGTAAATTCTGGTATCCTGTTAGAAGATCATGTTCTCTGGTACCTTTCTGGAACATCTACAGGAAACAAGCAGCAAGCAAAAAAAAAAAGTACAGAAGACTTGCTGCCTGTCTGGCCAGATGGCGACTTCTCCCTAATCCTAATGCAACCACTGTGTTGTGGTTTATTGTGCATCCCTTGTGGATGCCTGGCTTTCCAGGGCTACAGCTGCCTTTGGTAGCTCTTGAAAGCTTGTGGAGTGCCCCCTTCAAGTCATTTAACTGGGGGAAACATTGCAGTTATGTAATGTGTACTTTAGATCCTTGGCACAAATTATCCAAAGTCTTGTTTACACTGTGGCAGTTGAACAAAGCATTTAATTTTGCTTTGTACAGAGTCATTCGGCAAGCCAGAAGGTGATTAAAATCAGCTTATAATTCAATTATAAGTATATCCTGGAAGGCTGTAATCGCCACAGTGCATAGCAAAGCCAGTAAATTTGGCAATGAGCTGTGAAGACTAAGATAATTTATTACACTGGACAGTTCCCTCACCCAGCTAGAGTCATTCACTATTCAAGAGCTTTGCGATGTCTCTTTTTCCATAACACCACAATACCTATGACTAATCATAGCTTTTTGTCCTCACTCCCCCCAAGAAACAATTGGTTCTTTCTTATTTGATTTTTGGTTTCAACCTTCAAGGATACAGTTCTATTAAGTGAATTTTCCTTTATCTCAGCAAAAGAAGTCATGAATCATTTGTCTTCCCCAGAAATGTTCAGATGTACATCTTTCTTTTGAGAGTTTTGCAGTTCTGACTTTAAGAACCCCCTGAAAGTTTGCAAGACTTCCATCATTATCTAGGATGCACAAGGGCCTTTTAGAGCACCTCATTCCTCCCCAGATAAATTGCTTGCTGGGCAAATCTGGAACACACAATGCAGCAGATTGTAAATTTGGCCAAGCTGCAAAGTTACTATCAGCACACCCTGTATTCATTTCAACCGTCTTACATATTTGAATTTGATGAGCTGCTTTAAATCTGTGTGTTGCAATTGGAATTTTAAGCAGAAAAAATGAAGCTACTGTACATGGTATTTTAAAGCCCTTACCCATGTGCTGTAACACAGTTAAATGCTTCAGAAAAAAAAATGGCCAAAATGTTTCCAGATGTGTCTGCCCTTCTGTTTATTTCCTTTAACAAGATGTAACTTTCCCATAGAGACTTTTGCCTTCTGAAGACACATCTTGTTATGAAACTCAAAGCTGAGTAAATAAACCCTACAGCAGAAGTTTGTTCAATAGATGCCCTTGACTCACCTTCATTTACCCCTCTTGATGGATTGCAACAGGATCAGAGAAAAAAGCAATGCCGGGGAATGAAAACAGACTGTTTATGTCAAAGCCCTGCACTATTTGTCCATTTTATGATTGTTAAAGGCGATGAGCACTGGGATCAAATTAATACATACAAGACAACAATTACAGATTACAAATTATGGCAGAACCGAACTAAGGGTGGGCCCGAAACAAAAGAACCTGAAGCATCAGTTTTCTGTTTCATGCCCACCTCTAATTGCGAGGAACAGAATCATTAAAAAAATTGCAATAGTTTTCTCTTATTAGGAGTAGTACAACATACCCACATACTGTACATTCCAAAGCAAGGAGAATAATTTTGTGTTTCTTTGTCCTTGCATGTGAAATTGAATTCAAATGAAGATTTGTATACCTAAATACAATGAGATGGGACAAATTGGCTTCAGTTCTTGCCATAGTGTGGATCATTGCTCAATAAGCTTAATTATTACACTATACCCACTGTACCTGCTGTCCCTTCAAATTTCAGGTTGGTAAAATCATGCTGCTTTCATCATTCTACAGAGTCCTTTTTGAACAACATGACTACAGGTATACCCTAGTTAATATTTCAAAGAAAGATGGCTTTCTTCCAAAATCTCTTTTGACAGGGAGAAGTTAGCCACTGCATCAATCAGGATATGGGTGACAGGGCTCTCTTTTTGTGTCTTCAAGGTAACAGTGAGGAAAAGAAACTATACATAATATATAAATGTCTTGGTAATACATTCCTTGCTGTACAAGAAAGGAATAGACAAGGTCTACACAAGGGTTCACATAGGGCAAGCAGCAAGGAAAGCACCATCCAACAAAGGGAAGGTCTGTGCCTACATATGAGAGGTCAAGACATTGACTACAGAGTTGTAGGTATAAAAAGCAATAAAGAAATTTATCATGATACTGGACTCCGGGCTTCCTTCTCCTGTTGTTCAGCCGGTCTATGAATTTGGTTGGGATTGGGAATGGAGAAGGCACTCAGTGCTGCTTGATAGAGATGGGCACGAAACAAAAAAATGGCATTTCGTTTGTCGTTTGGAGGGTCCATTACGGTTCGTTTCCATTTTTTGTGAATTTTTGCAAAAAAAGTTTTCGTTTTCATTCATTTCGTTACCATTTCATTACCATTTCATTACCATTTCATTACCATTTATTTCAATTTTTGTGATTTTTTTTAGCATTTTAAGCAATTCACTCATATTGCAGTAACGGAAATGAAATGCACGACAAAATTTCCGGTGTTTCTGTTCGTTTCGTTTCATTTTAGAGACAAAATTTGTTTGTCATTTTGTTGCATAACAAAATGAAAAAACGGAAACGGAAACAAAAAAATTGTTTGTTTCGTGCCCATCTCTACTGCTTGAGTTGAAGATATTTTGCTGCCTGAGGTGAACAGCCAGACGGTATTCCCTTCTATTTATCAAATCCAAATGGAGCAGCAGCTGAATCTTGTTTCACTACTAGAATTGAAGCAGATTTCTTTGTTCGGAAGGAGTATTACCTTAAGGAGTGCAGGACTGGTTGCCTGAAAAGTACAGTTTTATCTGCCTCCAAAGGGAAACCCTATCTTCTGGTACCTAATATGACCACCTCACCCGGTTTAGAAATCTCAGTGAGCAGAGAAACAAGAACAGAGACCACCCAAAGGAAGCTGCATCACTTCTCACCTTTCATGAGTAGAGATGGGCATGAACCAAAAAAATGGTGATACATTTCAATTTGGTTTGTTTAAGACTTTGGTTCGCTTTGTTTCATTTTTAATGAATTTTTCATTTCATTGGTTCGTTGGTTCGTTATTTGTTTTTACCCGCTTTGCGTGATTTAATCAATTTGTTCATGCACTGAGAAAGTCCACTACTGAAAGGCCAGCCAGTTTACTGTTAACATAAAACAAATTTTGTATAAGTCTGATTTCCCTCCAGGGCTCCTAAAATGGGAACAAGATGCTTTGACCAGGTATCATGATGGTGTGGGTAATACAAAGCCATGTGAACTAGGGACTAAGGCTAAAGTGCAATCGTTCAGCATTTAAATTGTTAGCCCATCCCCCAAACACTTATCTCTTCGGAAGGGGGACTCCAGTAATAATTTCAATTTTTAACTAATGGCAAAACAATAGAAATGGCAATTAATAGACATCCTAAACTACCTGAACTAGTTGTCTTTTGCTCACTTGAAGTGAAGTGTTATGTATAACTTGTTTATTGCTCTATCACTCTGTTACTTCATATTCATCATTGGTAAGAATCATAGTCAATCACCAAGTTGATTCATGGAGTTCATTGCAAAGCACAGGTTTAATGAAGATATGATTAGGCAGGTCCCATTCTTTGTTGAGTTATCCAGAACTACTAATCCTTTTTTAAATTAGCAATTTCAAAATGTGACTTACAGGGTTTATAAGCTACCTAAACTTCTTTTTCTGTGGATACCCTTTATCTCATACCCATTATTTCATGACCTTCAAAGTATGGAAACACAGATGTTTATATGAATACTATGACCTTATTTAGAACACTCAAAAATCCATCTTGCAGCTTTCACAGCAACGGAGTATGGTGCATTCATCTTCGTTTCAACATTTTAGCGCATTGTCTTTGATTAGGACACAGTTTACTTGGTCACTCCTTTCAGCCCAATCCTTAACTTCGAAGGCACAACGAAGATTATCTTGAAATGATATTCTGATTGATATTAATTATAGATCCTCATCAGGAGCTAAGATTACTTGGGAATATTACCTTAATGTTACCAACAGTGATGCCTGCTGAAACTTTTAGTGGGACAAACTCTCCCATGAATCTATCTCTGCCAAAATCATAGAGTACAATTACAAATTTGTGTATCAGTGATATCTCACACACAAATGTCTCAGTAAAATAAACTATACCATTACTTTAAATGGAGGGGATGTGAAGAAATGGATATTCTTAATATAGGTGGTAGACATGCCTTTAAGGTTCAGCCCTTTGGGATGAAATATTCAAAGAAATTAGTGTCATTATTTATTTATTTATTTATTTATTTATTTATTTATTTATTTATTTATTGTCATAACATGCCCAAATGTAATTTTTTACCCAGCACTGGGTTTATTGTCAAAATTTCTAAGCGGCTACATTAATTCTTCAAATTAATTCTTTGTCAGGCAGCTCGATCTTTGACTGCTTCTTCATGGAAGGTATGTGCAAATATTTCAGTCTTGAAATGCTATAGTCAAGTGTTACAAGCTGTGCTTTTAGAAGAACAGGAGCAGAGATGAGCAAAGATACCAAAGAACCACTGCTCATGATTCAGATGCCTTCCTTTGTTTAGCCATGTCAACATGAGCAGCCACCACAAAATCATGTGGGCTTGATGGAAAAAAAACTGAGCCAATATAATATTGCAATTTCTATTAAGCACAGGTGTTTGTTTTCCTGCCCTTCAGGTTTTTAAAGAGTTTTTGTTTTTAAGCTGTAATAATATAATTTTGCGGTATAATGCCTAGAATCACATTGTTTAGTATTAGGTCATCATAGAGCAGGCCTACTGGATCAGTGGAGATTCAGTGAATCAATTACTCCATAAATTCCACTGATTCAAAAGGATCTACTTGAGTTGTAACTGACTTTAGCACAGGCAGTCACAATTAGAGTAGGCCCTTTTGAATTCAATGGAACATACAGAGGAATTGAATCAATACATTCCTATTGATTTAGCCTACACTAGTGCAACTTACCTAGGTTAAGCAACAGGAGCCCAGCTATTATATGTCTTTATTTTCTAAAGAAAAAAAAAAGGTTTTATAACTCTGGGGGAAGAAAGAGAGCCTTAACATTTTTGTTTCTTTTTTCTTGCTTTTCAACAATAGTTTATAACTGTGTCTAGTGGAAGAGAAAGTGTCGATAAATAAAGCAAAGCCAATATGGGATGGAATAGATTTAATTTTTAAGCACAACTGCTCCAAAGTAGGAATCCTTCTTTGATCTTTTGCTAATAACTAAAATGTCTTCCAGCATTGTGCTAGAATGTGAAGTCCATTAAAAGTGACAATTACAAGCATAGGAACAATGAGAAATCAGCTTCCACTTCCTCTCTAACCTGTGTCCTGTGGCTTATAGCAAAGAACCATTATGACTTTGAAACAGCTAGGGTCTGGACTTTTAAAAGGTGCAGCACGTACGCTCAGTGTTTTCCACAGCCAGCAAAATTAAATTTGATTATGAGAACCCACTACATTTTGTCCTGGCAGTCTACATGTAATTTACTAGCCAGGTAAATTTTATTTATAATTACAACCTAGCTAATGAAGCTGCCTTAAATGACAAATAATGTTTCCTGTTCTTTAAATTAAAGACTCCAAGGCTGTATGAAATACAGATCCATAATTGTCTTCTTGCTGTGGTCAGTTTAGTATGCACTCTCTTTAAGGAATTTCACATTTTGTGCCTGTTACCTAATGTCAAAGAGGCTAGGTGCTGAAGGTCCCTCCCTTTTCCAATTTATTAGTATTGAATCACACAATTACTATATAGTTTTACAATTCAGAGTTAAATAACATCTTCTGTTACAGTATGACTTGAAGGCTCTTATGAATGTGCAAAGAGGATGCAAGTGTTTGACCTTTTCACAAGTATTTGGCCCCCTCCCCAAGCTTGGAAATAAAGAGGCAAGACCACTTCAGCTTTGGGTAGAACGGGCCACAACTTTATTTATAACTTATTTAACTTCTTTAACTGTAATATTCAGGACCTGTAAAGGGGGCCTGACCCGTAGTACAAACAGGTAATGTTAGGGGATGAAATCCCTTAGATAAACCTCTCTGTATTCAGGGAGATTCACCCGTAGGGAGATGCTGCCCACCTGTTCAGCATCGCCCAGTAGGACCAATCTGCTAGCCCGGCACAGCCCTCGGGAGGTCTAATGTCAACTTGCTAACTGTAACTGTTTCCTGAAATTGCCAATGGTGTTGGACTTATTATGAGGGCTGTCTGGCACCTTAAGGGTGACTTATTAGGGCTTACCTGGATACATTTACCTGTTGCACTACCCACTAAGTTAGTGACCAAGGTGGAAGGGAAATGCCCATCCCCCGAGGAAAAGAGAATGGGATGGGCGAAAATGCGTGCCCACTCACGGCCAATAAGAGTGGCCACCAGATGGCAACCAGCTAATCTCATTATCTTACTATAGGGAGGGAGGGTGGGGCTGCTGGTCTCACCGAGAAGAGGCTGGGGCGAGGGACGGAGCCCCCTTCATTGGCTCCCATCCCCAGGCAAGAGGACCTGGATGGGTGTGAAGTTTTCATGCCCAGAGTCCGGGACTGCAGGGCAAACTCACCCCACCCCCCAAAAGAGTGGGGCTCGGAGCTGCCCTTGTCAGGTCTGATGAAGAAAGAACTAGAGGGTGGGGAAGACATTAAAAGCTAAATTGATCTGGCATATTTGTACTTCACTGGCCTAAATCCCTTTGCATAAATGCCCTAAGCAGATCCAATTTTGCCTGATTTCAGAAGCTAAGCAGGGTCAACCCTGGTTAGTACTTGGATGGGAGACCACCAGGGAATACCAGGTGCTGTATGCGCCTGGAGTAGGAACTGGCAAACCGCTCCAGTATTCCTGCCAAGGAAAATCCATGGACATGGAGTCATGAGGAGTCGGTCACGATTGTAACAACAGAACACAACGCATACATACACATGCCAAATTTACCAAATAATTTCATAAGCCAGTGACAATACTTAAATTAATTGAAAGCTTCCTATCTCTATGCTTAAAGGTTCTGAGGCTCCCTAGATCCCCTTTTTGCCTTGAGAGATGAGGGTGCCTTTAATAGCCCAATATTACCACTGAATGACTGTCAGTGGTTTCAATCCTAGTGAACGTAAATCAGCAGTGACTTTTGGCTATTAAAAGCTCACTCTTCCTCAAGGACAGGCTCCCAAGCACACAAAAGGGTATCTAACGAGCTTTGGAACCTCAAAGGATGGAGACAGGAAGATTTTTAATTTAAACATTCCCATTACTGGATGATGACATTATCTAGCTTACATGTCACAATTTTATTTTTATGTCAACAGGATTTCAGCGGCTGAATCTGCACTCAGAAACTAGCAGTTGTGTTGTATTTCATTAGGTATTTATTGTGAATTTACCTCATTGAATGATGTGAGAACTGGAGTTAACCAAAGGGAAGGAGCACTAAAGTTCCCAGAGTAGCTTCTTCTTCTTCTTCTTCTTTTAACTTGCAACAGCATGGCTACCTTTTCTCCCTTCAGAATCTGCTGCTTTTTACACCAATGCAGAATAGCAGAAGAGATCAAGCAAGAAAAATGCATCTTCCTTTGTATTTGCTCACCTTGCAGCTACAATTCTTAAGAACCGACTATAGGTCATATAATTTGATTAAAAAAAACAGATCAAGCTCTCTGCTACTCGTGGCAATTCCTTGAGACAGAGTCCATGTATCAACTTAAAGGAAACCAACCACAATCTTCTTCAATAAACAATTGAACATAAGCCCCTATTTCTTTATCTGGCCTCTTGAGATCTACTAATCTTCCCCTTTGCTGCTGTATGAGTGACACGGATCAATAAGTTCCACAATTAACTTTTCTCATGCAAATCAATTTGGCTCAGATCTCTACAAAGCCCAAGAAACATAAAAGAGTAGGATTTGCCCAGTGTGTTTTATTATTCCTAAAAGAGAGAGGAAAAATGCTCCAGCTTTATGCTTGTCTGTTAGATTTACTAAGCCTGGACGAAAATAGTGAAAGAACCCTATCTATATCTGTATCTTTGTCTCTATTGTCAAAGGAAAACATTTAAACTTCGCAGGCAAAGTAATAAATGTTTTATTAGACAGAGCATGGGTGGATGCGATTGTACTGAATTCTCACACATCAAGAAGCGTCAGTGAACCGAATGAATATGAGCACTAAAAGAACTCTTCAGGATAATTGTCCTGTAAACGAAGTCTTGCAGATCCTTCATGAATCCATACAATTCTTCACATACTACGCAAATAACCACCATGGAGTGCTCATGGTGATTTCTGTAGCAGGCACTGAGGATTCCTGCTATAATTCAAAATGCATTCATTGTCAAAACATCGAGCAAAATAATGGGCCCAATTGCAGCTCTCTACAGTGGCCTTTTAAAAACTAAAGTATGGTTGTATTTGCCTTTTCTTACTATGGTATGTCTGTGTGTCCACTGGATGTTTTGTCTTGCATTTTAACTAACCATGCTCTCTAGTGCTATGTCTGAAACTAGAGTAACTAAGGCTGAAATCCTTGTTTGCATAGCTACACCATGTAAATGTTGCCATCTCCAATGATTTCACAGGATTGTTTTTTAAACAATACAATTTCCTCACAAATATCTTTAGGTTCCCATAGAATGTAATTCAGCCATTGATGCCTGTGCAATGGGGAGGAACTTTTTAAAATTTGATAATGTCCACTGCACCTAGTGACATAATCAGTGTTATGTGATATAATTTATGCAACATGATTTCAGCCTATGGGTTATATTAACCATATTTAAAGAAACAAGCAAACTTCTAATTGTGGCTTTTATAGAGATGTAAAATTTCCAGAAATTTTGAAGCCATAGGGGGAAAATATTTTGGAAAAAAATGGGAAAATTAGGATGATAGGAGAAAGGTTTTTTTTTTTTAATAATTTTACTGTTTTTCCCTCAAAAGGTTCTGGGGAGCTTAGATCTCTAAGTTCATTAAGAGTATTGGGTTTAACATGTTATGCTCAAAATTTCCAAAAGCTTACAAATTCAATGTCAAGTTGAAGTATGGACAATCAAAAAGAGAAGTGAGGCTTTTCAAACTTCAGAGATACTACAGGAGAAGAAGCAAATTTAGGGATATAATTCGATTTTATTTTTACTGCATGAACAAATTTTAACACATGAGACATAATACAGCCAGTTTTCTGTTTCTGTTGTAAATAAAATAATTATCTTCCCAGCCAGGGCACTTAAGTAAGATAGCCAATTTGCATACAGGGGTTTGTATTTGTCAATATTTCTCATGGCAACCCCTTTGTCTTGCACAAGAGGTTGCTTTCTGAACTTTGAATGTCCCCTAGATAGTGCCCCGAGGATCAAGATCTGACATGGGTTTGAGAAGCATTGTGGCCCTCCAAACCATTGACCTATGCCTCTTACAAAATTATGAAGGATTATATCAATTGCAGTCCAAAAATATCTGCAGTAGTAGTTTCTAGAAGGAAGGAAGGAAGGAAGGAAGGAAAGAAAGAATCAAAATCCAAATCCTTAATACTGCCATTTGTTCTTTTTAGCCTTCTTAAAACCAATGTACATTTGCTCAGGACTCAAATATCACATCAAACTTTAAATTACACATCATAAAGAAAAACACTTGAGGAATATTTGATAGTTTAATGGCTGGAACACTGATTTCTAGCAGAGGCATTTTAAAGTCTCATAAAATTTCCCACTTCCAGCTGAGAATAAAACAAAGAGCTCAGTTCTCGTCTTCTGGCTACGTACTTCCCATAAAAATATCCATAGTGCCCCTTCCCTTTGAGATGGAAAGCACATGTAAAGCACATGTGATGTACATGCAAAGTGTTGCTTGCCTAAATACACTGCAAACCACCTAGAGAATGTTTTAGCACCATGGGGTAGTATACAAATTTAAAAAACTATGTGTGCATGCATGCATGCACAAACACAACACACACAAACACAACAAAAAGCAAAGAGTGCTCCTTATAAACATCCCCATACTTTAAACACTCTCTAGAGTGGTTAACAATTTAATTATGCAGACTACATATTGCCCTCTCAGTGAGCTGGGTACTCATTTTATTGACCTCGAAAGGGTTAGCCATGAGCCAGCTACCCAGAATTGAACCCCAGGCTGTGAGCACAGTTTTGGCTGCAGAACAGCAGTGAAACCACTGCGTCACAAGGCACCAAGCACAGACAGGCTGGATGATTGCTAAGAAAAATATGGAAACTTACATTGGATTTAAATTAAGTAAAGCAGCCGTTTGAGGCATGTGTGTCTTATATGCTGTCGAGTAATAACACATTTATAGTGATTCTCATAAGGTTTTCAAGGTAGATGAGATATCTGAGGAGTTGTTTTACTGCTGGCCCCTGTGAGTTTCCATAACCGAGCAAGGATTTGAACCTAGGTCTCATGAATCTTCATCTGTTACTTTATCCAATACACTACACTGGGGCAAAGTGCATGAATAATAACCACGGGATGAATTATGCAAACAGACTGTGTGTGTGTGTGTGTGTGTGTGTGTGTGTGTAGCCTGCATACTGTAATTAAACTGTAAACTGCCCAGACTACTTGAAGTGGTATGGGGCGGTATATAAGCTTTGCTTTACTTTGCTTTGGTTTCATTTGCTCTGTGTGTGCGCGCGCATGCACGTGCACTTGTGTGTGTTGTCTTTGTTGGCAAGGACGATGCAAGCAACAATTGCATTCCATATTAATCAATACCAAACAGGCACCATCAAAATATAACATGATATCATTGCATAGCATAAATGACCCTACATATTTAAAGAGCCTTGTGATGCAGTGGTTAAATGGCTGTACTGACGCTAAAACTGTGCTCCCAACCTGGGGTTCAGTCCTAGGTAGCTGGTTCATGGTTGACTCACCCTATTCTTTCAAATTTGGTAAAATGAGTACCCAGCTTGCTGGGGGGGGGGGCGTGTTGAATGTGTACCCTTTACAAACTGCCCAGAGAGTGCTTTAAGCACTATGGGCTGTATATAAGCATGACATTTTGCTTTGCTTTGCTTTAATATATATTATTTTGCAAAACTTTGTTTTCTTTCTCTCACAGTAGTTCATACTCACTTTTATGTATGTATTTTATGTCTGCATGTATCTCATGTGCAGATATTCCTATTGTGTTCATTTTAATGTATTCTCCCATTGGTTAAAAAACTTTGTGGATAATTTTAATTATGCACCTTTTTCAACATCTGGATGGTGGAAAATATATGCATGGATGGGTATGCACTTTATTTCTCTGACATGCAGTCCAATGCTTGCAAATTTGAAAGTATGCAAATTAAAATGTGCTTTGTTTTACAAAAAGCCTTGGGTAGTGTGAATTGGATATCTGAACTGATAATCTCAGCTCAAGAGCATGTTCCATCCTTTGTCCAAATTCCAAAACCATAAAAGGAAATTTAACGTCTGAAGAAATATTGGCAAGCATTAGAAGTACAACATGATGTTTCCAAAAGGAATACTGATTCATCATTGTTTTGATATCCTTGCTTTAAAAGGGGGGGGGGATATGGCTCATTTGGCCTGAAATGTTCAACATTAAAAGAAAACAGAAAGCTTGTTTTTTCTACAATTACATTACAAATATGACAGTGTTTCCCTGTGAGTAATTTGCATTTTTTTATTTATAAATATTCTAACACATTTTGCTATAAATATTCTAACAGATTATTGGCAGAATTCCCAGTGCAGTCTTTTTTAAAAAAGTTTTTTTTCAACTATATATACTAACTCATGTTAATTAATCATTGTCTTTTTTATGCAATCAGTTTTTTTTAATCCAGAATATGAACTTCAGCATGATTGGCACATAACAGCTTTATCTGATACAGAAAGAGCAACATTATTCACAAAATAAAATATCATTATTATTATTAAAATCTATGTTTATTTATAAGAAACAGGTAGAATATCACACAGAACAACTGATAGCAGTTCAATTAATATTGTGTTTTTCTACTAGGGACTGATAATTGTCATCAGGTGATTAAATAGGAAGCTGTAAATAAAGCTCTTAGCATGAAGGTGAGAGAGTGAAAATGGCAGCAAAGATGAATTATTGACCCAGTCATAGGAAATTCTTAATACCTACTGTTCTACAGAGAAGTTTCAGACAGCAGTTTCTTCAGTCATTCATTTCCTTAATACGTAATTGCAATATGGCTAACACTGCTTTACTTTGCCAATTTTAGCAATTTGACTGCTCACTTCACCTCAATGAAATGAAAATGAAAATGAAAAATAACATTAATAAAAACTACCTCTAGCTCAGGACCAGAGTCAGCAGTATACCTCCACTTGAAGGACAAAGGGCACTCATTAAAAGATGAGCTTGTACATATTTTATTTATTTATTTATTTATTTATTTTTGCATTTATATCCCGCTTATCTTCAAACAAACTCTAAGCGGCTAAACAACAAGGACTCTCCGGGATCGAACCTGGGGATTCGTATCTCTTGGGTCACTGCCATTACCTATAGGCCAACCCCCGGAACGGGGTTGTCTATATTAGACAGAGAAGATAGGTGGTTTTGAGAGAGGGGTCAGGGAAGCTATTCATATGTGTATTGAAAACTCCTATCTCAAAAGTGGTGGGGAACTCAGACAAAATCTGTCTGCTACTTAAGAAGCAGTACTTTCATCAATCCCCAAACAAATCAGAAGTACTTCACAACTTTGTATTGCAATAACAAAGGACTGTGGGAGTTGTGGTCCAAACATCTAGAGCAGTGATGGCGAACCTTTTAAAGACAGAGGGCCCAAACTGAGATTCAGAACGCACTAATTTTTCGCAAAATGCCAATACAGCAATTTAACATAAATACAGGTGGCTGTGAAGGGGCAATGTCAGGTGCCCACAGAAAGGACTTCGAGTGCCATCTTTGGCACCTATGCCATAGGTTTTCCCACACTGATTAAGGATTTATAAGTTAGAACCATCACAGTAAAGATGGCACAGAAATGGACAGGAAATTAGTATAAGGCAGCCAGAACTGGGGTTATGTGTTGATATTTATTCACTCTATTCAACCATCTGGCCACCATGTTCTGGACTGTTGAGGTTCATGTGACAGCCTCATGTAGAAAGTATTTGTTGCTGTTGTCTAATCTCAAGACTATCAGTGGGTGGACCCATGTCTCGAAGGACCCATTGTCAAGGTAGGAATGCAGCTGGGCAGTCTGCTGGAGATGAAAATAGGTGGACCAAACTACATATGCTATCCATCCCTACACTCAAACAGCTCCCTAAACATACTTATACTGTTGTCATTGTACCAGACAACAGTTAAACTAAACAACATTTGGGGGCATGGCACAGGAAGTGTTCAAATTATTTCCTAAAATGGCTAAGTCAATGGCATCACGATCTACCCACCTCCCAATCTCTGAAAATAATTCTTCCCCTGGGCACACACTTCCCTGGACTTAAGGGTTCGTTTTTGTTCCTTTAATACCATTTTAATGTTAAACATTAAAAATTCCTTTAATACCATTTTAATGTTAAACATTAAAATTGTATTAAATGAAGTAGCTGTTTTTAAAGCATGGGGCAAATGTGAAAAGTCTGCAACAAAAGATACACTAGTATACACATGCATTTTGATTTTTGTTCTTTGTTTTGCACATCAGTACAAAGTATCTATATCTCAAAGTATCTATTGTACAGTATCTACAGCTAAGAAGTGAACCACCTTTTGACAGTTATGCCACAATTCTGAGTGAGCATATGCAGGAGTGCAGTGGTACCTTGGTTTTTGAGCATAATCCATTCTGGAAGCATGTTCATAAACCAAAACAGTGGTATATCAAAACAAATTTCACAATAATGGAAACTCAAATGATTTGTTCTGGGGACCCAGTTTCCATCATTTCCTATGGGGAAATTTGTTTTGATATACAGGACCCAGTGGCTGCAGCAGTCAGGACCTGGCAGCTGGAACCCGTGGTAAAGGTCAGAGGCTGCCGCCAGGCACTGCCAGCTCCACATTGAGAGCCAGAGGACCATCACTGGCCAGCACAAGGCCCATGAAGAGGGCAAGGGGTCCAGCAGGGTCCCACTGCACAGCCTGGAGGTCAATGCCTGGCCTGACGTGGGCCCATCAGACGCCCTGGTTGCCCGTTTTGGGAATCACTGGGCCTGTGCCAATCCCCAGAGGCCACTTCAGATCTGCCAGAGGCCACTTTTGGTTTGTGCCAGCTCAGCAGAGGCCCAACAGGCAGCCCACAGGCCCATTCTGGGCATCATCAGGCCTGCACTGATGTTCTTTGCTCTTTTGTTTTATACACACTTACTTGATTCACTTATCATAGATTCATAACAGGACTGGCCACAATTAGCTGTTCAGCGCTGGTTCAAATCTCATCTGACAAACTGTTTATAGTATCTGTGTAAATTTCTGGCCTGAAATTGGAGCGGGGGGGGGGGGGTTTAAAAAAAACTAACAGTGCTAAGGTTTGGGTGGAGACAGCCCTTCTGAGAAGGGTGAGACGGCCTGATGAGGAGTCTCCAATCTCAGCAGATCATCTTGCTTTTGGAACAAGAGAGAGACATCAATCAGGTTTTATTTATCAAGTTTTCCAACAAAGTTCTGTATGACACCAACACCTTTGGTAAGCTAAGTATACCCACAAAACAACAGACTGATGTCACACAGACATAAAGAACAGCACACTCACTGCTATTTTTTTATTATTCCATGAACAAAACAACATTTTTCCAGTTTTGTGCATTTTACTAGAATGCACAAAAATGGTTCCTGAAAATAGCCAAAATGTCTTTGATAGTAAAGCAAAGCAAAGCAAAGTGCTCTGCTTATACACTTCCCAATACCACTTCAAGTAGTCTCTGGGCAGTTTACAGTTTAATTACAGTATGCAGGCTATACATCCCCCCAGCCCCAGCAAGCTGGGTATTCATTTTACCAACCTCGGAAGGATGGAAGGCCGAATCAACCATGAGCCTGCTACCTGGGATTAAACTCCAGGTCATGAGCACAGTTTTAATTGCAGTGCAGGCATTTAACCACCACACCACAAGGCTCTTATAAAACTCTTGCATGATTTATTTTAAAAAACAAAATCAAGGGTGCAAGGAGAAACCAGATTAGCTATACAGAACAAAAAAAATCCTATTTTCTAAAAAAAAAAAAATTGGTACTGTGTTTTAATATTGGCTACTTAACAGAAGTCCTGAAGGAGTAGATAAAGTATTTGTGTAGTACAGTAACTGTGTAACTGCACAACTTCTATTCAAATATTTCCAGGATGCCCATAATCCAGTCTGATTGAATTGAAAGTGTGTCCCTAATTACTTTAGCTACAAATTGAAAATTAACATAAAAGCTATAATGATTTATTAATTAAACAGCCATTTCTATAGTACATATTTTGCTTACTGGTAATTAGCTTTCCAGGTGACTTATCCCATTAATTAAAGAAAAAATCTTTTTTTATTGCCTCTACTGTTTATACAATGGTTTTCCCCATAAAACAGAAACATTCTAGATCTGTATGGGCTGTTTACAGTCTTGCAGTTTATCACAAATGGTTTGTATGTTAAACTATTGTAATTTCTAAAAGCGTACTAAAATCAAGCCTTTCCTTATACAGAGCCCCGAAAGGAAGGAATAAATATTTTATTCAAGTATTTATTTCTTCGTAACTATAAACATGTTAAATAAACTGGCCACCATTCCTACTGCAAGATACCATATGCATAAAGGGAACTGTGGATTTGGGGAATTTTTAGCTTTCTGTTGCATGTGATCTCAATCCGTCCAAAAGTGAAACAGACTGCTGGAATATTTACGTGCAGATTTGGTTAGTTTTGGGTTTATACTGTGCATATTAGAGATGGGCACGACTAGGGAAAATGATGTTTTCGAGTTGTCGTGTGTCGGAGGCAGCCCGTTTTGGCTCATTTCCATTTTTCGCGAAAATTCGCAAAAATTAGTCAGTTTGTTTTTTCGTTTTTTCGTTGTCATTAGTACTGGTTTGGGGGGGTAGCGGGCTCCTGGAGGCAGCTGCAGGAGTCAGCCAGAGCCACAAGTGACGGACTGGCAGACTCTTTGCACCCGCTGCGTCTCACTAAGAAGGGAAACGTACTTGCGTGTAGTGCAATGCAAGTAGATCTGGCTTAGTGTTAAGATGGGTTAGCGCAAGGGCTAGGGTTAGGCTAGTTACAGGTGAGGTTAGGGTGAGTATTGGGGTGCACCTCTGGGTGCCTCTCTGTCCCACTTAGAAGGACATTGTACTGGCGTATGGGTTAGGCTTAGGCTTAGGGTTAGGGTTCGGGCTACGATTAGTGGGCTGTTTATGCCCGATTGGCACATCCCAGAAGTCTCTGTGGTCAACCTGGCCAAGTGGCCATGCGATTGGTGGAAAATTTGCATGGTCCACTCCGATGGGCGAGCCCATCATTGCGAATGCGCAGGTGTAAAAAAATAAAATAAAATAAAATAAAATAAAATCAACAGAGACCTTTTTTTGCAAGAAAAACCCACTGCTGCTACTGTAAAAATTCAAGCATTTAAAATAGCTAATTTTCGCATGTTTCTGTGGTGCTTTGGTGGGGTTTTGGGCCACGATTTCAAAAAAAATATTGTGGTCGCCATTTTGGATCCCCCCGCCCGCACACTGCATGGCAAAGGCAGACGAGATGATGCCCCCCCGCCTGGTACCAGCAGTGCAGTAGTAGCAATAGCCAAGGAGAGGGGGGCGGGGAAACCCCCCCAAATAAAACACCCTTCTGGTCTGGTAGGTGCCCTCAGACAGTTTTTGCCTGCTTTTAGGGCCGGGAATCGGGGTTTTTTTTTAACTTTTAAAAACTTTTTTTCTGTGCCGCTTGGCATCGCGCAATCGCGCGATGCCAGGAACGACCACGACAAATCAGACCAAATTATTCGTTCGTCGGTTCGAGTTCGAGTTCTGGCGGAGTAATTCCTGTTACCGTTTCCGTTGAGTAACAGAAACGAGTAACGGAAACGGGAATACCGCTAAGTCGTGCCCATCTCTAGTGCATATTCAATAAGGATTCTGACCATACACTGGATTGTGTGTTATATTCTGCTAGCTTTATTGCTACATATCTAATTAAGACTGCTTAATTATATCCCAATAAAGTCAGCAATTGAGAAAACACTGCCACCAATCCACTGCTATGAATTCTATATACATACTTTGATTCCTTATCCCTCAATTTTTGACCACCTTCAAATCTACGGTAGTAACATACATTCCTAGTAACATACATTTCTAGAAAATAATAAGGCAGACAACACATGAGCTGAAATTCAGCAGTGTAACTAACAGTATGTAGGGCTGACAACTTCATCAGCCACTTTTTTTGGGGGGGGAGGGGGAATTAAAATTTTCCAATTCTCCTACCAAAGTTTCAGAGGCTCTCTTGCGATCCCTCTTGCCATTGGGGACATCATTCGGAGTCATGCAACAGTAATTATTTAATGTACAAAAACTGCCACTGAGGGGATGATTTTATTGGTAGTGGAGATGTTCAGAAATCAAAGATTCCCCACCTCACTCCCAAATTCCTACGCTTCCCATCAAAGGAGCCTGAAACCCATTGGTGGTGTGAACTGGAAATGTTTGATTTTTAAAAACACTGATGGAGCTTATTTATTTTATTTTATTTTATTTTTATTTTTATAATTCCCATCTAGTCTGATGCTACTCTGGGCAGTTCACAGCATAATTAGCAATAAAAACAATCAGCATAATCAACTATAAAATAATACTACAAAAATAAGATAAAATCAGTAAATAAACAACATACTGTAATCCAGATTCAGTTTTGTCCAACTGGAAAAGTTCTCACTACCCAAATACTACTAGAATTGTTGAAAGATGTTTTGTCTATAACTGGTTTTTCTGTGAAACAAGATTTAAGCAACACAGCAAAAAGTTTAGGTCATCAAAATGACTAGTTCCTTCTGACTAACAAAACTGATTTTTCTGATTTGTCTATAACTGATTTTTCTGTGAAACAAGATTTAAGCAACATAGCAAAAAGTTTAGGTAATCAAAATGACTAGTTCCTTCTGACTAACAAAACTGAGTAATTAATCAAACTAAGCCCGGACAGTTCCAATGACATATCCAACTCTAAGCTAGAACACTGATTCCCTCAGAGAATTATCATCCTAAGTAAATTCTATGTGGAGAATTATCAGAAATGTTCTAGAAATCCAGTTCACTCTCCAGCTTCTCTTCTGCTGTATCATATACAGGTCTGAGTAATATAAATGTAGAAGTGCACTAATGATTAACCACTTCCTGAAGGCAAGTTTATTTATGCTGATAATTTCGCAATTGCTGTTCAGTCAGACCTTTTTTGGTTGCTCCAGCATTTCTTAATAGATCCATTAGATGAATCCGGTGAATCTTTTGATAGATCTTGATCCTAGGAGTTCAAGCTGCAAGAGCTGATGGACATTCTTTTGCTTTATCTCTGTTTTGCTCCAGTTCCTCATTTAAAACAGTCCTGGAGTCTTGTCCTAACAACTAGTATCAAGGCATAGATGTAAGAGTGAGCCAGGGACATTCTGCAGGTGGAATGATCCCCTGGGGCTCTGGGATCAGTTGTGTGCTGTTTTGTGGCACAGCCTTCAGCCTGTTAGCAACACCACAGCCTAACACTTCCTCTCAGCATAGTTCAACATTGTTGTGGCCTGCCTGATGGAATTTCATTTAAACAAAACTAAAAACCAAAAACAACACCTTCCAACCTTATTTTAGCTTACAGTACTTCGTCATTATTGCTAGAACATATCCACTCAAACCATTCTTTAAGCCAGTTGACAGGGGATCTGTTCTGTACTGTTGGTTGAAGTTTTCAAACTCCCAGTCTGGGAGTTTGGAAATTTAGGAAGAGACAGAGTCACATAGAGCAGAAGGAGATGGTTAGTATCAGAGAGACCAACCAAAAGACTTGGAATGCCAGCAAAGAGTTGCCTAGCCAAAAAAGCTGCAGTAAATGAACTAGTCATTTGCTTTTCTTTGCACTGGATATAATAAGAACATAAGAACATAAGGAGAGCCATGCTGGATCAGGCCAAAGGCCCATCTATTCCAGCTTCCTGTATCTCACAGTGGCCCCACCAGATGGGTTTGGGAGCCCATGAGACTAGATATCTGTCTCCTGATACCACTCCCCTGCATCTGGCCCTTGAAATACCCTGGTTTTAAGCCTGGAGATTACACATCTCCATCATGGTTTGTAACCTGTGATGGATAACCTGTAATATGTTAAAGAATGATACTATCCAGAAAGGTACACAGATCCTTGGGGATTACACTTGTTTTTGGGAATATCCCTAGTAAGTGTCAGGAATAACACATCACAAGTCACATAATTCTTCATACTAATGGCAAAACAAGGGAAAAACTAGATATATCTTCATATCTGATCAGGCCCTGGACCTCTAGGGCTATGAAAAAATGCTAAGGTGGATTTGTCTCTTGCTAATGTCACATCAGAGCTATGCCACACTAAGTGCAAATTAAACAATGGTTTGGGAGAAACACTGCTGAAGGCATTATTTAAAGCAATATAATAGGTTCTATGGAACATGCGGAGTAACCATCACTGACATATATGTCAGAATATAGTTCAATTATATGAGGAGCTATTGAGTTGGGCTCCAAATACAGTGGCTAGACTCATGGTATACACTCAAACTCACAAAATCTACCACCTTGGGGTGGGGGGGGGGAATCCTTTTCTCTTGTTCCCGCTGCACCCTGTGTCCCCAGATCTATCCAAAATGTTCTCCAATTTCTAGAGCAAATTTGTGAAAGAAACTGATTAAACGGAAGTTTGTAACATTTCCTGTGCTTTTTATTCTGTAGCTACACAATTTTATTTGGATGATATCAGATAGCTTTGCATACATAACTACATAATGCTTTTGAGCTGTGGTGCTGAAGGAGACTCTTGAGACTCCCCTGGACTGAAAGGGCATCAAACCTATCCATCCTGAAAGAAATCAACCCTGAATGTCCATTGGAAGGACAGATTTTGAAGCTGAGGCTCCAGTATTTTGGCCACATCACAAGGAGAGAGGACTCCTTGGAAAAGTCCCTGATGTTGGGAAAGATTGACAGCAAAAGGAGAAGGGGAGGGCAAAGAATGAGATGGTTGGACAGTGTCATCGATGCAACCAACAAGGGTTTGACCAAACTCTGGGAGGCAGTGGAAGACAGGAGGGCCTGGTATGTTCTGATCCATGGGGTCACGAAGAGTTGGACATGACTGAATAACTCATCATCATCATCATCATCATCATCATCATCATCATCATCATCATCATCATCAACAACAACAACAACAACAACAACAACAACAACAACAACAACAACAACAACAACAACAAAACTATGCTGACCTAGGCTATGATTACAGTAATTCCCCTGCCTATTGTGGGTGTTAGAGACCCAACCCGACTCAAAATAATTGAAAATCTGCGATATGCGAATGCTGAGCTGGGTGGCATCTGGGGGGCCTATATGGGGCCTCCTACACTTACCCGAGGCCTGGGGCTGTCCCAAAGTGCTTTCTGGTGAACTGAACTTGACTTCCAGTTCACCAGAAAGAAGCTTGTTGAAGGCCTCAGAAGTGGTTTTTGGTGATCTGGAAGTCACTTTCAGTTTACTGGAAAGCACTTTTGGGTACTCCAACAGGCCCCAGAAGCTTGTTGGACACATTTGGGGCAGTGCCAGACCTGAGGTAAATACAGGAGGCCTGAAACAGGGCCATCCACCTTATCCCAGGGGGCTTTTGTTTCATATACTGCAGTCCCCTGATATACTGGGACCGCAGTATACGAACCACAAAAGGTCAAGGGGTTACTGTAGTTAGGCATGTACCTGGTTGCAAAGAAAAGATGTATTGATGGGAGTAATTTCTCTGTCTATCTGCTGAAGAATCACATCAGCCTATTCCCCCAAGCTAGAAGCCTTACAGTTGGACCATCCAGCTAGCATGGATTGAGGTAAGGTTGGAGTGTATTTCCATGCGTTTCTTGTGACCACTAGGAAATATATTGTTCTGGACTACTTCACAAATGATCCAAATTGTGTTATATTTCCCTACATGATCACACCCGTAGCCTGAACTGAAGAATCACACTATCACAGGAACAACAGTAGAAATAAGCCACATTTAGATAATGCATTGGGGCCACACAGTTGGAAAGTTGATTGTTTGTTGGATACTGAAGAGTCATGTATCAAAATAGAAAGCTATACAGATATGTGCAAATATACATATTATATTTCTAACAAGATACTTGACCTGCAAGCTGATCAGCAGAGATCTGATAGCCACGAGCCATCACAAGCCACTAGTTTTCCAATCCGTGCCCATCTGTACTTGTGAGAATTTAAATTCCCCTTGGAAATGTTGAGACTATAGACATACCAACTGGAGTCACTGGACAATGACTGGACAAAAGTGCTACAGTTTTGAAGGCTATTTTTCTAAGACAAACTCATTTCATTACTTGTGACAATTAAATAATAATCATCAGTTCCATCACTCTACTTTATTGCAATGTGCACTGTAAACTTCTTGAAGTTTTGCTACAAGCATGCCAGAAAAATAACAGCAAACAATATCTTTTCCCTCTTGCAATAGATTTTGTACTCTGCACTTTGATTTTGTACATTGAAAATAATCCAATGGACAGAATCATATTGGTGTCTGTGTAGGCTATGCACTACGTAAATGCAGCTAATTGGTAAAGTGTAGTTCTTTGATTGCATAATCAGGCACACAATCAAGGTAAGCAGCTGCATCCTGTCAATTAGTCATGACAAATTTGCATATATTATGCAGAAACCAATAGGATTCTGGACCTCGAGACATAATACTTTCCTTCCCACTTAGGATTCCTAAGAGAATAGTACAGTACAGCACAAGAAAAAAAAGAACCTATCTCTGTGCTTCCTAACATATCTTTAAAAGTCCTGAAAAGGTATCCTCTGAAAATAAACAGAAAATGTTACTTGTTGCATAAATATGTAAATGTGTAAAATTACTTTTGAAATGTAATTTATTCATCTCATCATTGCCCAAAAGAGGTTATTTTCAACTTCTGAAAAGTGTCAGATTGTTAATGGGCCCATTGCAATACTAACAGTATGTGTGTAGCATGGAGATGTCTGTTAAATAACACCATTACCCCATCAGAGATCTAGGGGCGTTGGGAAATTATCCAGCAATTCTTCAGCATGAGATTTCTAAGTATGCATTTAGCTCTGCTGTCCATTGACCAGACAGGAGATAAGAACAAATGAATCATGTTCTCAGCAGATAACAAAATGTTAGATGGACTATGGAGCAAAATCAGCATAAGAACACAAATATGATAAATTATATTCCATGCTATCCATAGTTAGGCATTGCAATTATAGGAAATCCAAATGATTAAAAATGTATCCAAATCTGCTCATTTATATTCAACTCTGCCTTAATGGTCAAAATGACTATATTACATGCTTCAAAACCGTCATTCTCACTCTACAATTGTTATGTGAATTAACTCATTTGGAGAATAACAAAAAGGAAAATGGCATTATGCAGCTGGCAGACATAGCACATCAGAGAGCACATGAATATCTGGTAGCATATTGGACACATTTCAGTGTTCAGTATGAATAAACGGATAAATCCACAGGCCAGGTGTGTTACAGGAACTTCCAGTACTGGCTTATATACAGCAGTTAGGTCGCCATATAATATTTTAGTCATCTTGCCATATATCATTTTAAAATGCTTAAAATCCAAATTAGGTTATCTACACAAATCAGGTTATTTACAAATCAGATCATAACAAATCGTTCCAATGGGGCATACTTTTGACACAAGGCATTTTATAGCTTACTCTTGTTCCTTATAGTAATTATGTAGTAATTAGCCTGGGAAAGCCATATGAGATTTACTTTAAGAATATGGTTAATTTCTCAAGGAATGAAATCATTCATCCCTGCTTGATCCCCGACCAGATACATAAACCACAATATTTATATGAAGAAAGCATTTTCTACCACATTGACAGTTGTTTGTGTAAACTGGGATTAGCATCCTAGTTTGGGGGGAAATTAATGTCATTGCCATGTCACTTTATATTTTTTATGGTGGCCATTTTATTCCAATGGCATCTCAGGCATTAAGAATTGACATTTAACCAAGTTAAGAAAGAAACACCGTTAACCAGGTTCTTCCTGGACTGGGATGCAGATGGGATCTGCGGCCTTCAACAGACATGAGTCAGGTTGGTAACAAGGCCTTCATCAAATTTCATCACAGAAGGTATATTCAGGCATTAAGATTCTATACTTCCCATGCACAGAGAGAAGCACTCTAACCCCCTCTTATTTCTGATTATTGCTCTCCTCCATGTGGAGGACAATGAATCTGAAGAAGAGGTTTCTATGGATGTTCTTTTTCTTCTTCTTCTAACAACAACAACAACAACAGCAGCAGCAGCAGCAGCAGCAGCAGCAACAACAACAACAACAACAACAATACAGAGACAGACAGGGTTTTGGAGCATAATACCCCAGATATTGTGATTGTGGGGAAGAAAAAAGTGTGGATCATTGATGTTGCTATACCAGGAGATAGTAGAGTCACTGAGAAACAACTTGAAAAAATTACCCGATATCACGATCTCAAAATTGAACTTCAGAGACTCTGGCATAAACCGGTACAGGTGGTCCCAATGGTAATTGGCACGCTGGGTGCGGTGCCCAAAGAGCTAAGCAAGTATTTAGAAGAAATTGGAGTTGACAAAGTCACCATCAGTCAGATGCAGAAAGCCACCTTACTGGGATCTGCTCGCATAATTCGCTGATACATCACTGAGTCCTAAATGCTTGGGAAGCGTTTGACTAGTGATTGGTAATATAAAATCCAGCTTAGATAGCTGTATGGTTAAATAATAATAATAATAATAATAATAATAATAATAATAATAATAATAATAATAATAATAATAATAATAATAATAATAATAAACTTTATTTTTATGCCGCCTTTCTCCCCAAAGGGAAAACTAGGCTCTTGACTACTTATGGACACTATGTATTTGTATCCTTAGGGTATGAGTATGAACCGTGACAGCTGTGCCCAGTTCCTTCCACCACCACCCAGACCGGACTGGCCACTTAGCAGCATTCACACAGCACAAGACCATGTGAATTGTGGACATCAGCTAACCTGCACTTCCCTGCCTTCCTGCACAGCTAACCACTCTATGGATGAGCAGGATGACTGGCCTCTGCAGTAAAGTAGTCAGCCGCACAGGGAAGTGGGGAAACACAGACCAGCCGCATCATGATTCATGTGGTGACAATGACATCGGAGTCTCTTGCCATGTTAATGCTGGAAGGTGGCCAGTCCAGTCCAGGGAGGAGAGGGAACTGTGCTGTCACTGTTCGTATTCATACCCCAAAGATACAAACAAACACAAAGTGCCCATATCTAGTCCTGATTCACATGGAAGATCTACCCAGATCTGAGATTTAGCCTTCTCATACTCTATGTATAACAGAGTGGAGGGAGTAAGGCTAGAGGGATTCCCTGGACTAAAAACAAAAGGAAGGGGCTGTTGCATCTTGGGACAAGATTCTACAATTTTATGAGCATCATAAGTGTCCTAAAAATGATGTGTATTGGTTTTTTTGTGTGAGCACTTTTTGTGTAGCTCTAAATTGTTGGTGCTTCAAGGTGATTATATATTGGGGACAGGTGAAGTGATTCTTGTTTATACCTCATCTTGTAAAAACAGTAAAAGATTTATCCAGGACAAAAAGCACTATACAAGTGTTAAGAGCTTTTTTTACTGTACCTTCATGCACCCATTAAATCAGAGATGGAAAGTGTTTTTCTACCATTCCCTAAAAAACTCATTCGGCTAAAGTTACAACACAAACTGTTTCACTGTTATTGCTGAACACCTTCTTCGCTGGTGTCCCATTAAACACAAGTTAGGAGACTTTTTCTGACAACTACAGTATACATCTTTCATCTCAATGCTGCATTTTGGTCCTTTATTAAAAATGGATCCCATAGTACTCTCTCAGAATATGTTTAATGATATCACTACACCAGAAGAACATATTATCATATGCTAAAAAATTACAGAGGTGATGAAAGACCAGTTTGCTCATATAATGAAATGCCATAATATTTTCTTTTCCTTTGAATAAAGTAACTGAACCAAGGGTAATTTTGGTCAAAATACAATAGTGCATTTCCACCATATACAATGTAGCCCTGTAACTCAATGGTTAAACTGCTGTAGTGCAGCTAAAACTGTGCTCATGACCCAGGGTTCAATCCCAGCTGGCTGGCTGGAAGTCCACTCAGCCCTTCATCCCTGAGTCAGTAAACTAAGTACCCAGGTTGCAGCCTGCAAAATTAAATTGTAAACTATCCAGAAAGCTCTTTAAGTGCTATTAGGGGGTATATAAGCAGTACCCTTGGATTTCCCCCCATCCATAACCACTGGAACAGAAAAGTTCTTTGTCTTTTGCAGTCCTCTGTATTTACAAGCAAAAAAACAAAGCAGAAAACAACTTGTTATAGAGTGCTTCTCAGCCACCACAGCAAATTTTCAGAATGTACAGGAGACACATGAGTGAGAGGTTATTCTAGACTGGAGTTTCATTATAGGGGCTATGCAAGCTGAAGAAAGCTATTGCATTGTTTTATGGAGATTTATTGATCAGAAGTTTCAGATATGTTGTTTGTCTCTTTTTTTAAAACCACCAGCCAGGCCTTCTCTGCTTGGTGTTTACGTCTTCTATGCTCCTCAAAGTGAAAGAGATGTGCAGAGACAGGTTGTGCAAAAATTACAGACACAGGAAAGAAAGAAACCAACAGACTGCACCTTGTTGTCATCTGGTGGGAAGAAATCTGGTGGACCTTCAGAACATCCTGTATGAAAGCTGCCCAAGGAAACAACGTGTCCCCCCCCCCCCCGCCACTAAATTCTACAAGTTTAGAAGGGAATTGTTTGCAGAACATTCCCCAGCTCAAACTGGGGAATGTTTGAGCTCCCACTAAAATAAGGCACACTGCTATTTTTTAAATTGCTACAGATTTCCCTCCTACCCACACCTTCCTAATTACCAATCACAGAACAAAACATTCTGCGTTGTTAAGATTTGGAGGTGAGAAAAAAATGCTGTGACAAACATCTTCCACAACCTAAGGGATGGCTGCTTCTAGGTTCTAATGATTATAAATAGGATCACTCAGTTTGATCCTAAGACTTTTTTTGCCATGGGAATCAGCTATAGTTTAAAATTTTCTGCAGTTTGTGGTGGTATGTGGAGGGTCTGCTTCTGCTCTGAAGATAAAATCAGGCAATGATATGACATTTTATTTGCTTGTTTGTTTGACTTGTGTACTGTAAGCCATCTAGCCCAAGGGCTAACCCAGTGGTGGTGAACCTTCAGCATTCCAGATGTTGTGGACCACAACTCCTGCAGTCTTTTGTCACTGACAATCTAGGCTAGGAATTCTGGGAGTTGTGGTCCAAAACATCTAGAGTGCTGAAGCTTCACCACCATTGGGCTAGCCCAAGGGCTGCATGCCATATAATATAAAAATATACAGTCTAACAAATAAAATATATCAGCAAAAAACATAAATCAAATAACAAATACAGTATAAATTATAAAATCCTAAGAGTAAGAAATAAAATGTAAATAAGCAAGAACATCAAAATAAATAAAAACTATAAGGATAAGGAAATATCACAAAGAAGTGGTAGAGAAAAGTTTTACAAGCATTGTTAGTAAGTAATTAAGCTTTTAATGAGCCTGTTGTAACTGCTCATAAACACTACAGGAAAATAACCTCTTGAAATATGTCTACTAATAATTCATATTAGTATCTGGAATGTTAAAATATGCATACATGAAGAGCCAGCCAGCAATATAGACAGATTTCTGGCACAGCATGACAAGAATGCATTTTCTGAAATGGAGTGATCAAAGTCACCTCCATCTCCTGAGGAGACTGAGGTCCTTCGGAGTGTGTAGGCCTATGTTACGGATTGTTTATGACTCTGTGGCAGCTTCAGCTCTTTTCTACGCTGCAGTCTGCTGGAGTTCAGGTAGTACTGAATGGGATAAGAACAGACTGAACAAGCTGGTCAGGAGGGCTAGTTCTGTCTTGGAATGCCCTCTGGATTCTGTGGAGGAGATGGGTAAGAGGAGGATGTTGGCCAAGCTGACATCAATTATGAACAATACTTCTCACCCACTGCACCAGACTGTGGGAGCTCTGCGTAGCTCCTTCAGTGGCAGACTCAGACATCCCCGGAGTGGGAAGGAGCACTATCGCAGATCTTTTATTCCCACTGCTGTGAGACTCTTCAACTCTACAGTTTAACATATTCATATGGGGTATACTGTAGCTCAGTGATGGTGAACCTTTTAGGGACCGAGTGCCCAAACTGCAATTCAAAACCCACTAATTTTTTTGCAAAGTGCCAATACAGTAATTTAACCTGTATACAGGTGGCTATGAAGGGGCGATATTGGGTGCCCACAGAAAGGGCTCTGAGTGCTGCCTTTGGCACTCGTGCCATAGGTTCGCCATCACTGCTGTAGCTTCTCTTTATATTTATTTTTATATACAATTTTTAGTGTAATATTTGTATATTGGGTTTCTTACTTTATTTAATATCTATTAGCTATTTTTCTCTCTCTCTCACATACCTTGCACTTTTTTGTGCACCTAGCCATCTTTACTTGTTTTTTATATTGGGAGCTGTGTAACAAGTAGATTTCCCCAGATGTGGGATCAATAAAGATTTATCTTATCTTATCTTATCTTATCTTATCTTATCTTATCTTATCAATCTGTGAAATACAGATGGGCATGAAATGAATATTTTTGTTCCGTTATTCGTTATTTGTTTTATTACATAATGAAATGAATCACGAACCTGGCGGTGAAATTGGAACAAACGGAAGCAAACCAAGAAAATTAGGTTTGTTACGTTTCATTTTCATTAATGGCAATGCACGATGAAAAGAACTGTTTTAAATGTTAAAAAATGTCCTGAATATCCATAAAAACCCAGCGATAATTATTTATTCGGCCTGATAATACCTACCAGGGGGTTTGGGGTCCTTAAAACATGCATTTATGCCTTTTCTCAGATCGCTGTATTTTTTTCCCTTTAAGCGGAGTTAGGGGACATCGACCCAAAATGGCTGCCAGATGCCTAATACTGATTTATTGGGTATTAAAATGCCCTGGACATCCATAAAAATACAGCAATAATTATTTATTCTGTCTGATAATACCTACTGGGGTGGGTGGGTGGAGTCCTTAAAACGTTTGTTTTTGTCTTTCTCCCGTCACAATGTATTTTTGTTTTCCCTTTAAGGATGACACAAAATGGGTGCCAGCCACAAAATGGATGCAAGCCATGTGATGGGATCATGCAAATTATTGGACAACTTCAACCAATAGCATGCCCAGGTTGCAGACTGGGCAGGTCTGGCAGCCATAGAGGGCATAAAAAGCTCTGGCAACCCCCGTCCTCCTTGCAGTCTGCGGTGGGAGTTAGGTTGGGGTGGGACTGCTGTCTCTGCCTCTCATTATTTTCACTTTAGGCCAGCCAGGCTGGCGTGTGTCTCTGTGTTCCTGTTGGCTGTGGCCTGGCTCTTAGGGGAGAGAAATAAGAGATTTCCCTGCATGCATACTGCGTACCTCTCGGTGAATACTTCCCCTGCTCCACAGTCACTCTGCGGCTGCCTTGTGCCCTGGGCAATGCCCGACGCTGCCTTGCAGCCTCCCTGCATACCTAGTCTATACTGTGTCTCTGCCAGCATCATTTTTTTAGTGTTTTCTCTCTGGTCTGAGGTGTTGTAGGACGCCCACGCACAGAAATGCTTTAAAAATCGCGCAGAGCGGGTAAAAACGAATGATGAATTAATGAACCAATGAAATGATTTTTTGTGAAAATTCACAAAAAACCAAAACGAAACAAAACGAGCCCCTCAATGAAATGAAACGAAACGAAACATCATTTTTTCAATTTGTGCCCATCTCTATTGTGGAAGCTTTCTACATGATCCAAAACATGGAGGAGCAGAGTTCTGGCTCATGTGGAGAACCTTCATAGATTCACACCTCTCTCCTGTTCAAACCTGACACTTACCATATGCAAAGCAACAGGAAATTGGGTTCCTCTACTCTCCCCCTTTGTGGATTTAACCCACCTGTATACTAGTAGATGAATAGTGTGTGCTTGTAAGATATAATACAGGTCAGCAAAGAGGGTGGCAATAATGATACTACTTTTGAGCAAGTTTTCTAAGGTTTTGAATTACAATTAAGGAACCATTTGAAATATTTCCTAACAACAATAGATTGGACAGTGGAAGACATTCTTTCTTGTTCCTATAATTCACAAAGAGCTGAAATAACATTGAGATAATAAAGGCTAATGTCATTTTTCTTATTTCTCTTCGCTTTCCTACCCTCTTGAAATGAAAACCTATTCAAAACCTGCTAGTTCTACTTTGTGATAGTGTCAGAAAAGTCACAAATCTCCAAGAACACAGCAGTCCCCCAGTGCACTTCAGGATGATTAAACTCAACAAAAAAGGATATAAATTCCAATAAAGGTCACAGAAGGGGAGGCATAGCTGTCTGGGTGATAATTATTTAATTAAATTTATGCAGATACATTTCAACATACATTTAGAAAGCCTTCACGGTGAAGAAAATAACCTTTGACAAAACAGAAAAGATATAAAGCTGTTTTTGCTAGCCTGTGCATAGTAAAATCGTAACCTCTCTGGAGAAAATGATCTTGGAATAATCATAAAATAAATTTATCACTGAATTGAACTGGGATTGCTCTATTTGAAAAGATATGAGTTGTTCCAGCTCTCCTCAGAAGCAGCAGAAAAGAAAGAAACAGCTGAGCTGTGCTTCCCCCTAATTATGTTTACGATGTAGCATCCCGTGTAACATTTGAACCTGGCATTCTTATGAGGGTATGTTGTAGTTTCTTTCTTCTTCTTTTTACATTTAATTTTTATATCCAAATTTTATAGTGCATATTTGTATATTGGATTTTTAAAAAATATTTTAACTCTCTATTAACTATTTTTTCTTTCTCACTTTACATTTTTGTGCACCTACCGTTCTTGCTTGTTCTTTATATTGGGAGCTGTGCAACAAGAAAATTTCCCCAATGTGGGATTAATAAAGATTTATCTGATCTTATCTTGAATATGAACCTTTATGATGAGGGCAGTGTACAATCTCTAGGAGTGAAAAAAGCTTCCACACACCTTTCATTGTCTAACAATACATCAGAAGTTAAGTTAGATGAAATATACCTAACCTCTTATTCCAATACTGTCCCTCTAGGCACATGACTGACACAGCATACAAGATACTGCACAAAGTTTGAAGTTCTTAGTGTTTGGTTCATTTTGAATTCATGAGAGAAATTAAAATAGCCCATTAAGAGATACAAGTGGTCTTTAAAAAGATTTACAAGCCCTATTCAGTCATTCTCCACCTGGTTAAACTTACCATGCTTTCAAAGTGCTGGTTTCTGTGTAGAGGCTACATGAAAGCAATAATTTCTCTCCTGAAGATGGATCACTTTCCACAGGTAGTAAAATATGACAGGGGAGCTTGCCTTTCCCCTTCTAAGCATAGTGAGGTCATTTAAATTAGTGTCAACCGGATAGGGTCATAGAAATGCACTTTTTTCTATTAGCATGCCATGGTTTGGATTTTAGGTGCATGTTTTCAATATTTTTTCTGCATACCTCAGCTTTTCATAGCCAAGGCAAGTCCACCCCGACTTAGATTTTCCTCTGAAGTGTACAGTGACTCTAGATGCAGAATAAGCATCTTTTTGAGTGAAGCACTTCTCCTATTTAAATAACTTTTATACTTATGCCTTCCAGCCAGATGACTTCTTCATTGCACTGGTGAAACATTATGTTAAATAATCTTTAGTCATCCGGCTGGAAGGCATATGTATAAAAGTTATTTGCTTGACATCTGTCCATCATGTGCTGACTGCGTGATCAGATGCATCTCTTTAGTTACCTTCGCAACTTTTGTAATTCCTCTTACATGTATAAAACCTCAACAGTTTTTTTGGTCAGTGACGATTAATGGGAATGATCAAGTCATCAACATCCAGAGAACAATCGGTTGCTCACCTCTGCCTTAAAGAATTATAGATTTGGGTCTACAACCCTCAGAGCTGAAGGTTTGCATTTAATGTTTCTGAAGCATGAATTCTGCTTGTATTGTCCTTAATGAAAATTAGTTAACAACCATTAAAATCAATGCAACTCTGAGCCTATCTACATTTCTTTAAAATTCCACAATATGTAGCATTTTAATTTTAGTCAGTTCAACCCATGTGATTTTAGTCATTCCCTGCATTCTTAATGAATACTTGAAATGTCCCCTGTTAAAGTTAGGTGCTAAACACCATTATGTACCCAGACATCCAACAGTTGGGGGAAAAGCTAGTTATTGTTTATGCTATTGAAGAAAGCTTAGAAGCAATACCAAAACTAGGATTTTTTGGTCTGTACTTCTCTACTATTGTTGTTGTTGTGTCGTTACAGTCATGACCGACTCTTCGTGACCACATATTCATGGAGTTTTATTGGCCTATAGCACCTGGTATTCCCTGGTGGTCGCCCATCCAAGAACTAGCCAGGCCAGACCCTGCTTAGCTTCCAAGATAAGGCAAGATCAGCTGTGCTCAGGGCATCCTATACATAGACTGTTTTAAATCTTTATTTTTCAGTACTTCAAAACCCTTATTTCTCTGTACACACGTCTAGGATTATATTAATAACTACAGTCAGCTACATCCAATTTCAGTCCCAACCAAGAGCAGACCGATTGAATTTAATTTGATTTATTAATCTAAACTAATGTTAATACCATGGATACCAAATGGTTTGTTCCATTTTGGACTAAAATTGAACAACTTAACCAAAAATGACAGATTACATAAAAAAGCTCAAAAGACTTCAAGTCAGTTTCCAGAATTTATTGATGTTAGTGAAAGGTTTGTATTCCATGCTAGAACTAACTAATGAAGTGCTGGGGCGTATCTCATACATGTGGTGAAAATCATGTACAAGAATAAGCAACCAAGAGGTGCCCAGCACCTCATCATTTAACTCCAGCAAGTTATGGAAACCTCACTTGAATACCAGTGGGATCCTGGCCTTTGTATTTGATAGAACACAGGGTGGTGGTGTGCGCTTCAATTCAAGGAGACTTTTATCCATTTGTTCAATTATTTAAGAAGTAACACTGTAGCTTGTCAACCAGAATTTATATCATTTACAGAATTTTCAATTCAGATTTTATTCTGTACAGTCACAGAATGTACTTCCATATTTATTGTTATTTCACACTTGAAATTCTTGAAACCTATGTGTCCTTTACTACTTTGGTTTCCTTAAAGATTTTAATGAGCATCTGTAGTATAAACATAAAGAAACCTCAATGGAGACTAACGGAAATAGAAGCAAACATGTTTGTAATTTAAACAGAGGAAACAAACACATTTAATGGGCGCAAGTTACTCAAAGTTGTTTCTATGCTATGGTTTCATTTGTATTGCCTATAAGAAAAGGTTCCTTTTTATTAGCTGCAGGTGCCAATTATCTGAAAGCCTATTCTGGATCAGCTCATGTAACAGTGTTTTCTAGACATGGAAACACATGTCTTTCCTGCACCACAACAAATCTACCCTTCTCCTTGGAGAAAATAACTCCTATTTAGAGAGGGGCATAAATCAAGACCTTGTGCTTCCTATGAAGCACGCTACACAACACCAGAGGTGCCATGAAGACCCATTTCCCACCTGCTGGCTGGACCACTTACAATATACTGCACATTGCTGGGGTCTGTATACTGCACGCATATATATAAAACTTAAACACCATGCAGTTCTCAGTGTTGCCTATCACAAAGAATAAAGGATGACATCCAGCTATGCGTCCTTCTCAGAACACAAGGAGCGCTATGACTACACTGGTGGATTACTTACTGGCATGCAAAAGAAGAACTAATTAAAGCAGTGTTAAGTCCTTTAATTATGTAAACAGCGAATGCTGTGCCTTATATTTTGGAATGAGTACTTGTCAATTAAGCATCAAAAGCTATTTTGATCATAGAAATATTAGTAGCTGAAATTCTAAATTATTCGGTGACATAATTAGTAATCTGAACAGCAGCAATGCTAGCGAACTTAATTATTAGTTTAAAATATGAACAATGAGTAGTAGGGCACCATGCTGGTCTCAGAGATGAGGGTATGTGGGGGAGAGATGCTTTTCCATAATGCATATTTTTGGGGGATGAGGACCAAGATTTGTTCTAGCTGATTGCACAATAAGCAGTTCACTTTAAACTACAGCTACTAGACATTGGGTGTTTCATTTTGGGAGAGGACTGGTTTCAAAATGAAACATGCCAGCACAGCTGGCGCTTGGAATGTAGTGCCACCCTCTGGAATAAAATCAACCACTGTCTTAGCTTGCTTTATCTCATGCTGGGTGAAATTCCAATCAGGAAGCAGCCTCCGATGCATCATTTTTCCCTCCCTCTGGTACTGGCCAATCAGGAACTGTGCAAGGACATGCATCCCTCCTCTCTGGAATTGTGAATCAACCACACATTCAAATACCTTACCCATGAGTGGAAAGTCAGACGACAGTAATTATCCACATCTGTGGACTCCAAAGAGGCTCTTTTCAGCAAATCTTGCTACTTTCTACTGTCTGCTTTAAATATGGTGGTATCTTACCCTGCTGCAGAGAAGCATTTATCACTCATTCTACCCACTTGGTCAGTCCCTCTAGGGTAGCTTTTATAAGCCAGGAAGGGCAAGGTCTCAAGACACATGCAGTTAAACTTCACCTCTCCAACCATTCTGTGCACATCATTAGATTAAAAAAAAATAGAAACTTAACCATTAACACAGGACAAGCATGAGCTATCATTACATTCACAGAACCTGTATCAATTACAGCATCCAATTCAGAGTGGATCCAAGGAATACCTCCAAAGTGTCTCAAAAATTCTTCATTGTTGTCTATAGACTGTGTTTTCTTCCTGTGGGGCATCACATAATAGCCTCTTCAAGACTCAAACGAACTCTACTGATGACTTTGTGCAAATGGAATGGTGGCAGACTCAGAATGACTAATTCATTGCCACCGTTGCCTTCTTGTGTGAGTCAAGTAATCTGAATGTACAGTACTCCCCCCTGCAATTTCACGGTTCAGGTACTGCGGCCCCATTATATTGCCGGATCACATTACCTGCCCAGATTAGGGCTGGGGTGCGAGAGACGGCTCAGGGCAGTGCGGGCGGGCAGCAGCGGGGGATCAGATCCCCCAGCACCACCAGCCCATGGTCCTCCAAGAAGTTTTGGAGCAGCCCCCCACCTCCCAGCCCCCCCAACCCACATCCGCATATCACGGATTTTCAGTCATCATGGGTCAGGTGGTTCCCTAACCCCCGTGATGGGGGGGGTTACTGTACCGCTCGTGAATGCAGCCACACAAACGATGAAAGAGACAGCAGGTCATACAAGTTTGCCACAAGACTTCTTTTGGTTTTGCTGCAACATACCAGTAATAACATGAGCAACACACTTGAAATTAATACTGAAAACTGATGAGGGAGCTGCTGGGGCAATCAAAACAGTTTTAGCACCAAAAACCAACTGAGCAGTGAATTTATATGGATCCAGGAAAATCTTGATTAACTTTGGGTAGGGTTTCGACAAGGGTGGACAATTATTCAACTCTGAGAGGTCTGGCAAGCACTCCTTGACACAAGAATGTAATACTACTGCCTCCATTAGTAAATTTGGCATAACACCCTCACTCAAAGAGTCTTATAAAATTCCATGTTCTCCCCCTTCTGGAAGATTGCAGACCTAGTAGTAAGAATGCTCACACATACCCATTATAAGATACCCCATAATACACTGTGTTTACTTCAAGCAGCACTGCCTAAATTTATTAGCATTAAGACTCATGGGTTTGGCCTTCTGCATGAAACTTTGCAACTGAGCTACTGTCCTTGCCTATGTTTTGCATTTTGGACTAACTATTGCATTATGAGACTTTAAAATAAATAAATAAATAAACAAATAAGCTATAAGCTAGGTACAGTAAATTCATACTGAACTATTTGGGCAAGAGTGTAGCATTGTTTCACACCGAACAGTGTTTGTGAGTATATTGCAGGTATTTGATGAACATATGTTCAAGTACTGAAGAGAATACTGCATAGTACATGACAACATTTTCAATATAAAAATAAAACAGTGTCTTATGAAACGGCAGGGACAAAAAGATGCAGAGAAGGATGTTTTGCTATTATTCAATGAATTGGTGATGGTAATGCTGGCTTTTCCCTCCTTCACCTAAATCTATTTAAAAGGGTTACACAGAGAGAAGGTATTCAGTTTGTAAAATTACAGACATAAATTTAACATTTCCCACACCAAGGGACTGGCATCAGGGACGAAAATTTGCTACTGGCCATTGACCTAAAGCAATATTAATTAATGAGCAATTGCCAGGCTGCAAAGATTTGCAGAGACTGCATTTCTGAGAGCACATTTCTTAAACTGAATACCAGGAAAATTCAAGTTCCTCAACACAGAGCAACTTGTTTAGTTTAAGATGTTTGTACATCTTACAACAGTCTCCTAGGAATTTACATCCATGCTAGCCTCAGCTTTACATGTAAGGACCAAGGACCACATTAGTCTCCTCAGGATGGGAGAGACAGCACTCTTGGGAACTGATAAAAAACAATCTCCTTTCCTCAGCTAAGCAAGTTAACACACAGTGAGACAGTCCCTGTTCCCTCTGCTGGTGAGTGTGGGCCCTCCATCTTCCTGAGCATCAGAGTGAGATTCCCACCTGCAGTTCATCCCTGGACTGTGGTGCTAGTGGTGCAGACATGGATGACTCCTCAGAGGCCACACATGTAGACATGGCAGGTTGTGAATTTAAGGAGGAGCACAGGGGGAACAAGAGGGACCGATGGACAGACACTGTATATTAGGAGGCATTCAAAGCCCAAGAGGTGTGGGTGTTAACGGGAGCATTCCACCGACATTTAGGAAACTATCCATCACCAGAATCCCAACACAAGGCTGTTCAGAGGAGTTCCTGGGGCCACAGAAGGAAGCAGCCTGAGTCTGCCGAGATGAAGTGAGTCAAGGCAATAAGGCCAGAGAACCTGCTGCCAGCAGAGGAAGCGTTAGGGGCAAGCAGCACTCCAACAAAAAACTCCAACCAGCATACACAATGTCACTCCTGTTCAGCCTTCCTCCACTTATCCCACCTTCCTCCACACCTTGTTACTCCGATGAGCCCAGCCATGTGAGGACAAACTATGGCCAAGTCTTTAAGGAAGGATACTGCACATATGGAGAGGCTGCAGCCAATAGGGGTGGTGGAGAGATGGCTGGGGATGGGAAGCAGCTGAGTCTCTGCATTCACCTACCCTTGTTGTGGCACTGCATGTTTAGCCCCACCTGAGAAGGATTCTGGAACTGGTCAAGGAGGTGTGGCTCTGTTCCTCCCAGTAAAGGATTGTGGGGGCTGTTATCCTTGTTTGAACTGTTTGAGTGCAGTTCACTCCTTGGTGCCCAAGAAACTCATAAGGTTATTTTTGAGCAACATTGGCCCTTTAAGAAGTTGTGTTGCTCCAATAAAAGAGCTTGTCCTTCCAAGTACTTGTTGTTAGGTGCTGGTTGGGGCACACACACACACACATACACACAACTTTTAATGTACAATAACACTTAAGCACAAATAGCAGAAAACTGCCTTTTCTGCATGGACTGTTAAGAATTAGAAGCATTTGGAAGGACTGGTAGAAACTTTTAAACAACCTACTGTATTGTACTGTGCTTGTTTTGTGTATGTGCACACACACACACAAACATATACACACACACTTTCATTCTCAAACAGAAAGGATATAGGATTTGAGCACAGTGGAAGCAATTTACAGAGGCCTCTATAAGAAAAAGCTGGGTCCTTGTCTTAACTCTTGCCTGGAGGCAAGAAATCTCTGAGGTTCATACATTCCTTATCCATGTGCCCTGCAAAGGTGAGCCAGCCTAAGCAGGTGAGAACAATAGATTCGGCAAGTAGACTACAATGCTTACCATCTCCCTTTCTTTGGCTTGAAAGAAGTATATTGGAAAGGTTCCTTACTTTCTTCAAATGGTGACTATTTTCTGTAACACACACCCTGTTTTTTATGCACAAAAAAAATTCTGGGTAACATTTTATTAGAGATGGGCACGACTTAGCGGTATTTCCGTTTCCGTTTCCGTTACTCGTTTCCGTTACTCTACGGAAACGGAAACGGGAATTACTCCGCCAGACTTCGAGCTCGAACCGACGAACGAACAATTTGGTCTGATTTGTCGTGCTCGTTACTTGCATCGCGCGATCGCGCGCGATGCCAAGCGGCACAGAAAAAAAAAGTTTTTAAAAGTTAAAAAGCCCGGTTCCCGGCCAAAAAGCAGGCGGAAAAATGCCTGCCGTGCCTCAGGGCACCTACCAGAGGGGTGGTTTCTGGAGGTCCCCGCCCGGCCTCCCCCCCTCCTCCGTCCTGGGATGCTCTGGTGTGGTGGTGGGACTCGCCCGCCGCAAAAAGCCCAGTCTCGCCGCCGGCCGCCAAAGCGCAACCAAGCGGCACGGGCGGCACAGGAAAAAACTTTTTTAAACTCTCCCCCGGGTCTCCCCCCCACCCATTCCCGGGCCAAAAAGCAGGCGGAAAATGCCCGCTTGACTAAGGGCACTCACTCAGTAGGGCACCTACCGGAGGGGGGTTTCTGGTCTGGAGGGGGGGTGTCCCGGCTTCCCCCCCCTCCGTCCTGGGCTGCTCTGGTCTGGTGGGACTCGCCGCAGGCTCGCAAAAAGCCCACTCTCGCCGAGACGCCGCCGGCCGCCGCAAACGCAAGCGGCACAGACGGCGCAGGAAAAAACTTTTTTAAACTCTCCCCCGGGTCTCCCCCCCACCCATTCCCGGGCCAAAAAGCAGGCGGAAAATGCCCGCTTGACTAAGGGCACTCACTCAGTAGGGCACCTACCGGAGGGGGGGTTTCTGGTCTGGAGGGGGGTGTCCCGGCTTCCCCCGTCCTGGGCAGCCGGACTCGAGTCGCCTCGTCGCCATGCCATGCGGTGCGGGCGGGGGATCGAAAATGGGGCGGCGAATGCAATATTGTTTTTGAAATCGTGGTCCAAAAACACACAAGCACAACAGAAACACGCGGAAATGTATGAACTGCCAGATTTTTCACAGTAGCAGTGGTTTTTTTCTTGCAACAAAATGTCTCTCCTCTCCTCCTGTGTCCTCCATTGATTTTATTTTATTTTATTTTATTTTACACCTGCGCAGTGTGCAATGATGGGCTGGCCCAGTGGCCTGGCCAGCCATGTGGGAGGGGACGACCATGCAAATTTTTTGGAGCCATCTCACCAATCGCATGGCCACTTGGCCACTGAGACTTCTGGGATGTGCCAAAAAGCCCCCTAAAACTTGCCCTAGCCCCCTAACCCGCTAACCCTAATCCTTGAATCCTTACCCATACGTCACAGACTGTCTTCTTAGTGGGTCAGAGAGGCACCCAGAGGTGCAACCCACTAGCCCACCATAACCTTACCCGTCATTAGCCTAACCCTAGCCCTTGGACTAAAGCCACCTTAGCATAGCCAGATCGACTTGCATTGCACTACACGCAAGTACGATTCCCTTCTTTGTGGGACATGGCAGGTGCGACCCAGTCATCCTGGATGGTGGGTCATACCAGGGGACTGGTCTCACTGCCTGCAAATGTTATGCATAACCATATGGTTGTGCATGCCATTTTGCAGCAGCAGCAGGTGAGGATGGGAGACCCCCATGTTGAGGGGTCTCTTGGAGCCTGCTGCTGCTGTCCCTTCCTTTATAGTGGGCCGGCGGAGGCACCCACCCCACAGAGGTGCCTCCAGGAGCCCGCTACCCCCCCAAAAAAACCAGTATAACGAAAACGAAAAAAAACGAAAAACGAAACGACTAATTTTTCCCGATTTTTCGCGAAAACGGAAACGAAACGACTCGGACCCTAGCCGAAAAAGAAAACGAAAATGACGTTTTTTTCCTGAGTCGTGCCCATCTCTACATTTTATTTTGCCTACAAGCGATTCAAATTCTATTCTATTTAATCCACTTCACCCCAATTGTCCGCCTGCCCATGGTGACATTTCCAGTGATGATAATAAAAGTCATCCAAGGAATTCCTTAGAATAGGCACATACATTGGGCCAATGGAATGATATATGTGACCTGGATGCCTCAGAAGAAACTTGCAGCTTTACGTTTTACTTTAGGAGATAAAATGATTTTACAGAGGCCTCCCTTATGTAGCTGAGTTTCAATCAATAAAGCTCATATAAACAGAATGTGAGACATATTACTCTTCTGTTTTCTTTTCCTCTCTGACTGAAAGTCTGCATAAGGTTTGAGAGATAACTACATATATATACTCAGCTGAAGCTCCCTGTCCACATGTATGTGAAATAGAAAAACAGCTAATACCTGGTTTTAACTTCTACACTTTTATTAGAACATTGGTAGCTTGCTTTGTACGTTCAAAGAATTTACCCTATGGTTTCTAACAGAGAAATGAGTATAGAGTAAAATCATAAAAATAATCATTCAAAACAACAGCAGGCACACACATAGGAAGGTCAATAAAAACAGGAAAAAGAAGAAAAAGGAGCTAAAACTAGCCTATTTCTATGTTTCTGCAAATTACAATCCATAAAGGTGTTATATTCCTAGGTTCCTAGGATGATTCCATCATACAAAAACTATCTGATACCAACACCCTGGCTAGATACACAACACAGTAGCTGCAAGAAAAAATGTGATTACTAGTAGTAACAGATATCTCCTTCTCCAGCAAAACCAGGACTGCTCAGTTCATATCCACATTATCCAATTTCATCCACACTTCTATTTGCAATTCATACCACACCAGGCACTAAACAAAAAAGGCTTGAGTGCCATCACTGAGGCTCACTGACCATAACTCATCTATAATGCATAACACTGTAATTTCAAGCTAAGTCCCTATCGACACAGATTTGTAACGAGTCCATGCAAAACTGAAGCATGAGCTGTTCTTTGATAAATCTGGCAGTCATGGATCTCCTATTCTTTTCTTTGTTAAGATGGCCCATCAACAAATTAAACATTTACCGGGCAACAGACTGGCTTAAAACAAAGTGCTTTCAGATGGAAGTGCCCTGACTTCTCCTAAATGCTGCCAGGCTACTGGCAGCAGAACAGAAAGAAGAGAGGATTAGTCTATCTATTTAAAATGATTTCTTTCCCACAGCAAACAAGGGGACAGAAACATTTAGATTATCTTTCAAACGGATCTAAATTGTCCACCATGTTGGGCATGCAATGGAACCCTTGGAGGGTTTTTTAAATGATGTAAGATGCCTCTTCAAATTCATTGTTCTTAACTAGAATATTGTCTTCAAAGTTTCTGGGTTGTATTGTAATTCACCCTGGAGTCCTTTCCAAGGAGAAAGGCAGAGTAAAAATATTTGAAATCAATAACAATAAATAATTTTGACTGTTCTACAGTATATTTAGACATTATCTTCTTCCACCAACAATATGACTATGATCAGAAATACATATGTGGGGAAAACCAGGAGTTGAAGCAACTTCACTTCATCTGACAAAAGCCTTACTGCAGTTTCAATGGTGCCCAATGCACACAATTTCAAATTGCAGCGGTGCTTCCTCTGTGGTCAGCTGTGGCAAAAAGCCCTTTCTCCTCTGTAGAGTTTGCTTGTCCAGTGGGTGGCCAGATGACAATGGCCAAGGACCAGCAATGGTGCTGGTGGTGGTGGCAGCGGCAGTTTTGACAGCCAAGAAGACACCTCACTGCCACTGCTACCACTATCCACCCACCCACTAGACAAATAAGCTCTCTTCTCTCATACCTGCTGACTGCACAGAAAGACCTACTCCTGCCGCCATGTACTATATATGTATAAATAGTATTGTCAAAATTATGTGACAATAATATAGGTTTTAAGTACAGTAATATCTCAGTTTACGAGTACCCCAGTCTACGAGCATTTTGCAAGAAAAGCAAAACTTTCAGAACATTTTTGTTCCGGTTTACGAGCTTGGCTTGCAAAATGAGTGGTGGAGCACTGAGTGGCCCTTCGCAGTCGCACACCCATTCCCCGCCATGGCGCCTGGGCAGAGTGCCATTGCTGTTGGTGCTGTGCCCAGGCAAGCCTTTCCAACTGCTATATGCATGCCTGGACAAGCCCTTTTCACCACTGCGTGCACACAGCCACCACCGCTGTACCCAGGCAGGCCTTCCCTGCCACTACAGGCACCTTACCGTGCCAAGGAGGTGATAGCAAAGGTGCCATCTGTGACCATGGTGCTTGAGGCCTTGAAACAAATTAGGTAAGTTTTAATTATTTCTTATGGGAATTATTATTATTATTATTTACGAGTATTTTGGTTTATGAGCATGCTTCCAGAACAGATTATGCTTGTAAATTAAGGTACTGCTGCATCACTTCAGGTTTAAAATTGGGGCAATGAGAAAAAGGGGAGATTTTTTTTAAAAAAGGAAATAAATTATTAAAGTGGGGTTGCCTATTCTTTCAACTTGGTATTAAAATGAGTAGTTCATTGTCTATACAAGAAATCTGTTACCTCAAATTTAAAAGTATCTTCTGTGGGCTGTTAATTGTTTCCAGTACTATGAAGAAATCTATATTGCAATTTTGTGTTATTTTCAAGCCACAGACTAGCAATTTCCCTAATGAAACCATGATCTTAACCTGCATTTAACTTTCCTTTTTTATATGGTAAATTACCCATTATACTATTATTAGATTCAGAGCCCTGAAAGCAAGTAAGATTTAACTGGAGCTCTATGCTTTTGTGATCCCATAAATGATCAAAGCATGCACTTATGTATAAAATGCTCAGCTGAGATGAAAATGTAAAAAATGGAAGTTAATTCTGAAGTCTTTATGCTTCCTTGCAACTAACCCCCCATCCCACGTCCCTTTAAATGCAGATTAAATTTCTAGATAAACCATGTCCAAAAAAATGCTGTTCCCACGGCTACTGGGTTTTTTGAAAAAGAAAGAAAGAAAGAAACCCCCCTTAAGCGAGGTTTCTAAGACTTACCAGAGAGGTAGGGAATTTTTTTGCCTTGCTTAAAAATCCACCTTTTAAAGAAGCAAATGTGGTGGGACCACATAGATGATCCATTTTTCTTTCTCCCCCCCCCCCCTCATAGCACGACCAGATGTTCCTGGGGCCGATCAGCACTGTTTTTTATTTTGTTTTTAAATTTTCCCCATCCTCTGAGCACCTGGAAGCTGGATTGGGTGTTTTTGTTTTTGTTTTACTTCCCCAAGCTCTACCACCAGCCAGCTGGTCCTTTTTAAATCCTAGCACCACCCGCTGGCCATGGGGCTGAACTGCACATAAAAAAATCTTTGTATGTGGGCATTGCTATCCCACATCTTCAGTCATGTGATGGGAGAAAGAGGAAAAGCCGGACCTTCAGAAGATCAGGATCTTCTCCAGGTGAGATAGCAGCCAACGGGAAGCATCACACTTTATGCAATATAATGTTACATGCTAATGACATGATTGAATCAAGCAGCTTTTGGGCCCTTTTCAGTTCAAGGGCATGAATCAAAATGGTTTCAAACAACAACTTCAAAGTCTGTGAAGATTCTCAGCCATCCAGGTAAGTTTATTGGGTAGTTGAGTCATGGCAACTGGACTTCTTTTCTTGAGAAATTGAAATCTTTCGCTGCTCATCAAAGCAGCTTCCTCAGTTGCTTGGATGAAGTAGCTGTTTGGTGATCTCTCCGGAAAAGAAGTCCAGTTGCCATGACTTAGCTTCCAGAACAAATTCAAAGGGTAATAATTAACACAAAGTTTTATGTAGTGTAGTGGATAGACTGACAGACCAGGACTTAGGAGGCCTGCATTCACATCTCTGCTCAACCATTGAAACTCATGGGGTTGGGCTGGGGATTGGAACTAAGAAACCAACTCAGAAAAAAAAAATCTCATTTACCCTGAAAACCTTAGGGTGACAATACATTGGATATGACCTTAATGCATATATAACATATATTATTCACAGGTGGCACACAGAAATAAACTCTTATTATAAGCACAGAGGAAAAGAACCCCCTTCTCCCAAAAGTTACTGCATTAGGTGTACGTATTAAATGGAAGTTTATATAGGAAAGGGAAGAGTCTTCAGCCTTCTGTTGGTATTGCTAAGAAACGGCAATTAGTCCCAATGAACTGAATAGTCCTTTCTTGCAAGTAAATGTCTTTAGGCTTTATACAAAGCAGGAAATTGTTGAGTGATAACATTTATTTTATATGATTTCTATCCTGCCTGACTCAGGGTGGTTTACATAAGAACCATGAACATATGAGATTATAAATCCCACAAACCCTCCAACCTTTACCCCCCAACAACAAAAAGTCAAAACACAACCAAATCAACCACCACAATCCAACTTCACTCTACACTATGCCAGAAGGACGTAAATGTTCACTTTTCTCATTCTCCCAAAGAAACACAAGGCACTGAGAAAAATCTGCTCTTCTCCCTTGAGGACACTGAGGTAGTGTGTGGTCTTTTTACAAGAAAATGTTGGCTAGTTGGCTAAGTGAGTGAGACATCTAGCTGTGAAGACCGATTTTGAGAATTCAATTTGCTGGAGAAAAATAACAACCTTGAATGTTTACTAACACTGGCTTTCAGTGGGGCAGGTGTTTAAGGACACCGAGGGACTTCTTTTGAGGTAAAGTGACTGCTTACTCTCCTCACTAACCTAAGAGCAAACATCTATTTTTCCCAGGTGTGAAGCAAGCTACACCTCTATCCCTGCTTATCTCCACTGCTTCTCTTTGCTTCTCTTCTTTCCTTCCTGGCCTCCAAGGAGAGCAGATGTATCTTTCTGCCCTCAGGAGCAGAAACTGGAACTTTTTGAAGAAATGAATTAGAAATGGTTCTGCATGACATCAAACATCTTATCACATACTGGAATGCAAAATTTAGTTTGTATTCTGCAGCAGCAATCTCTGACTTTAGATCAAGAGAGACAAATACTCTCCCCCCTCCATAAATTCTACTCTTAACATTTTATATTTCTGTGGCAAGAAGGTTAAAAGGCCCATTAAGTACATTCCAACCCCAATATCCATTAAAATGTTGGAAATGTTAGCTTTTGTATTCAAAATGGCAGCAGTTCAACATGGAATCCTCAAATAGTCTAATTGCCCAAAGGTATGTTTCAAGAGACATTTGATTCACAAACGGATTCAAAGAGGCTAGAAAATCCTGAATCCATTACATTCTTTTTATCTTCCACAATTTGTAAGAGCATCACTCAGAGACAAACAGATAAAATATTGTCTGTTCTTCCCCTGCTGCTTGAGGCATATCTCAAGGACAAGCACAGAGGGGGAAAACTGGAACTAAGTTTCTAAAACCACTAGTCAACAAGTGAGAAAAATATCATCACAGTATATTCTACGAGTAAGAGAAATCTGACAAACACACAAGGTAAAAAATATACCTTCCTGTTCATCTGGATGACATTTTGTGCAGCATAGTTTTGTGGTCCTCACTGTTTTGAACTAGTTCTGATTGAATACTGTGGTTCTGGTATATTGTGGGACCGCAGTATGGGGACCGCAGGCAAGGGCTCCTGGGCCAAATTGTGTGAGCTGGTTTGGAGCCTCCTGCACTTACCCCAGGACTGGTGCTGCCTTGAGCAGGCCTCTAATGGGTTTCTTGGGCCTGTTGGAGGCCCGTTTGGGGCAGCACCAGGCCTGGGGTATGTGCAGGAGGCCCCAAATAGTCCCTATAGCCCCGATCCAACTCAGCATTTGCTGGCTAAATGCAGTTACAGAGCTAACATAATTGGCCAACATGCCACATTTAGAGAGCTCTTGATGGCCTGTTCTCACTCATTGTGTAAAGATATATCCACAAATCTTTGAGCTCAGTGTGGAAGGGTGCATGCTGAATGCACAGAGGTCAAGTGTACATGCACAAGTAGCCAGTTACATTCAGGGAAATCCCTGAAAAGGGCTAGAGTGAATTGAGCAAATTTCTGAAAACTTCACAAGACAAGCACCAAGGAAATTAAATGACTGACTAAACAAACAAAGAAAGAAAGTGATAGCCAGTCAGTCAGCAGTCAGAGCAACAACGAGACTAGATAGGTAGCTAGATAGGAACAAACTGAAACCTGTCAAAGTAGATTCCTCAGACACCCTAAATTGAGGACACAAAAGATATAAGCTTATTACCTACATCAGTGATGGCGAACCTATGGCACAGGTGCCAAAGGTGGCACTCGGAGCCCTTTCTGTGGGCACCCGACATCGCCCCTTCATAGCCACCTGTATACAGGTTAAATGGCTCTATTGGCACTTTGCAAAAAAAAAAAATAGCGGGCTTTGAATTGCAGTTTGGGCACTCGGCCTCTAAAAGGTTCGCCATCACTGACTTACATAGTAGCTCAAGTTATAAGAAGCAAAAACCCTGATTTTTGACCCATTCCCCCACCTGATTAACTTAATTTGTTCCAGAATCTAAAAATAATTGCCAATGTGTACAGTACTTTGGGAAAATAGAAGATCACCTATATTACAATACACATTAATTTGGAAATTCTCAAAGCACAAACAAGTAATTTTTATTCAGTCTTTACTACCAGCTTTTTAATAATAGCTATATGCCACTCTTCACTCAGGTAATTTTCATTATGTGCTTCGGCAAAATGCAAGATTCTTGCATGAGAAAAGCTGCTATCTCTTCAAAGATAAGCCTTCATTCCAAGCTAACAACAACAGAGGTGGCGGTGGCAGCAGCACCAAAACCTATCTGGAGCTACTGGCATAAATCTTGAAAAGTGCCATAACTACAGAGTGGATCTCCATCCCTTGATGGATCAACATCTTTCAGTACTAGTAGTAAAGAACCTACTGAAACTAATATAGACCCAGCTCAATGTTCTTCATGTGATTTCTCATCTTGTCCATTAAGCTTCTTGGATGATCTTCATAAATATAACCTCCTTCAGGCTTCTACTTTGGGGACTCTCATTAGAAGCCAACACGGTGGATATAATAGGAGAAGAAAAAGACTCACTGGAAAAGCCAGTAAAAGCTAGGAAGAGGGGAAGGCAGTAAGATAAAAGTAATGTCTAACATAAGATGATCTGAATTAAAAAAGGAAGTCACAGCCTTTATATTTCTGTTAATATAGAACCTCTTGAGAGTTATCAATTCAATGGAAAAAGATCAACATAATCGGAGTTAACTGGACA
>JAHTLZ010003399.1:7071656-7097986 GCA_023846285.1 Phrynocephalus versicolor
ATAATAATAATAATAATAATAATAATAATAATAATAATAATAATAATTTTATTTTATTCCGCCTTATCAATAATAAACAAATAAAATCTATACATCAAAAGGTCCAGACTATTTCAATATTTTGACAATGTTTTAGCAATACCAGTGCTATCAATTCAAATAAATTAGACCACAGGAACCCCTTCCTCTTAAAATAAAATAAAATAAAAATATTATGTAACCCTCTCCTCTCCTCTCTGTTTTAAAATTAAAAAGTAGGGTTAGCAGTTTTTAAAAAGAGGTACTTTTGAGAAATAGCAAGACAGAGCACGAGACTAGGAAGGAACTGAGGGGAGAGGAGAGATGGTGGCTCCCTCATCTTAACTTTTTAAAACAGTATTCCTTGCCTATTTGTTTATTGGTTTCCAATTGCAATCCTATCCCCAACTCTAGCACTTCACATTTATCTAGAGGGTCATATCTCTCCTTTGGGAAAAGAGTGAGCTAAAATAGGAATTGAGCACTTCTACCTTTTTGTCATCTGTTATTATTTCTCCATCTTCATTAAGTAGCTGAGCCAGTGTTTTCTTTCTCTCTTGCTACATGTATACTGGGAAAACGTTTTTTGTTACTTTTAGTGTTAGGCTCTGCTTCCATGGGATTTTACTAATCCCTATCCATAGTTTATTAAAATTGGCTTTTTAAAAATCTAGCATCTTAGCATGTGACTGAACTCTGCTTTGGTTTCCTTTGAGACCAGAGTTCCCCTTACTGGCACTCTCTCTACCAAGTCATCTCTATTGAATAGAATCAAGCTGAAGATAATTAGTTTATTTTTCCACTTTTTGCAGAAGAAAATTATCAGTCTCCTCCTGCTGCATTTTTGTGCAAGAATGCATATTTTTGACATATACTACAACTTCAACTCAGTGCACAGACTTTGTAGGTCACCACCATGAACAGAATGGTGAGTTCCACTGAAAAGTATGTTTCCCATTACTAATAAAGGTGTACAGGAAAAACTGTTAGAGTTTTATGCATTTCTGTCATGCTTTTTTCCAGTCTTACTCTTTTATCCAATTTTGTGCATAAAATGTGTGATTGATCCTTAAATTGCAGAAGATGAAAAAGATATAACAAAGGGATCTGTACTGAAATGTGAAGATTTAAATGACACTTAACACAATTATAGATCTTTCGACATATAAAAAGAATCTGATGCCTCTGATTAACAGTTTAACTGCAGATACTTTGAAACTGAATACCTACTGTTAAAGAATATTTAAGCATTTTCAGATCTTACAAAGGAAATATGTAAATTGCAATAGATAGAAGTATCAACTGAAGCAGTTTCACTGCAATAGAACAATGTATAGAGCTGTTCATTGCAATGATTGTGGTAGCTCTCTCTCTCTCTCTCTCTCTCTCTCTCTCTCTCTCTGTGTGTGTGTGTGTGTGTGTGTGTGTGTGTGTTGCATCGTTACAGTCGTGACCAATTCTTTGTGAAGTACTCAATTTAGAGGCTTTTCAATGTCCTGGCAATGAATCAGGTTTTTTATGCATTCTGCCTTTTAACATCTCTGGCTAAAACCATGATAAAACCAAGAAATTCACAATTAGACACAAAACATTAAATTTGCAAAACAGGAGCAGGCAAGCTTTATGTGTATAGGCAGCAAGTTTCTGCTACAGTGATTGATGGGGCAGCACAGGCCACCAAAACAGGGAGCAAAAGTGAATGTGGAATTACATAGAGGTCCATGATCTGAAAAACTATATTTTCCACTGTGGCATAGGGGGTTCCTATTTGTTAGGTTTTGTTTTTAACACATTCAGAATATTTTCAAAAATCTACTTATTTCCCCCCAAATATAAAGAATTATAACTTCTTAAAAGAAATATCTTAATAAAACTCTCATCCCTCTATCCCATTTACCAACCAACCAAGCAACCACCTGTACTGGCATCTATTTTTCCGTCTTTACAATAAGATTGTTAGAAAAGGGGCTGGAAAATACAATTTATATTTACATTGTAGTTAGTTTAAACTGATTTGAATTTTAAGGGATATTTGGATCCCAGTTTTCTCTGGAAATACAGACCAGTCTAGGTTTAATATTTGTTACTCTCTTTTTAAAAATGAATGCCTGAAATTTAAATCTACAAAGTTAGTAGTATTTATCATCATCCTATTAATGTCCTTCTCTATTATGAAGTAACTTTGTGATTCAGGACTAGAGATGTAAAATTTCCATAAATTTTGAAGCTCAGGAAAAAAACATTATTTTTCCTGTTTTTTCCCCCTAGGAAAAAAATGGAAATTTTCAGAAAAAAATTAAAAGATGCTACATTAGCACTTCCCCCTTTTACAGCTCAAAGGTCAATCCTGTTACTTTAGGAACCTAAAATATGGCTATGGACAATTAAACTTGGCATAAAATTATCACAACTAGCATATTAAAATATAGCGTTCCAAACAATTATTACAAACAGATTCCATTATTAAAATAATATTTATTTATTTGTAATTGTAGTAGTAATTAAATTATTTACACCAAGGTTATAAACTAATATAGCTAAATGATTTGATTTTTCTGGAATCAGATAAACGTAAACTCTTAACAAACATACCCACTCACATGCAAGAACAAAAGTGAAACCTTATTCTTTTTCTTGTGACAATAGCAGCACCTCTTAAAGGAACAAATGCATCTTGTTCTTGCATTGGAGAGTTCAGTTTGTAACCTAGGATTTGCTTTTCCTCAGTGCACAGAAATTAGAATAATCTGATACTATTCATATTTTTTAGAAATGATTTGAAAAATATTTGAACACCCTGTCTTAAGATATTTTATACATTCTGTTAAAATAAAATGTTCCATAATCATTTTTTATATTTCTTTTTTCATTTTTTTCATTTTTTTTTGGGGGGGGGAACAAAAAAGCTTCAGGAGAAAAAATGGAAAAAATGTTTTTCCCCAAGGCCTTCACATCTCTATTCAGGACAGATTTGTGTATTTTTCTTACTCTGTCTTTGTTTGCTGCAAGCAAGACATTTTTCTTAAACAAAACAAAACAAAAACACCTTGAACTTGAGTATGTTTCTAGGCGCATGTGCGCACGCGCACACACACGCACACACGCACACAAATAACTAAATTTCAGTCATTGCCAATCAATTGAAAGGCAACCTGCTCCTACACAGCAGTATGAAGTAGGCAAAAAGGGTTACATCCCGACAAAATCCCTCTTCAGTCACAAAAGCTGGGAGGCAATCCAAATCTATTCTGGGTGGTGGTGGTGGTGAGAGGGAGGGTGCTACTTTTAAGTGCTCTGACTCCCAACAAAACAGCTGAGATAGAACCAGTATACATCAGGCATCTGGAAAGTCGATTTTCAGACAAAAGGCAAAAAATGAGCAATTTGCTTCCATCCCTCTTCCCCATCCCAGAGAACAAGCAAATATGAAACAATCCATATTCTTAACACAAGTATATGGTCAGCGACAGTCACATTTCCTGAGAATTTCAGGACTCCATCAAATGACCCTCAGCTGATACGGTCCTCAGGATAGGAAATGCTCTTTACAAAGGTAAGTTAAGTCTGTCAACACCATGTCACGTCTGGAAATACCATGACTGCCTCTCCTTTCCCAAGTGTCCCCGGAGATAAGATGCTAAGCTGAAAACATAAGAAATCTAGTCCAACTTTTAGAGGAAAACTTCATTTCAAAACACTGGCCTATTTGAAATAAAATTTTGTTTTACTAAAATCAAAAGCCTCCAGTACAGTAAGAATTTCTTCCATGGCCTGAAATATATAAATACAAATGGAGCTTGTGAGAATGTCCAAAAGATGGAGAATTTCACACACTGTTTTGAAAATCACAGAACTAGCAAATACTGTACTCCACGTGATTCTCATTCATATTACAAAGAACACATTTCTTCCTTCTGATTGAGACAGGTCACTATCAACATCTCTAGGAAAGTCTTATTTTCTTGAGGACTGAAATTAACAAATGACTTCTCAAACAAGAAGTTTTATACTTGTATATAGCTTTATTCCACTGTAATACACAGTTTTCTTTCTTATCAAAAAATTCAGCCCTTCAGACTTTAACACAGTTCTGACATAAATAATATACTTTCAGAATATTCATTCACAATCTTCTGCAAACAATGATACCAGGGATGGTGGATTATTGACCACCCTATCATCAGCCTCTTCACACATTACTTCTGCTGAATTATCACACTGTATAATTCTTGCTGGTCAGAAAAAAGAAAAGCTAATCTAGAGAGAAACTGCATAAACGCATCCAATCCAAAAGACAACAGTGGGAGACCATAACAAGTCCAACTGTGGTCTGTATCATGAGAGAAGGCAAAAACCTGGTGTAATCTAGCTATATAAGGTACAGAAGAGCATACACAACACCATTATGTTCCAGAATGCAGGAACATGGCTGAGAGATGAGCTAAAACATCTACTGTTGCTTTGGCAGACAGCATCACCATTGCCCATGCAGAGCTAGCAATAGAATTTCAATCAGCAATTCAAATGAAGAACCCAGCCATTTGGAAGCACTCCTCCACACTCCGCAGAATCACTGGGTCAATCAAAAAGCTTGTTTTTTTTCTCCCGGGTATCAAATATCTGTGCAACTTATCCTATATATAATTAGCCATTTGGTTATATTGCAAAATAAATACATATTCTTACCTTAGCAAACTGTGCATTTACCCATTTTGTGAATGTTTTCTTTTGAACATCTTCCCTTTCATCTATAAAACACAAAGAACAGTAGTTTGGTAAATATTATTGATTAGAAAAATAGACCTGGGAATGATTATTGAATAATATCATTTCTAACAATAAGTATGCAAACATTATTTTTAAATTAATGATATTTAAGTCTTAATTCAAAAGTCTAGTTATATATAGTTATTATAGAACTGAACACAGAGCATAAAATAATGAGCTCAAATTGCAGGAAGCCAGAATTTGACTGAATATCAGGAAAAACATCCTGACTGCTCGAACAGTACAACAATGGAATCAATTACCTTGGGAGTTAATCAGTGCTCCAACACTGGAAGTACCTATCAGATATACTTTGATTTGGATTCATGCATTGAACTTGATGGTCTTATAGGCTAGGCTGCTTCCAATACCATTATCCTATGATTCTATGAATTAATGAACTTAATCATAAATTTATTTTCATTTGACTGAATGTGTGTGTGTGCGTGTTCATGTTTTGCTGATTCAGTCTGTTTTCTTCTATGTAAATATTAATCTTATTTATGATAATATGTTACACTTATCTTCACTTTTTATATTTTATGTCCCTGCTGTGTGAGTTTAGGTCAGATCTTGAGGACTTTTTTCTTTTCTTTTCTTTTCTTTTGGACTGTTCTTCAAATCCTGTAGACAGCATGGTCACATAGTTTTGTGCGCTAACAATTATATTAGGAAAGCATCTGGCTGGCTCCCTTTCACAGAGAATTTTCTCTAGGAATAACAGACAATATCAGTTTGATGGAAGTAATCACAGAAGGGGCAGTTCTGAGACTTAATCAGGGATATAGTAGAACTGATGCACAAGTGTCTAAAGCAAAGATACATAGTAGCATGAAATCAGCCTCCAGTAAACTGTAAATTAATGACAAGTGGCTAGCAAACATGATTTATAGATAGGCAGGATTCTGGATTTTAAACCGTCCAGTGTCCTTCCAGAATGTTCTTTCTTACAAGTCCAGAAATATACTGTGCTCATGTCTTGAAGAAAATCCTTTACACACAGGGATGGAAGTCTTCCAAAGAAACTAATAGCAGGCAATAAACAAAAACAAAAACAAATAAAAATAAAACAAGAAGTAAAAACACAAGATGCTCTAGTTTTTTCAGTATAGAGAAAGATACCTTTAAGTTAAAGGATCAAGCATTTAACTGTGATGAAGTTACAGAGAATCTTATTTTGTTTATCCTACAATATTAAGCCAGTGAAAAAGGTGGAACCGCTAATCTCTTTAAGAACACTTCCAAGGTGATGTGCTCCTATCCACTAATTGCTCTTGTATTATTTTATAAAGGAAGAAGAACAACCAATGTCTTGCTCATTTGTGAAAAAAATCGTTCTAACTGGTCACTTTCTCAGAATAAAGTTTTTCTTCTCTTGTTTTGTTCATGATTTTTGTTCATGTTGTTGTTTTTTTTCCCCTCGCCCGGGCCTGCCACCATCTTATTTCTCTGTCATCCGGTGCTTTACCTCTTGTTTTTATCGTTGTTAGCCGCCCAGAGTTCCCTCTGGGAAGATGGGCGGGATATAAATCTAACAAACAAATAAATAAATAAATGATTTTCATTAAGGATCCCAAGATAAGGATAAGACAAATTCCAATAAATTTAAAATGAAAGGAAAACCTCATCACTGGTTCCTGATACTTCCGGTCCTATTACTCTCTATTTTATTTCTAAAACAGGTAGCTATTAGCTACCTGAAAAAAATGAGATATAGAATTATGGAATACAAGGGCAATTCATTATCTCCCATTGCCTGTCTTGCCTCACACTGATAAAAAGGAATAGTAGAATTCAGCATCATCACCCCTCTGATGACACTTCAACCTAAATCTCCAGATACTTGTAGAGATTTTTTAGACAGTTTTAAACAGAGCAAATTTTACATTATTATCATCCAACATGAAGCACTTTTACAGCCTAGTGCAGTGTTAGTGAATCTATGGCACGGGTGCCAAAGGTGGCACTCCTAGCCCTTTCTGTGGGCATCCGACATCGCCCCTCCACAGCCACCTGTATTCAGGTTAAATTGCTGCATTAGCACTTTGCAAAAAAAAAAAAGTTTTGCAGTTTGGGCACTCAATCTCTAAAAGGTTTGCCATGACTGGCTTAGTGTTTCAGGTACAGTCACATGAAAATTCCTAGCTCTTTTCCCTACTTAAACCTGGAACAAATTGGCATGTTCCATAAGCCTGGAAAAGTCTGCCAAGTCTCACCTCTTAATTAGCAGGACTCAGACCACTGTTTCCTTTGATTTGTATTCACTTTTTTGTTTTTCACTCATTCTGCACAGAAGAGGTGAAAAATTATGCACAACTTTTATAAAGATTATGTGCATCTTGGGGCATCTTCTTATCCTTTCCAGGTGAACCCTGCCCTTGGGAAAGCCCTGCACAGCTTGGCATTGCTTCCAGGAGGAAAAACAAACAAACAAACAAGGAAGTATCTGAGAAAATCCCATGGGAATCCCATGGGATTTGTCAAGAATACAATCATTAAAAAAATCCTGCTGTGAGAATAATTAGTGACACCGCACACAAGGTTTCTCTCCAAGATGAGAAGCTACAAGATCCGAATTTCCTCCATATGGATATTAGCCTAATCCACAGAAAATTCCACATCCCGCCTCAGTGCATTATAGTCACCAATGAAAGATACAGTACTGTCTTTCTGGATACAAGCTGGAGTCAATTAGCTGACATAGACTCCATCGCTACTTAGGAAGAAGCAATAATGATAATGTGATGAGCAATGCAGTGATAAAAGGTCCAATTAATGATAATGATAATGTGTAGCACGACACCCTTACCCAGTGAGCTAAAAAGATAATGGCAATGCAACAGCATTACTCATTGCACTAGAAAGGTACAATGGCCATTCTGTTGCTGCTGAAGAGCAAGTATTTGCTCTTCTCACTCAGAGGAGTGTTCAAAAATGGCAATGGTAATGATTTTTAATAGCTTATCTCTGGAGAAAGATATTTCTCAGGCTGTGGGTCAGCTCTTGGGAGTGTCAAAATTAGTGGGAGGACCTGATGATTACCTCAACAGGCAATTCTGGAAGTATGTAATTAGCAGAAGCTGACTCTTGTGGTGGGGTTTATCACCTCCATATGTTTAGGCATGTCTTTTTTTTAAAGAGTTGCTTCTATTAAAGCTGTGGATTCATTACAAGTACTACGATCTATAGATACTTTAAGAAAAAACAGGTGTTGGATTAACCCATGTCTAATCCTTAGTACAGTGTTATGTGCAGAAATGAGCTTAGCCGTGCTGGCTGCATGGTCACAGACTTCCACAACACTGGCTCTTTGGCCTGGAAAGCACTGCCGCTAGAGTCGGACATAAGTAGCATGCAAATGCAGGGGGAATCTTTACCTTTACCTTTAATCCTTAGTAAAAGGTGAAAGATTTTTACGATCTGAAGAGAAACCAGAGTATGCCTAATCCTAAATAGAGTAGACAGGGTAAATCAAGGAGACTTAATGTAAACACTGATGTTTTAAAAAATGAGCTCCTTGAAATTATGTACTCTAGTTAGGACACAATATTGAATTCTGTTTGCTACATTTACCTTGAACTTTAAAGCTTAGCAAGGCCTAGGTCTACCCAAACTTCCTGTTCCTGTCCCAGTGCTGGATGGCAGCTTTTTTCTTAAACAGAAACTTAGGTGAAGTTGTGTTGTGTGTTGCATCATTACAGTCGTGACTGACACTTTGTGACTTAAGTATTGTCATTGGCTTCTGTAATCATATGGTATATTTGGCATGTGTATGTGTGTTGTGTTGTGTTATTACAGTTGTGACCGACTCCTCATGACTCCATGTCCATGGACTTTTCTTGGCAGGAATACTGGAGTGATTTGCCAGTCCCTACTCCAGGCACCTGCAGCACCTGGTATTCCCTGGTGGTCTCCCATCCAAGTACTAACCAGGGTCGACCCTGCTTAGCTTCCGAAATCAGGCGAGATCGGATATGCTTAGGGCACCTCTAGCTAAATCTCAGAGCTTTCCAGCTGAGGCCTTTCTCCCAGAAGAGCCACATTGAGGCACCTGTCTAGTCAAGCAGAACTTCCAGAATAAGAATAATGGGATCTGTAGTTCAAAAAGATCTCATCCTTAATAACCATTTCCTCTCCTAGCATTATTTTATTATCCTGACATCTACTATATTAAGTGTTTATTTGTGCTCATTGCACATTTATTGCAAATGAAATTTCAAGGTAGCTATACTTGGACTTCAATAATATGCAAAAATCTGACAATTTTAAATTCCCTGTCGGTGGAATTAAGCTTACCTGACAGATGAAACCTGAAAGTACTAATACTCTTTAAGACCTTCTTTCCTTCTATATTATCACATTAAGAATAGAGTAACTTGGCAAAATACTAACAAAAATCAAAGGCACGGCAATGCCAGTTGTTTCAGTAGAGCTGCTTAAGAGAAAGGACAGCACCCACCTAGGAGTCCATGGAGTACTTAAGTGAGATAAATGATGAAATAAAGTAAGCAGCAAAACAGAAAGACATCATACAATGTTTTATCACTGCCAACAAAGCTCCCAAAAGGTACTTTCTCAAGTGACAGTTAATGAACCAAAATGAACTTTTCCTCATTGTGTTAAAACAACAACAACACACAATATAGCATACTGAATATTCACTACAAGGAATACTAGGAAAGTCAAAGTCAGTTAAGAGTGAATGGACTTTCACAAGTCTATTGATTTTGCCATTCTCCACTTTGGGGTTTGATGTTGGCTTGATCTTCGATATATTATATTATCTACCCTTCTGATATTGACTATTTTTGTAACAGTCCTTTGTATTTAGTGGCTTTTATCAAAAGTTTTACAATGTTTTTAAAATGTTTTTTAAAGTGTTTTATTCTGGCAAATTTAATGTTTTATTCTGGCAAATCGTTCTATTATGGCAAATTGCTATTTGGGATTTCTTGACTTGGTTAACAACAATAAATAAAGATACAATTCAGTTCAATTATTGCCATGTCAACTCGGTGTATATGGAAAACACATCCTTTATTTTCTTATTTTGATGGACTGACATTTAATGCAGTGTCTCCACCACTCTGCATAGGTAATTACTGAGGCCCATATTATATCTATCAGGGTGTCATTTGTAAGATTCTGAAAGAAAATAAATGATATAGTGAGGTTTTTGTTGGAGTTTTTTTGCACACAGCGTACTGACACAGTCTCCTCTTCAGTTTTACAACTGTTCATTCTCTAAGTACAAATTAATGTATAAAGTACGAGTAAGACTCTTGTAAATTACTTTTAAAGGGCCATTTGAATTTTATTGCATTTTATCATCACATATCATCTTAAGGTCACACTTGTTTTTAAGAATACAGGCGTAGCTTGGTTTATGAACACCTCCATTAATGTACTTTTCGGTTTACAAAAGGATATCCATTGAAAATAATGCCTCAGTTTTCAAAAAAAATTCTGCAATACCTCAGTTTACAATTTTTTCCAAAGTAAGTTTCCCCAGGATGCATTGTGTCCCCATGCATTTCTGGTTTATGAATTTTTCACAATACAAAATGTCCCAGAGAACACACTAAATTTTTAAACCGAGGTATGCCTGTACTATAAAATTCACAATCATGAATGAATTCCAAACAGTATTAATTTGCTGCAATTTAAATAGACTTCAGACAAGGCAGGACACTTAAGGCCACTATTGCTAGTCCCCAACTAAGAGCAGAGCAACTGAATCAGCAGCTGAATGGCAACACAACATTTACTTAAATCCATGAATCTACTCAAGTTGGCCATGCTCATGGCCACAACTGCTTTCAGTTATAACCCACAGTGATTACGTTGTTTGTTTATATGAAATAAATAATGTGTGAAAAGATAACATTAAAAGATTATGCTATACAATTTGTTATTTGCTCAAGTTAGCTGTTGCTGAGGTTCCGTATGGTACATCACATGCAACCTGAAAACCCAATATAAAAGTAACAGATTTGACTTGTTAACAAAACTTGTGCTTTGCTTGATTTGAGAAGATGCAGCATTGTTCTGTACTCTCAAGCCAATCAAAGCACAAATTAAGATAGAGATAATTTTGTGTGTGTGTGTGTGTGTGTGTGTGTGTGTGTGTGTGTGTCTGTGTGTGTGTGTGTGTGTGTCTGTCTGTCTGTCTGTCTGTCTGTCTGTCTATCTATCTATCTATAATAGTGCACACTTCATTCTGCTGTTATATGTCTGAAGAAGTGGACATCTCCACGAAATGTTACATCAAAAATAGGAAAGTTAGTCCTGAAGGTGCCACATGTTTTTAATATTTTGTTTTGTTTTGTTTTCCTTGGTATTTGACAGGAATTTTTCTTTTCAATGTGAGTTATGGGGGCTGGGAGTCCCAAACATCCTGGAGGCTGCATGACTCCCACAGGATTACCCACTCTTGGTGTAGACTTTTGATATCAATCCAGAGCAACAATGGAGGGTGGTGGAACCAACACTCTTCCCTTCCTTACATATTCAGATCAAGCTTTTTTTTCTTTACCCCAAACAGAGTTAAATTTCAGGGGCATATGTCTCTGGATGTCCATTTCTAGAAACTTCCATTCCATTAGAAGCTCTGGGCTAAAGAGAAATGGAGCCCACCTAACTTCCCATAGACAGAACTGACCTAATTCAGCTTCACGGGTTTCCTGATAAAGAATTTTTCTCTTCCTCCATGCCAAAACTCCTAGTTTTGCTCATGGTTTGGGTCATGATAACTGACACACATATACCTAGAATACATGCTAAAATATAAATGGTATACAATCGAATGTGAGATATTGTACTTTAAAAATTATTGGACTGTTCTTTATCTTTTAAAAATCTCTCTTTCCTGTCCCATGTAAACCATTCAAGCCTTCTTAGGTGATGAATATGTAACACATCTTCTATTAAGATTCTTAAACTTCTAGAAGCAACACCAGTCTTTCATATGCCTTGGCCCCAAGCCAGCCCAATAATTTCAACTCCAAAGCATCTTTTTAGGGGTCATTTACAAGGTCACATTCAGCTGCATTTTCTGACCAATTTAAAAATCTGAATGAAACTGTATCAAGCTTGAGATCGGAGCTGGTATCTACAGCTTTGAATGAAGCATCCCTCTAAAATGTCAAAGAAAAATACTGTCATTTCATCATAGTAACAGAAAATGAATTACTGCAGCCTGAAGAAAGTTTTAACTTTAACTGAGTCAAGCAAAATAGAAAAACAATAATCCCAATTTACATGAAATTGCATTGTAATATTTTCCCACAGATATCACAAAAGACACTAAGGAGAAAGAAATTCGGAAGGGTTAGAATATGGAAATCTGAGAAACTGCTCACGAGATATGGTACTTCACTATGAAGAGCCAAATTGCATGTATCATATCCATGCACCTAATACGGAACAAAACGGTTCTGTCATCCTACTGAAAGAATGCTATGGCTTCTGAAATGTGGAAGTGAATTTAAGTGGTTATGTTAGTCAACCCCCCTTTAGCAAACATCCTGTTCAGTTTAAAACTTTCCTGAAATTTAAAACAAGGTGATAATATACCAAATATGTTGTCCCTTTTGAAGTAAGATACTAAGACTATGTTGGGAGGATTAAACTGTATATCAAAAGATTTACGAGCGCTAACACCAATTATTTCTGAATGAGCCAATAACTAATACAAGTAGTATTTTCCCAACTATTTCCTGTGATTCTGTCTGAACTAATTAGCACAAAGACAATTTTAGTCTCTTGGACTGACTACCTATTTTTATTGCAGGTGACCCAATTAGTTCTTGCTACTTAATTTGAACAACAGCTATGACATTGATCAGCAGAAACATCATTGTTACATGTAGACACAATAGATTGCAACATGCTTTTGCTTTGTACAATAACAAATGGTCTTTATAACATGAGGATAAGACTCTGTCTGAATGTTGGGCTCATCCTGGTTTTCATAAAACGGAAGGTGAAAACAATGCATCTCTATTTCATGTCATCTTTTTTAAAAGATCAGAAACTAGGCCAACTAGAAAATGTTGAGGAAACAAGAATAATGGGTTCAGCTCACACTGATAAGAGAAATACAGCACTTTTCTTTATAAAACCCATCCCAATATTCCAATATATGGGAACTCATGACATCAACAGCAGATTGACAAATCCCTATAAACCACCAATGGCTTCCCTCTTAGATTAATTTAATATGTAGTAATGACAGAACAGCTACACATCAACAGATTTAATACACCTCCTCCCCACTGGGCATTATTTACTTATCTAGATACAATGGTTGCATACAATGGTTTAAACATGGCACTGCCCAGTTAAATAGGAAAAAAAGAGGAAATCTCTCACAGATGGTATTTAAGCACACAGGCAGACACATACCTATTTGTTCTGAAAGTAGTTGAGCTCTACTGCGTGTTTTAAATGAACATTCACCTAACAGACATTCAAACAGGAAATGTTACTGCCAACTCCAATCCTTCCCCAAGATGAAGGAACATGTACTTCTCTTAAAGAATTAAAGATGCTCTCTCTTTTGCACACCAACCTTGTGAGAAGACACTGGAAGCAAGAGGCAATGCAAAAGTCTTCCCTTTTCTACTGGATCCAGTGTCTATCAAATATGAGCAAAAAAAACTGCCAGTATGCATTCCCTTTCTGCTAGAAGAAAGTATGGGCATGAGTAAAAACAGTGCTACACCTGTCTCTACAGTCTGCTGATGTAAAACATACCATAATTATTTTAATAAATAAACATGTTTCTTAATGGAAGTAACTTTAGTCCAGGAAAAAGCAGTGGCAGTTTACAGGATTAGGGTATTGGTTAGATATTCAAGTGAAGCAGGTGGGATTAGGCTAAACAGGGTCAGTTATGGTCAGTTAAGGCATCTAGGGATGCATGGTGCTGGGTAATTTGGGGTCAGGAAACCATGCCACAACCCAACCAAGCCTTAGCACAATCAAGATCTTCTTTCTCTTTAAAGGGAAAGATTTCTTAAAATAGTTCAGTAGCTAACTGGTTGTTCCTTTGGAGAAATGGAAAGCTTGTGTTTGTCTCTCTTTCGCAAAGCAAGGGAAGTTTTGCATGGAAAGCTTTGTCTCTCTTCTCTTCCAGAAGAGAGTGGAATGGACACTTCCAATTTCTCAAGACAGTTAAAAGGCTTTAACAATCCTGAGAAATTGGAATTGTCTATCACTCTTCTTTAGAGTTTTCTATTTCTTTCTGGTTTGACAAGGCTTCGGGAAAAGGCCTCCAACGTCTCAGTGAGAGTTAAAAAGAATTAAAAAGAAGGGGAATCTTTCTCTAGCCTGTCCTCCAAATAAGAGGACAGGCTTTCCATTTCTCAAGATCACTTGAGACTTTTCCAAAGGGACAGTCAGCCAGCTGCTTTGATTCAAATCCCAGCTCTTACTCATGCTGGAACTGAACAAAAACTGCGGAATCCTGCCCATACCTAGAACAGAGTAGCCCCTGAGAGGGAGCCAGAAAGGTCTAGGTAGGGGAGTTCAAAGAATGTGCTGGTTTGCACTGGCACTTAACTCACCTGATCACTGGGAAAAGCAGCAAACGAGACTGCACCAGAGCAGGCCAAATAGCAGGGCAAATGTCTGTGTAGCCACTCTCTGAGATGAACAACACTATGGCTGTGTCACTCTTTCAATTATCACAATATAGTGCCTTTCCTCACCTTTCCTGCAGTGAATTATAGTCTTTTCAGGTGAAGTCACCTCAGTTGAAGCAACAGGCTTTTACAGTATTGCAAAACCAAATCAGTACCATTATATCTACTTTGACCTTAATGTCCAGCACTACTCAATTTTTTCTTGGAAATAAGGATCAGCTATACAGTATCAAAGTCCTAGCTGATTAAGGAAATATTACTCTTTGATCGTGAACAGCAACGGGAATTGATTTCATTCTCTTTGTAGGGCAGTATCAAGAGCTCCATAGAGGAAAAAGAGTGTTATATCCCCTCAATACAAATTTGATAGGAGAGGCAGCCCTTTCCTCACAGAATGAATCCTTTGTAACCCTGAGATAGCAATCTAATTTAGCAAACACATAACACTCTGGATGTACAGTAAGCCCCCCATTAAAATCAGCATGTAAAAAGAAATGCAGCATTGGTTCTCATTTTTAGTACTCCTCCTAAACACCATTTAACTTGCATTCATCTTCAGGAGAAAGTCAAGAGTGAAAATCAAATCGGAGTTTTTTCTTTTAAGTTTCACTGGAATGCCTTTGAGCTCTTCTCAAAGAGCGTAAAATAAAAATAAAATCTATTATACCAAAAGCAAGGACTCTCCGCTAAACATAATCTGTAATATAAATGAACTCCCACTGATGGATGAAGTGTCCCAATAAAAGAACCTAGCTGTAAAAGTTACCTGAAGGCCATGCAGGTGTCTAAGTCCTGTAAGGCATAACTGCAGGTAATTCTGTTCCTCATCTGCTAGTGCACATTATGAATGCTTTGTCTCCTGGCATTCATTTTGCTTCTTCTGTTTCTGATTTTAAACATTTATATAAAAGTCATTATCTGAATCAATCACTTATTCGCTGTCTGTCCTTTCTTCCATGGCCAATCTCTCTTTCAAATACTTGTCCATATAAAGGGTCACTTATCAAACATTTTTGTAAAAGTCAGACATTTTGGAAGTGAATGAGAACTACCAGCAGTTGAATGACATGCTTTTTATTTTGTTTTAGATACTCCTGATTACCCTATACTAGCTAATGCAATCTAGATAACAAAAAGTATCTTGTTGGTCTACATTGGAGAAAAGCGAAATATAAACACAACAAAGAAATACCATAAAATATAAGGTTCTAAATAATCAAATGCCACCACTCTCTTTTTCCACTCTTGAAAAATAATTTTATCTGGAACTCAAATGACTTTGCATTTTTCAAATATATGAGCTATTCAATCTTCACCAAGCACGGATAACTCAGTGGCTTAGGTCTTTGGCTGCAGAGCCAGAGATTGTGTGTAGAGATGGGCACAAAACACCAAAATGGTGTTTTGTGCTTGTTATTCAGGCCCTGGGGCCCACTTTGGTTGGTTTCCATTTTTTGGGCCCCGGGGACCCACTCCATTTTTCAGGCATTGTTTTTCGGCACCCAGCAGGAAAGCATTCCCGTGACCCCAGGGAGCCCTCCCGGTGCTGGTGGCAAGCCTCCTAAGAGAGTTCTCCCAGAGCCGTGCACTGCCAGAGCCACCGGCAAGCCGGCCAGGAGAAAAGTCCCGCAGCCACGGGATCACTCTCCTGGACAGCTTGATGGCACCAGCAGTTCCCATGAGGGCTGGGGGAAGATTTAAAAAGCCCGCTCTTCCCCCACCCCATCAGGTGGGAGGAGAGAGCGGGCTTTTTAAATCTTCTCCCCTCCAGAAGCTAGCACCGAGTGGCTACTGAGTGCTGGCTCCGGGAGGAGGGAAGTGGAGGAGAGACCATGGGCGGGGAAGATCCCTTTCAGACCCCCCTTCCTCCCTCTGCGTGCACCCAGGGCAGAGGAAATCGAGCCATGGTCTTGCCTCAGCCGATCTCCTCCGCCCTGGGTGACAGCTGCCTGGCCATCACTCGGGCTGGAAGAGACTGCGGCCAAGGCTCAGCTGATCTCCTCCATCCCAGATGACAGCTGCCCAGCCGTCACCCCGGGCTGAGGAGATTGGATGAACGAACCGAACATAACTAAACTAATTTGTTCCAGTTCTGTTCGGTTCAAGCCCAAATTACTCTGGGCTCTGTTATTTGTTCCATTATGTAACGGAACAAATAACGGATAACGGAACAATTTTTTTTTTCATTTCGTGCCATCTCTAATTGTGTGTGTGTGTGTGTTGTGTCGTTACAGTCATGACCAACTCTTCGTGACTCCATGTCCATGGATTTTTCTTGGCAGGAATACTAGACTGGTTTGCCAGTTCCTACTCCAGGTGCCTACAGCACCTGGTATTCCCTGGTGGTCTCCCATCCATTTACTAATCAGGGCTGACCCTGCTTAGCTTCCGAAATCAGGTGAGATCGGATCCACACTGTGCCTCCTTGAAAGGGGATGGGCTAACAGCTATGGGTTCAAAGTTGTTGCTGTTGGTGGTGAATGTCATCAAGTCTCATTGTTTCATGAAATGTATCACATTTCAGGACTTCAATGCACAAATAACTAGTTGTATCCAATAAGGCAATATTATGTTGGCCCTCCCACACTGATTCCCCCCCCACACACATTTTCAGTGTTATATTCCAACCTTTACAATCGTACTTTAAATTCTAAAAGAAATGTTCAGCAATGCAACAAAGTCCCTTTTGTAAGCAAGAGAAGAACCCCTGCCACCGCTGTTTCCCCCTGTTGCTTCTTATCTTCTGTCTCAACTCTAAGAACTGAGGCTGAGGCAACTGGATTCTGTGGATAGTGATACTGGGCTAAGGAGCTACTGGTGCCCCCCTCTGAGCCAATTAGGCCCACTTATCTAACTATTTGGCTCTTGCCACCGAAACAGGCAACTCTGTTCATCACTACACTTTTTAACCCTACAAAAGATAAACAATTTTGGTTAAAATAACCAAGTACCTTGGAAGCAGTCATACACAGCAGATACCCCATAAAGCCGGTCAAGAGCTGGAGCTGGAACAAAAAGTGGACAAACTTTCAAGTTTTATTGTGGATTATGTAACCTGGAGTATCTTTTTAATGTGCTGCTGAAATTTCTTCATAAATTCCATTTTTAAAGACTCCTTTTCATCCTATTAATGGCTACCTTGGGGCTTACTGCACTGAGAAAAGATGGATCGTTTACAATGCCACCTTCTCCAAGTGTACTCTGCAAGAGTTTTATATTGGGGTCATTCTCTAGAGTTCTCATTTCTATAACTTCTTGAAATTATTTCCATTTCAAAATCTACCCATTCTTTATGTCTGTCATTAAAACTCTTCACCTTTGCTTTAAATTAGATACTAATTTGTAAAGTACTCAGCAGATTGGAAAAAGCTATAGAAATTAATAAAGGGAAAACTGTTGGTTAGGATTTGGATTTTGGAGCTGTTTCTTTTCATTTTCTTTCCATCGCTGTAATTAATGCTGTATCACAAACCATCAGGCATCTATTTGACATTAAAACCAGCACACTGCGTGAGGAGCAGCTTCATATAGCCTGATGACAATGAGAAACAAATCATTTGGTCTTCATTACTTTATCTTTTTTTAGTGGAAAAGAGTTAGAGAAAATATTGTAATTTGTACATTTTTTGTTTATTTTGTAGTAATGTTAATTCAAGTCCTAAGTGTCTGGCTTTCTAAACCTAATTTAGAATTAAATACAACAGAGAGATTATACAGGAAAAAATAAGAAATAGTAATAAATACCTGTAAAATGTGCCTGAATAAGAGTTTTAATGTAATTTTGTAAAAAAAAAAAATAAGAGAGGGCTCACAAAATAATTGGGGGTTGGGAATTGCAAAGATGTTGTGTAATTCCCAACCCCCAAATTTACTGTGAGCCCTCTGTAATTTATTTATTTTTTTACAAAATTACATTAAACCTAATATTTCTTATCAGTGGGCCAGTGAGTACCCTGTGAAATAGATCCTAGGGCTCAGGTAGGTTCCTAAATAGTTAAGCAACCCAGCTCAAACCCTTAAAGGCTTTATAAATTAGTACAGTAAAAATCAAGCCAGTAAACAAATAGGTTCCTATGTATGATCATGGTTTCTCCATTGTGAAGGATTAAAGGCTCACAGTGTTTGATCCCCCCTTCCAATCCCCTATTTGAATTTCCTAACCTCTATTTGATCTGAATGTTCCAGAAAAGATTTTTTTTTCTCAAACAACAACAATAACAACAACACAAGACAGAGGGAACTGACACACATAGCATGAAGAGGAAGGGTGAGATAAATATGCAAATGCAAGGTCATGACACCTCAGAGGGAGGTGGCAAGTGAGCAGGCAATGGTGACAAGAGACACTGGGGAGCCGCCTCTCAGAAAGATGGAACTCCTGAAGACATACCCTGCCCAACAGATCCTAAAGGTGGTACTGCACAGCGAAATTAAAGATTAGATTAAATACGATATACTACACAGAATTTTCTCCCTTACAGTTTCATTTAGAGCAGAAGTTGTTTTAAAATACGGATCTGAAATATGTGCTTTAAAAAAAATAAACCACAGATTCTCTAAATGTACGGTTTCGCATTTTACCACAGCCCTCATTTTGCAATTCCAGTTCGGGAGCAACAATCTCCTCTCATTTTCAGTGACTCTCAGTGTTATTATTCTGCTACTTTTACATTTCATTTGTGTTAGAAGGGAAGAGCAAGAGAGAGCAGAATTTAAAAAGCTTTTCATTTACTCATAAACAACATCAGTAATGAAAAAGAACTGTGGGACATTCAGTTCATGTGTAGCATTAATAAATTCAATGTATCAGACTATCACAGAGAAAGAAAAAGAAGCATTTCTTTTCATAAATTGGTATTATTAAGTCACACACTTTATACTTCAAAGCCATTTTTATGTTTTATCTTATCTGAAGAGAAATGAGGCTTACCAAAATTCAGACCTTGATAAGCCCATGAAACCATACAGGGTGATATCCCTGGTGTGTTATTATCTTTTCGCCTCTTCACTCGTTTCTACTCAAAATACTGCAAAATAGTGCATGTGCACACATACACACAGTTTCATATAAATTGCCCCCTAGGTTTTAACCAGCATAGAGGGTAGTGAATTCTCCAGTCTGTACATTCCCCTTCTACATAAATCAAAATGATGTGTTTTATATTGTAGGGTGATGAACTAAGGCTGCCTCTATGATCTATGTTATTTGATAACTATAAAGCCCACTGAAAGCTCCCTGCTTTTATTCTTTTAAAACTTGTCAGGCTTGTTTCTCTCAAAAGAGGCAACTATGAGACAATAAAAATGGTATCCAAGTCTGCCAAGAAACCTAAGAAGGATACCGTAATTTAAGAGGGGGCACGGCACAATATAGCTGCCTAGATGCCCTAAGCACATCCGATCTCACCTGAGTTTGGAAGCTAAGAGCTTTTTAGGAGGTGAACAGTTGAGGACGTAATGAGCCTTATGCAGTGTAGCTCTACAAACAGGATTCCAGCCAACATGCCAAATAAATGTTACACAGCAAATGTGTCATCTATATTGACGTAGTCAAATGAGTAAAAACAAAAGTACGATGAGTTCTTGTAAAAGTCCACTGTGGTTTGTTTTGTTACTGACTAACTAGTGACTTAGGAAATTCAGTCATCATATAGGTGACAGCAAAACATTCCTTTTAAACTGGCAAATACTTTATTAATAAAAAAATCCATGGATTCTGAAATATATATTAACCTCCACTCTTATATTCAACTAACTAACCATATTTAATTCACTTAATATATTAAAAATGGTAGGTCATTTTAGAAATATTTAGTTATGAAATTTTATTTACACATTTATTTACAAATTTTATTTATTTATATATTTGCACAGTTTTGTTCAAGCATTTCTTCTGCTGCTACTGGGATGTACAATTAAAGAGTATTTGCCACCCCAGCACAGAAATTGTGGAGTTCAAATTGGGCCACAATTTATTGATTAGCTGTATTAAGTAAACTGTAAAGGATGGAAATCCGGGTGGGTGGGTGGGTGGGATTCAGAATAATGCAAGTGGCATGAATTACAGGGTCTAATTAAATTTATGTGGATGTTGTCCACTAGCACAGCACCCATCCCAAAGAAACAGTCTGTTCAGCCCTCATCTAACCTTTAGGGCAGTGATGGCAAATCTTTTAGAGACCGATTGCCCAAACTGCAATTCAGAACCCACTAATTACTCGCAAAATGCCAATACAGCAATTTAACCTGAATACAGCTGGCTGTGAAGGGGGAATGTTGAGTGCCCACAGAAAGGGCTCCAAGTGCCACCTTTGGCACCCATGCCGTAGGTTTGCCAACACTGCCCTAGGGCTGAGATGGTAAAACTTTTAGAGACCAAGTGCCCAAACTGCGATTCAAAACCCACTTATTTTTCACAAAGTGCAAATACAGCAATTTAATCTGAATACAGGTGGCTATGAAGGGGCAATGCCAGGTGCCCACCGAAAGGGTTCCGAGTGCCACCTTTGGCACCCATGCCATAGGTTCGCCAACACTGCTCTAGGGGCCGATTTTAATACTCTAACTAATTATCTTAATATCCTAGTCTATTAATATAGAGGGCTGCCTGGTAAACTACTAACACTCTACTATCTAATACTAACTAACTTGGGTTCCCACTTGCACTAACCACCAATAATTTGTGACCACAGTAAATGACCACAGCTCACCTGAGGAGAATGGGCTGAGTGAAAACTCACTGCTACTCTTGGCCAATCTGAGTAGAAGTCAAAAATTCCCATCCAGCCCTGGTGCAATCAACTAATCTTATTCTCATAATAGGGTGGGTGGGTGGGAGAAAAAGGACCCATGAGGTAAAAGAAACCTTCACCAGAGACTTATATAGGCTCCTAGACTGACGGGCCACATGGTCCACAGTTTGCATGTCGCGTCTGGTGCAGGGAAGCAAAGGAGCCACTCCCAGCACTGAAAGGCTGTTCAGAGCAGCAATAATAAAATGAAATAAAATAAAAAATAATTAAGAAGTCCAGGGAGGTTGGTCTTATGAAAATGAGAAAATTAATTTGTTGTGCTAAACACTGAAACTTTTCATGAGAACAAAAAGCAATTCTGTGTATGGGGTATTATGCCTGCAGCCACTTCCAGGAAGACATTTTAAGGTGACAATATCAAATTCCTTGCCATAACAAATGGTGATTTTTTTTCTTTTTATTTTGCAACAACATGTGAGAAATAAAAACCTAAGGCTTTTAGAAGTGTACAGAGTGAGGAAATGAAACACTTTGCCGTTTATTAATTTATTAGATCATACTCTGATTTTCCCTGCAAAATGAGACTTGAGGAAACACACAATAAACTTATGTGTAGGTTAAATGCTTGAAACAGATTAATTGAAATGCACAGTACTAAAAGCATTATTATTATTATTATTTTTAAATTCTGATTTAAAAATGCATTTAAAAACTAGGAAAGAAACCTTGGTATCCTGGAGGACATCTCAATGAAGGTGTCAGCTAGTGTGCTACAGCAGTGAAAAAAGCAAACTCAATGCTAGGGATCATTAGGAAGAGTATAGAACATAACTCAGCAAGTGTCATTTTGCCTCTTTATAAATCTATGGTAAGGCCCCATCTGGAGTACTGTGTACAATTCTGGTCACCATACCTCCAGAAGGATATTATGGAACTGGAAAAGTGCACAGGAGAGCAACCAGAATGATTAGGGGATTGGAACACCTTCCTTACCATCTGAGGCTGCAACGGCTGGGCCTCTTCATTCTTGAATGGTGCCTAAGAGGTGACCTGAATGAAGTTTATAAAATCATACACACTGTGGACAAAGTAGATAAGGAAAAACTGTTTTCCCTATTGCACAACACTAGAACTATGGGGCACTCTATGAAATTTTGGGTGCTAGATCTGAAACAAATAAGTGGAACTACTTTTTCACCCAGAGGATCACTGGTCTGTGGAACTCCCTGCCAAAAGTAGTGGTGACAGCTGTCAGCCTTGACAGCTTTAAGAAAAGATTAGACAAGTTCATGGAGAACAAGGGTATCAATGGCTATCATTATGGATGCCTAAGGACAACCTCCGGGTTGGACAGATAAGCAGGATATCTCTCAATGTCATTTGCTGGGAATCTTAAGCACGTGAAGACATATGTTTGGGAATAACCGGAAGCAAATGGTGAGCCGCTGTGTGAGACAGAACGATGGACTGGATGGGCTGTGGCCTCTTCCAGCAAGGCTGTTCTTATGTTCTTATGTTTTTATTAGCCATCTCCAAAGCTATGAGCCTTTTCACACGACCCCTAAGATCCGCTGGCCACTTAAATTCGGACCAGAGATCTTGGGGGCTTGTCGCTGTTCCTCTGTTCCCACACCCTCCGCATTCCTGGCTGCTGGCTGCGTGAGGGGAGGGAGGAAAAAAAGGAAGAAAAGAATGCCGGCTCACCTCCGTTCTGCCATCTCGCTCTTGCCCCCGCAGTGTTCCATTCTCTTAAGTAGCTCTTAAAGGGGTGGGGACCAAAAAACAACAAACAGAAGCAAGGAGAGCCCGGCACTCTTAAGTTATATCTGCATCAGGAATTCTTCAGCCCTGGAAAGCAGGTACTTGAAAAGTGCGCTGGGACATGCTTAGGTGGGCATGGTCGCACTTAATTTTCTGTAAACTCTGGAGCTGGTGGGGAAACAATTTTAAGCTCTGGAGCTGGGAGCCATTTGCCGCGGAATTTAGGGGTCATGTGAAAAGGCTCTATGTTTGTGCCACACCAGTTTTAACTCCTAATTTTCTACTTGAATAAAGAATGGTCTTATAACTAGAAAGTCAACAGAGTGTCCTGACCAGCTTTTCTCAATAGGAAGTTTCACAGCAACTCTTCCATCCTGATCATATCACTGTAGCTTTTGAGGGTACCGGGCCGAAACGATTCCTCCCCACAACATCTTAAGGCTGTATGGTAAGCCCACCACAAGTTGTATAGTGCTTTATAGGACATAACCAGCTTTGAACCCCACCAGCCCTGGTGGCTTCTCTCCCCTACTCCATGGACAGCATGAATGGTACATTTTCAGAAACAGGATTTGTTTCAATTGGGATAGGAAAGAAACAGGCTACTAGGCACTTCCTTTGGGGCAATCTCCTTCATTTCCCCTTAACAAGTTGAGTTGCTGTGTAGCCATCACAAAAAAACAAACACAAAAGTGGAACAGGTGATACCTTTAGGCTACTAGAAAAATAACAAAACAGTTGCTAGTATTTCGAAGGTAAAACCCTCTTCCTCAGAGAAAAACCCCCTCTCCATGTGGCTCTCTGAGACTAGTGGCCCCTTCTTGAGCCATGACATCTTGTTTGAAGGACTGGGACAATAAAAACACCATCCCTTACTTCAGATGCAGCCTCAGAACCTCTAAGCTCCGGGCCTTAACTAAGAAACTACCTGGCATATTTTCCATCTTGCCAAGGACTTCACACCTAAGAAATAACTACTGGCAACTCCGTCTTATGTTGGTACAGCTCTGGGGAAGAGGGCATTGCCCTCGAAATATCAGCAGCTTTTTATTATTTTTCTAGTAGCCTAAAGGTATTACCTGTTCTACTTTTGTTTTTGGTTTCCCCTTAACTGAGCCCAGTTAGTTTCACCAATTTGGTCTTCATCCTTCTCACCCCTAATGGTCTGCTCTGTGGTCCATTCCCTCACAGCCCACATCTGGTATGATTTACATGCCCACACTAAGGGCAGTCAGGCAGTGGCACTCTCTCTAACAGACACACAGACACAGACACACAATATCGGTCAATGGTGTCAAAAACATCTGAAAGGCCCAACAGACTAACAAAGACATTTTTCTCTTTACTTACTATAGATTGTCCCAGCAAGGAAACAAATGATATCCCTTCCATAAGCAGGCCTGAAGCGCAATTGAAATTATTTTGAAATTTGAATTTTTCTGACCCTTAAACTACGAAGTGTTGAGATGCAGCCACACAGCCCAACAGTGATTGGCTGGAAAGTAACCCACATGCTGGAAAAAAACCCAACCTGTTTCTAGCTGGTGTCTCACCAGTGACTTTAAATTGATGTGTTGGAACTCTGCCTTTACATTTTGAAGTGTGTCAATTACCAAAAAAGCAAGATGAAATATATATTTAATTACTAGTCCTGGACTCTCTCTCCTCTCTCTCTCTCTCTCTCTCTCTCTCTCTCTCTCTCTCTCTCTCTCTCTGATGTTGCCCCAGAAAAGAAGAGCAACATTGCACAAGCTCTCATAATGAAGTATAACTGCAATTATTTTCTTTCAGAAGGTATGAATGACCTGATAAGAGCCACAGCCTAAGGAGTTACAGGGAAAAATGCACACAAAGGAAATACTAAAATATTAAAATGTCTTTATTAATGCAGAGCTTTACTCCTTCCAACTCCTGTTGTTTGCAGCTGTGTACTTAATATAAAAGCCAACAAGATTATCCATATGTAACACACATGCAGAAGCAAACTACTAAGAAAAACAATGCTTAACACAGAGTACTTTGGTGAAATGACTTGAAGAAATGTATTCAATCTGTCTAAGCAAATGACTGCAGTATACAAGTACTACAGAAAATGTGTAAGATTCTGACACCCAACATTTCCCATATACCATAAATTACAGCACTGTCTGAATGAATATAGACTTACAGTCAACATAAAGCTAAGCAAAAAGCAAATGCAAAGTGTTCTGTTTATATACTGCACCATAATGCCTAACACACTCTCTGGGTGGTTTACAATTTACTTTTGCAGACAAAATATCTGTCCCCCCCCCCCAATGAGCTGGGTAAACATTTTACCAACAACAGAAAAACGGAAGGCTGAGTCAACCACAATCCAGCTACCTGGAATTCTGGAATTGAACCCCAGGTCACGAGCACAGTTTTGACTGCAGTACAGCAGCTTAACCACTGTCCCATGAGGCTAACACAGTAAGCACACATTAAAATCTCACTTCTCCTACAATTTCAGGTAACATATGGTTGTTTTTTCATTCCCTAGAACTGGCCTGTCCAACGCGTTGACCGTGGTCAACCAGTTGACCACGGCACAATCAGAGGTCACCCTGCCAGGTCCCTGTGTTGGGGGGGATTTCCCCCAACGCACTGGCGAAGTGCCTGGGAGCCCGGCTGGCGCTGGACTCACTCGCCCTCTCCAGCATCAGTGGTGGTTCCAGTGGTGGCAGTGGGCCCAGGCCGGCCTGCTGGGCCCGTTTGGGTTTTCCAGTGGCGCCCGGTGCAGTTCGGGAATCAGGTCAGTGGGTCCAGAGGTGGGTCCAGCAGTGTCGGCTGAGCCTGCCTCCATGGCTGCCACAGCCGCTGCTAGAGAAAACGAGCAAGCCCAACACACCAGGTTCACCGCCGCCGCCTCCACCGCCGCTGCCGCCGCCGCCCCCCACCATCACCGGCTTGGTTGGAAGCTGAGGCGAGGGCTCTGAGTCACAGCCCCAATGGGCAAAAGAAGTGAAAAAACAGGAGGAGCGGCCACTTGGGGGTGTGCCCAGGAGCCCATGCTGGCGATGAGGTGATGACGGAGCGTGGGACCAATGGGGGGGATACACAACTGCCGCCGCTGTGCAGAGTTAATACGAGGCAACCTCCAGCCCCGCTCCCCTCCAGAAGTTAGCCCGTTTCATCTCCCTCAACCCCTTTCTGGCTCTTCGAAGTGGTAGGGGGATGGAAGGAGAGAAAGAAAGAGAGGGAAGGAGGGAGGAGGAGAGAGGGAGGAGGGAGGGAGAAAAGAAAGAACAAAAGAAAGAAGGAAAGGAGGGAAAGGAGGAGGAAGGAAGGAAGAAAAGGGAAGGAAGGAAGGAAGGAAGGAAAGAAAGAAAGAAAGAAAGAAAGAAAGAAAGAAAGAAAGAAAGAA
>JAHTLZ010003399.1:7097996-7182704 GCA_023846285.1 Phrynocephalus versicolor
AGAAAGAAAGAAAGAAAGAAAGAAAGAAAGAAAGAAAGACAGAAAGACAGAAAGAAGGGAGAGGAGGAGGGAGGGAGGAAGAAAAGGGAAGGAAAAGAAAGAAAGAAAGAAAGAAAGAAAGAAAGAAAGAAAGAAGGGAGAGGAGGAAGGAATGAAAAAAGAGGAGGGAGGGAGGGAGAAAAGGAAAGAAAGAGGGAGGAAGGAAGGAAGGAGAGGAGGAGGGAGGGAAGGAGAAAGAAAGAAAGGGAGGGAAGGAGGGATGGATTGAGAGAAAAAAGAAAGGAGGGAGATGAGGATGGAGGGAGGGAAAATGAAAGAAATAAAAGGAGGAAGGAAGAAAGAAAAAAGAATGGAAGGAAGGAAGGAAGGAAGGAAGGAAGGAAGGAAGGAAGGAAGGAAGGAAGGAAGGAAGGAAGGAAGGAAGGAAGGAAGGAAGGAAGGAAGGAATTGAGAAGGCCGGTAGGAAGAAAGAAAGAAATAGAGAGAGAGAGAGAGAGAGAGAAAGAAAGAGGAGGTGAGAGGAGGAAGAAAGAAAAGGGTGGAAGGAAGCAGAGGAGGGAAGGAAGGAAGAACTGGGCTAGTGATAGTGACCCGTCAAATTTGGCTATGGTGTGTGTGTGTGGGGGGGACCTGGGAGCCAAGGCAAACAGCTAGCTTGGGGTACAGAAGCGAAAATGGCAGTGTGCCACAGTTTCTGAGGCAGTAACAAAATCGCCTCCTTTGAATTTACTTTAAAAATGTTTTTAACATTAGTTTTCATGTAGTAGCTCTCAGGCACTTTGGGCCTGGAAAAGTAGACCTCAGCCTGCTCAAAGTTGGGCATCCCTGCCCTAGAACAGCAAACCTCAGAAGATGTTCAAATACTATAAGAAAATTTTGTCTTATAAAGTGTGGTTTTTCATAGGAATGCACTGAAAATAGATTAATTCGTTCCAGAGGCTATGGGTCACTTCTTTTTACGAAAATTTTGTCTTACTAAATGCAGTTTCCCATAGGAATTTATTGGGAACATATTAATTAATTCCAGAGATTAGAATAAAGACAAAAATAAATGGTTTTCTTTTCTTGGGTACAGGTAGAATGGCTTTTCGTCTTGTAAAGCATCCCATAGGGAATTGTTTGTCATGCAAAACATAAAACATGCTTATTCCTAGAAACTTTTTTCTTCCGATGAGATTTTTTTTTGTCTTAAGAAGTAGCACTGTATATCCTTTCTGGTCTTTTCATGAGATACTGAACAGTCAAATTATGTATAAATCTGTTGGCTTTGGCAATCCCAGAGGTATACTTCCTTTGTAGGGATAGGGGAAATTTGCTTTACAGAATTGTCTATGAGGCGAATCGGTACAACATAAAAATGGTTGCAATGAGGGATTACTGTGTTTTGAATGCATTCCTATGGGAAATGTGTACAAAGGAAATTTTGCTTAAGAGAATTTCATTTGGAATGAATTAATTCCTTTATACAAGGTACCACTGTATACACTTAAATGATACAAGTCTTAAAAACAAGAGCACTAATAAAATCCTTCAGCACTGCATTTCTTACAGTATCTTCCTATTGTTCTATACTACTGTCCTCCAAATGAAATCAATATTAATTAAATAATAACTAAAAAATAGTAATAATAAACTATGTTGTTCTATATAACAATTCTATATTGTTTTATTGTTCAAATAATTCATGAATATTACAGTACATTTTTGTGAGGCAGAGAAATGATTATTAAATATTTAAAGTGAAAGAAAAAGTAAACACTATACTATAAGGAAGGCTAGGTAAGCATACCAGAATCTACCATATTATCTGATAAATATCTGAGATACTTTTAATTCTAGTCTAAGTATTAAATCTATTGATTGCAGTAAAGTCTCCTGATTTAATGAGCCAAGCCGGGCAAGGGTTGAAGGAAGTGGCCGCCAGCCGGCAGCAAGCCATAGCCTTGGAGGCCTCCGTTGAAGACACTGGCCCAAACTCATCCAGGAAGAAAGAACGGAGGGGTGAGGCCCCAGGGACATCAGGGGAAGGACTAGAGCAGCTGGGGGGCAGGTCGGAATGGATGGCCTCTATTTTGGATCTAAAGTGGGCTGTAAATTGCTCACTAGTGAAATGACTAGGAGGAGGCCCCAGCTGACTGGGATTGGAGAGGTCTCGAACCACCTGGAACAACTCCGCCTGGTGGTTCGAGGCCTCACCAATTCTCAGGGAGACAAAAGATCTTCTAGTGTCCCTGTTTGCACGAAGATAGCAGATAGTCAGCCCTATTTTCTTCCGTCCGACTGGCCCTCCATATGACCTCTAGTCTCCTGCGTTCTTGTTTCATTGACCGCAGCTCCACCGTGTACCACGGAGAGGAGAGGTCTCCACAGCGCAGGAGGCGCTTGGGGGCAATCCGGTCTACAGCCCCGGTGGTCCCCTCATACCACCTATTTACCAGGGCATCGACCGGATCGTCTGCCAGGCCGCCAGACAACTCCCTGAAGGCTTTTGTGAACCTAGCAGGGTCCAGGAGCCTACAGGGGTGGGCCCAAATATGGGCCCAACGCTCCCCGCAGGGCGGGGGGTCGATCGATAGGGAAAATTTTAGCAAGTGATGGTCCGACCATGACACGGGCAGAGGCGAGATGCCCCTAACCCTCAGACAAGGATCTGAAAACATTGAGGAAAACACCAGGTCCAGGGTATGGCCAGCTCTATGAATGGGGCACTCAACATGCTGAGATAGATTCATGGAGGTCATGGATACCATGAATTCCAGAGCCGCACCAGAGAGTTCCTCCTTGGCATGCACGTTGAAGTCCCCAACCACCAACAGCGCAGCCAAGACGAACTCCGCGATCTCTAGAAAGGACTGAGCTGGGTTGCGGGGAGCACGGTACACCAACACAATACCAAACTTATCTCGCTGACCCACTGATAGATGGAGGCATTCAACACCCGGACACACCATAGTCGCAGCACATATAGACGATGGACACCCCCCACCCTCCGACCTGCCCGCCCACTGGACTTGAAACCCGGGGGGCACAAGAGGGAGAGGGAAGCCCCACCCTCAGCACCCACCCAGGTCTCGGAGATACATGCCAGGTCGGCTCGCTCATCCACAATGACATCGTGGATGATGGGTGTTTTATTGTGAACTGACCTGGCATTGACCAGGAGGCAAGACAGGCTGGAGGCGCTGGCGGTACGGCACCCAGGTATGTGGCGGTGAATGGAGGGATCAGAACGGGGGACTGGCAGGAGATGCCTGACCCGAGTTCTTCTTACCCAACTAATCCCACCGCCCGGAGCGTACCTCCCACGGCCAGACACCACAGAGATACATGTCCCTACCAACATGGCGGCCTTTAAAGTAACAGCAGCCTGTAGAAGTAAATACAGCTGATTTGGGGGCTTGTATTTCTTGGCAGAACCTTCCAGAATTCTACCCAGAGAATCTGTCAAGAATTCTGGTAGTTTCAGTGCAAGAATATGAAATAACACACCCTAAGAGAAAGAGGGGGAATTCCAACTCCCATAGCTGCTCATTCATATTATTAGGGGCTGGGGAGAGAGAGACTTTCAGAATCTGCTTATTTGAGCATCATACTAGTCATTTCACTTATTCAGAAGAGGTGAAAGTCATCAGAAGAGCTTGGTTTGCAAGTCAGATTGCTTTGCATCTCTTAAGAAATAAAAGGGAAAAGAGTGCCATCCATAGAGCACCTGCAAAAATTACATGCTAAGTACAGTATATCATCTAGTTGACTTCTGATACTGCCTTAAGCATCAAATAAAGATTTAATACATTATATTAAGTAAATCTAGTTATGTCTACATTGGACCAGAAGAATATGTAGCTGGCAGAATTATATTTTATGATAGGATTTTGTATTATTGGAATAAATACCTAGACAACAAAATCAATGACTAAGTTGTGCCATGACAGAAGCCTGCACACCAAATGTTTTACAGTATAACAAAGTTAATGAATAGCATATCGCCTACTCTAAATTATGCAAGAGAATGGAAGGACTAAGACTCCTGTGTTTGTGACTGCAGTATTTTTACAGAACAGGAATAACAGAAGAAAAAGGCTGAGAAGTGTTCCTCACATGTCAATTTGACATAGTGAGCCAATGCTTCCAGTTGGGCTATAAATTTGAGGTTGGCACGACTGAGCTACTAAATCTTTCAAAGGACCATCTAAAACTATTGGAAATATTTCATAATCTGATTCAAATATGAATTCATTCATATGAAAATAATAAATAAATAAATAAATAAATAAATAAATAAATATCTCAAGTTTGAAACATTTATGTACATTTATTTTTAAAACTTCTTCAATCCTAGTCTCTTGAATCACACCCCCCCACCCCAGTTTAGTCTCTTTAAACTTCAGCCTGCAGGGAATATGCCCCTTAAGTGGTGTTTGTGAAATTAATACTGGTTTAATTAAAGCTAATTAAAAATGTAGAAGCTCATTACATTTTGCACTGAGTTTAAAAATATTAGGCCATTTAAAATGAAAAAGAAATTAGTGCTAGAAATCACCGGTATAATGCTACAAACAACTGCTCTACTTGTACCAAATCATCAAGGTGCATAAATTTTGCTGTGAGATGCATCGGTTTTCAGTTTGTGCTTCTTTTTTTTTTTGCATTTATGAAAAATGAACAAACTCTTAGAGTCAAGCTTCTGTGCAAAATTAGTCAATCTGCTCTATGCAGGATTGCTCCTTTTTCAATTCAGCATTCTACAAATATGATGAAAAGAGTTTAAAAATCTTTTAGATAAACAGTGTTATTATTCTCCAGAATTTCCTGAGAAAAACCTGCCTATTAGAAGCCAACTCCTTTTGTAGAAAGAAAACCTTATCAATATTTGTCTTACTAACCATGGCTTTCATAGTCAGCATTTTTATTTATATTATATTATATTTATTTATTTTTATATTCATATACCACCCAATTTTCCCGAACGGAAACTCAGGGCGGTTTGCAAGTATAACATACAACAAAGTGGTATATGTGGGTTTTATGTTTCATGTGATTCAGGCCCAAAATCAAAAAGTGGGAGAGGGGCTGTGATGTCACAGAGGCAAGAGGGAACTGCTTCTGGGCCAGATGACTGCAGAAAAAGGGTGGTTCCGCCGCTGGCCTGTCCAGTACTGAAACTACATTGCCCCTCGCTGGGCGGATAGGCAAGACCAGACAGCAGAGCCTAGCGAGGCTTGTGCAGGGGTGGGGTGCGAAGCACCCCTTTTTATTGTTTCCTATCCTGCCCATGCGCCCTCTTGCCTCTTGGAAACCAATGCACCCACTCGCCCGCCACCTCTTAAATGCTAGTGTGGCATAATGTGGTTGCCTTCAGCAGCTGGATAGGAATTTTTGCCCTGTTCCCCAGACTGGCTCAGGGCAGGGCAGGGATTTTTCACCTATCCCACACTGGCATTGGTGGCATGACATCAGCCACGCAGGAGGGTAGTGTGGGCAACAACGGCATTAGGTGAGTCCCAAATGCTGGACTGTGAGGCCACACTGCCCCCCAGATGCTGCGGGTCCTGAAATCACAGAGCCTGGGGAAAGGAGACATGTGATACCCTAGTGAAGCAGGTACCGGCCAGGTGATGGCAGCCCTTCCCTGCGAGGGCGGATGTATAGCTTGGCCTTCCTAGGGGGATCTGTACTTGGACAGAACTCCCTGGTGGCCATGGGCTCACCCCACCACAATACCCTTGGGCAGGGTCGAATGGTGAACCCGGGGCCAATGGTTCCCCCCCCCCACAGCAGAAGCCACTCTTAAAATGAAATAACAAAGAGATTTATTCTCAAAGGCTTTCACGGCCAGGATCAGATAGCTGTTACAAGTTTTTTGGGATGTTTGGCTGTATTCAGGAAGTTTTTCTTCCTGATATTTCGCCAGACTCTGTGGCTGGCATCTTCAGAGGGAAAGGAGCTTGGGGAACTAGTTGTTCTTTCTGTGCTCTGGGGTACAGAGTGAGTGAGACTGGTTTTTTTTTAAGTTGTGGGAAAGAGGAAATGTGTCCTATGCAGGAAAATAGGTGTTAGTCATTGTAATGTGATGATTGCGTTGACGTTTCAATGCAATCAGGGTTAGCAACGATACTTGATGGAAGTTGTTAGCTATTCTATTGTGTGAACTGATCACTTTTGCTTCTGGCTGGGTGGGAATCAATGAGCTTTGACCTTTTTCACTCTGCAGCTTTTAGTACTGAAAGCCAGGCTTTGTTGAGTTTTAGACTTTCTTCTTTTTTGTTGAAACTGTGCTTATGTTTGCAGATTTCAGTGACTTCCCTGTGTAATGTTAGTAATGTTGTCCAGTACCTCTTCAGCTACTGCTGATTTTTCAGGTTGTTTTAGTCTGCATTGTCTTTCATGTTCTTTGATTCTGGTCTGGATGCTGTGCTTTGTAGTCCCAATATAAGCCTGGCCACAACTACAAGGTTTCCAGTATACTCCTGCAGTGGCAAGTGGGTTCTTTTTGTCCTTTGCTGACCATAGCATCTGTTGTATTTTTGTGGTGGGTCTAAATACTGTTTATAGATTGTTTTTTTTTCCAACATTTTGTCCATGCATGACTCCTTTTATGTAAGGCAGAAATGCTTTGTTTGTTGGAAGCTGTTTTTCTTCTTCAGTTTGGTGTTGGTTTTTTTGTTTGATGGCTTTTTTATTTTGTTCCCAAAATAGCCATTTGTCTGTAGGGCCCAATTCAGGTGGCTGAATTTACTCTGAAAAATTCAGCTTCACAGTTTCGGTTTGCACGGTCTACAAGAGTTTTGATTATGCCTCTTTTTTGTTGTAGGTGGTGGTTGGAATATTTATGTAATATGCTGATCTGGCTGAGTGGGTTTTCTGTAGACCTGAAACAAACTGGACACAGAGGTACTGGACAACACTATAAATTACTATATCAGACTACACAGAGAAGCCACTGAAATCCGCAAACATAAGCACATTGTCTCACCTGTTCATTCTGACCTGGGGGTGGGGGCCAGAGGCAAGGTCACAATCCAGTCAAAAGGTCCCTGAATCTCAGTATAATCAAGTTAACCAAGTAACTTGCAACCAAATGCCAGGGATTGGGGCCCAAAATATTATTTGCAATCCAATAAAGGGCAAAATACATTCAGCAGCCACAACTATTGCCACCATTCACCTAACATTCATATCTCATGATCCTGCCTATAATACAAATGACCTCTTGTGAGATTTTTCAAAGCTGTTTTAGCTTATGGAAAGTCTTTCTGCAGACTCATATAGATATGTTTTCTAAGTTCTGTGCTACTGTTGTTAGGGTTTGTGCAACAAGAAGCCTCATAACTCTTTGATCCAAATTACATGGCATAATTACATAATGGTTTGATCTAAATTACATAACACTTTGATCTGAATTACATAACACTTTGATCCAAATTACATGGCAGGATGGAACAAGCAGTTTTCCCACTCAACCATCCCACTTTGCTGCACCAATGTTCCACAAATATTTTACATAAACACCTAATGAGAAGTTTAAAATAACTTGTAGCTGCTGCTGAATGAATAAGAAAAGATTTCTGAGAAGCAGAATTATATGAAAATGGAGGAACTGGCTGTGAGGAGCTCAGCTCTGTGGACACTGCAAAGCATTAAAAGTATTCCAGTTTCTTGAGAGGCAACTTGTATGGAACATAATAGGCATGGGGAAAACATGATCACTAATGTTTTGCTTTGCATAGGAGCCGTAGTCTAAAAATGATGAAAGTGCTATCCCTAGACATGGGTTTCCCTGTTTAAAGCTGCTTCATACAGGAATCAAGCTTTCTTTTTCTCTAGCATCACTGGCTCTGTGCTTTGCCTTCTAGGTATGGCAATTTTGGCATAATCTGCCCAGAGAAATGCAGCAATACCATAAGACTTTAAATGATGATCTGAGGTCTGGCAGTGTGGGTGCTTCTGTAGGCTATACTGCTGGACTTGTCAATCAAAAGGTCAGCAATTAGAATCCATACAATGGATTTGTCCCATTTCCTGCCAACCTAGCAGTTCAAAACCATATAAAATGCAAGTACAAATAGATGCCATTTCATGTTATGTTCAAGACCGGACAGCGGAGCCTAGCAAGTATTCCAATTTTAGTATAATCTACAAAATCTGAACTTATTTTGTCTGAAATTCTCTGGCACACTCAAATAGAAAACATATAATTTAAAGTATCTCTATTGTTTATTAAAATTAAATTACCATAACTACAATCTATGGCATTTCTTTTCTTTGGAATTGAAATGTCTTTGGACCATTGTTTTGCTTTCCATATTTGCTGCATTATTGGTGTTTGGATTATGAAAGATTCAATCCTTGTGGCCTATAATAATTATATTAGTATCCAATCTATTTCTAGTGATGTATTTTGTCCAAGTATTTTGAGGAAAACTTTCACTTCATTTTCTATAACTTCAAGTTGTTCATTATAAGATTATTCATTATTTAACTCTTCATTACATAGTTTCCATCTTTTCTACATTTTTCCTGATGAAGTAAGAGAGTCCACTAACATGAAGGATCTCTAATTATGGATTATTTTTCTCTTTCATTTCTTGGGTCTCATCTATGTAAGACATCTTATTTTATCTTTTATGTTGTCCTTTTCCACTTCTTTGCAATAATTTTTGTAATAGTTATCTTGTAACAACATATAAGTAGTGTTGCATGAAAAGTTGCATTTGGAATTCTGTCACCCTAATTCTGGCAACTATATTTGTGTAGAAAATATTTGATTACTAAGTATCAATGGATCTGCATTAAGTTTGTTTTCAATTGACAAACTTATCACTTAAGGCCTGATCTACATAGCTATTGCTTCAGAAGTGTAATAGTTCCTGAGTTTCTTTTAACAAATTACATTAGCTGAATAGTTCCCACACCTGATACAATAATGAGAAATTTAAGCCTTTTGGTAAAGGGGGAAAACCCTAACCAGAAAGAGTATTTTCCCTCAAATTGGCTTAAAGAATCTGTATTTCAATCTGTATGATTATGCAACACTAATACATCAATAGACTGAACAAAGCTTTTCTTGGTTAGAAATCTAAGACAGTCAAATAAGTATTGGGTGTGTGGAATGCATTCAGGAAAGTGTATTGAACTTCTTCACTTACTGTTAATGAAATTAATGAAAATAGGGGCATGTTGTTATGAAACTTCTCGTATTACTTTTCTTTTTATGCTATTTTATAGGAAAACTTGAGCATCTGGAGAAACACATAATGCAGTCAAGGACCAAGTATGTTGGAACTGAACTGCTTAGTCAAGGTCACACTCAACAGCTATTCATGATGAGTACAACGTCCTTCAAAACAATCAATACATAACAGTAAAATTCTCCTTCTTGGCGAGCTTTAATATTTCTTTCAATAGTATGGGGAGAGTTTTCCCATCTGGTGTCTGTGATCAAGTTTTCAGCAGCTCAACATTATGAAAGGAAAACAATCCCATGGATCACCGAAAGGGATGGCGGTTGAGGATTTAGAGGGACAAAATATGCAGGCAGCCCACACACATATGAAGATTTCTGCAATTATATGACAGTGACATACAATTGAGAAGATACTATAACTAGGCCAAAACCTAAATGGATAATCATCAGCATCACAGATTATTCCTGGACGATAACTGGGCAAGTCTACATGGGAGGAGAACAGAAGTTATAGAAATGCATTCCCATGGGAAACTGCTACTCTACCTACAAAAGATTTGCTTATGAGCATGTGCTCGGAATGGATAAAATCCATAAGTAGAGGTTTTAGTGTAGTAGCTTTCAGGCACTTGGGGCCCGAAAAAGTAGACCTCTGCCTGTTCAAAGTTGAACAGCCCTGCATTATAGCATCAAGCCTGGAATTTATGTATACATTGTGCCTTTCAGTATGGTAAGCTGACTAAGAAAGTAGCAACAACCATGAGATCATGCTAATCAAAGAAAAATGCCAACTCCCAGACATCAACCATATTTCAATCAGAGATGAATCAATTACTGCCCCATTTCTTTCATGGATGGAGGAAACTCCACAAACATCACCCCTAATTTGTCTAGAATTAATGCCAATTTCTTTCATTCAATGGTTTACTAATTCAAGACATCAATCTAGCTAACTTCATCAGTGAGTCTGAAAGTATCCTTCCGGGATTGAGGGAGGGAGAGGTAATTGTTCAATTTGTTGAAAGCAACATAGAGATCAAACAAGACAAGCATGGATGGAGTAGTCCTGTCAGACCCATATCTCTGTATAAGGTAAAGCATATACAGAGTTGGAAGGAAGACAGTACTCTGCTCCTCCTATCATCAGTCTTACCTATTCATGGAGTTTCACCTGGAATCATTTCCTTCTTCCCCAGGCCATATACCCAAGGGGAGATTGCTTTACATTATAGTGGCCTACCCAGCTGGGAGGTTGAAAGGCAAATGGGAACAGTGCGGTCATCTCAGAACACTGATTACACCAAGATGCCAGTAATCCATCTGATCCACATACTTAACACTGGAGAAGGTAACAAGTTTGCCCTTAGTGCATTACACTGCCTTCTCAATTCCTGCTGGACTACTGGATCAGGGAGATGGCTTCTATATCACCCACATTCACTGCAACTGGGGAAAGCCTACATACAGCAAAGCCCCGAGAACCAATAACAGCAGATGGCCTAACATCATCTGGATCACCAACATTTCCAAAACTTTTTTAAAAAGCACCCTCTGCTCTTTTATGTAATCCTTAAGTGCACACTTGACAACTTTTTCCTGGTGCTAGCTGGGATGGGAGAGAGAGGAGCAATGTGCATGCCCTATTGCACAAACACACACAGAGAGCTTGCTTTTCCTGTCCCACCCCAGCAAGCCACAACCACACCACTTTGCGCCCCCTCCTTGCCAAAGCTGCCTGAGCTTGGAAATACTTGGAGGGGGGTATCTTGGCCAGTGGCCTCAGATGGTGCTCAGAGTGTCCCTTATTTGGGAAATTGGGGTGGGTACAAGAAGGCAGGTGGCCAAGTGCACAGCTCTTCCACCGTGCTGCACCAAGGCAAGCCGGAGAGGCAGTCAGTGTCAGGTGGGAATGCCTTCCTGGCCGTGGGAGAGCCATGCAGGCAAGGCGGCATCTTGGCATCAGGAGCCTCGTCCCCCTTTCCACTCCACCTCCCACCTCCTGCATCTCCTCTATGCACCGCACTGCCCCTGCCGAGTCTGGCCTCCGGCTCCCCAACAAGTGGGAGAGCAGCCTGCTTAACCCTTCACTGACTGGCCTGGGAGGAGAGGGGAGGGGAGGGGAGGGGAGAGGAAGGGCAGCTCCTCTGGTCCTGAGAGGGGAGAAGGAAAAGGCCAGCAGGCAGGAAGGCATCTGGGCAGGGGACCATGCTGCCCTCCCACTTTGAACTGCCCTGCTTGGGTGAAGGGGAAGCAGCGCGCAGCCAGTGTGCCACACACTCGCTCGCTCTCAGATCAGAGGGGGTGGGGGGAATTTGCGATATTTCTGGGAATATCAATGACCCCAGGGGGGGGGGAACGTGAGAGAGAATAAAATACGGGGTTTTCCCGGCTAAATTAGGAGAGTTGACAGCTATTCTTAAATGTGATCCTATAGACTTAAATCTCACATCTAGATACTAAACAGGAAGATACCTTAAATTGGTTCAGACATGCATGATAATAAACATGAGAACCATTTAGTTTTCGAGGATGGCCATGAATAAAAATTGCTAATTGCAGCATCAGTTTCTGCAAAATACTATAAAATGTGCATTAAGATGAAAAAAAAAAAAAACCAGTTGTTGAATGGTTCAAATGGATACAACTACCACACTGGATATGCTGTTTTTGTCCGTTTTGGACAATCAGTCTGCCCTTTTCTGTTTGTCCTATGTGAGGAAAGTTTTTCTAGCTTCACAGAGGGAAAAGCAGTTCTGTACATGGAAATATTGTGGAAACCCTGCTTTAAAAAAAAACTCACTCCTTGGTTTCTCGCTTTCTTATAGGGCTTGAAAATTCCTCCATGAGCTGTCTTGACCAAAATCTCAGCAAAGGTTAAAACAAATCACATCACTAGATACTATTGGGAGAAGATATCCTAGTTTGCATTAATAGTATACTGAGCAGAGCAAACCTATAGGAGAGTAAGAACAGACAAAAAGAAAATATTTTTTCACCCAGCGTGTTGTTAGTCTGTGGAACTCCCTACCACAGGATGTGGTGATGGCATCTGGCCTGGATGCCTTCAAAAGAGGATTGGACAGATTCCTGGAGGAAAAGTCCATCACTGGTTACAAACCATGATGGAGATGTGTAATCTCCAGACTTAAAACCAGGCATTTCAAGGGCCAGATGCAGGGGAGTGGTATCAGGAGACAGATATCTAGTCTCGTGCGCTCCCAGACGCATCTGGTGGGGCCACTGTGAGATACAGGAAGCTGGACTAGATGGGCCTTTGGCCTGATCCAGCAGGGCTCTTCTTGTGTTCTTATGTTATTATATTCTTATGAGTTACTTGACGCTATGGGTAAATATACAGGCCTCTTCAAATGCCATCAGAGGCAGCTGCTCTTTGGATGTCTAGTATTTCCTCAAACAAAAAACCTTCTGAATAGTTTGCATATCTTCATCCCTTGTATTTTGTTATCACAGTAAAACTGAAATTACTGAGTGGCCTTTGGACTAGATCAAAAACATCCGTCTTTAGCATTCTGGCTGATTATGTTAATGAGCTTATGTCACTGGCAGCAATTCCAGGACAATCAGGTGGTTTTGTTCCTTTAGCCAAATGTCCTTCCTGTAGAACAGGCCTGCCCAAAGTCCGGCCCGGGGGCCAAATCCGGCCCGTCAGACCATTCTGAGTGGCCTGACCCTCCCTCCCCCTCCTTTGCCCCATTTTTTTTAAAAAAAATCTTCTGCCAATACTGACACTGCTGGGAAGCTTGGGCAGCTGGGCAGACGTGCAGTCTGCCGCCACCGGCACTGCAGGGGAAAGTGTGGGGGTGGGCAGGCCAGTGTGCCTCTGCCACCACCAAGGACCTTTGGGGCGGGCTGGCAGGCGAGCCGTTGCCACCGCTGGGGAGCTTGGGGGGGTGCAAGGTCGCACAGATCACCTCTTCCAAGGGACGACCTGTGGCCACGGCTCCCTGTGCTTCCTTTGGTCCCCACCTTCCTTCTTTCCTCCTTCCCTTGGTCCCCACCTTCCTTCCTTCCTTCCTCCCTCCATTGTTCCCCACCTTCCTTCCTTCCTCTCTTGGTTTCCACCTTCCTCCCTCCCTCCCTTGGTCCCCACCTTCCTTCCTGCTGGTGGGGTTGCAAGGGGTCAGTGGGTGGGGCTTATGGGTCAGTGGGTGGGGCTTTCAGTGGGGTGGCAGGGTCGGGGAGCAACTGGCCCCTGACACATTTTCAGCCACCAAATCTGGCCCTCCTTACAAAAAGTTTGGGCACCCCTGCTGTAGAACAATTCATTGGAAGAGTCTCATCATTTTTGACTTTCCTAAAAAAGTCCTTGCACCACATCTCATTTTCAGATTAATCCTGCTTATTCTTTTGCTTTTAAGAAGCAAGGGAAAGCAACAACTGGTAAGAAATAAAAGCTACAACTTCAAAATAAAAAACCATAATGGATACAGATACTCAAGAGATTTATAAGGTGACAAGCAACTAGAAATTAAAAATAGAATATTAAATACCCCCATACCAGTTACTGGGAAGTACGAGTATGAATGTTGGCATGCATGGGAACAATAATGATACATATTTACATATTTATTTATAAATAACAGACCTTTAGGCACACTCCAACCAAGAATACAAAACACATGAGATTTAAGGCAAAACTTAATTGATTTTCATCTGGACACTCTCTCAGTTATTTTATTCTCTATTGTCAATTGCCACAGCAAGACAGCAAGAATCTGACGATCCCCAGAAGAAAGAAAAAGACATAAAACTTGATATTGTATAGCCAGTTGACTTAGTAATTTCAATTGATTATTGTTGCTTTTTCCTGTTACATCATGTCACCTCCACATTATGGCAATCCTATGAATGTGAGCTCTCAAAAATGTCCCTGTTCTCAACCACCCTTTTCAGCTCTTGCAAACACGTACCTGTGGATTCCTTTGGGAGCCAATCCATCTCCCACATGATCTTTCTCTTTATCTGGTTCCTTTAAACCTTCACAACATTACTGCCTTTTTTCAGAACAGCTTGCCTTCTCCTGATGCTGGCAAAGTATGAAAGCCTCAGTTTCATCCCCCCCCCTTTTTTTTTTTTGCCTTCAGAGATACTTCGGGTTTGATTTGTTCTGGAACCCACTAATTTGTCTTTCTGGCGGTCCAGGGCATCTGAAAAGCCCTCTTCCACCTTATTTCAAGCCTTTATTACCACACCTTGAGCATCAACTCTTGCATGAAAAATTAGAACCATGGTCCTGCACTTCTTGACATATCCTTTCTCAGGAATTGGAAAGTTTATTGAACTTGTCCAGTTTGTGGAACACAGTTTTGTTTTTCATATTTGTTGCATATTCTGGTTAGGATTTTGATGAATTTCGTCTATGTGGCTTGAAACAGCTTTATCAGTAATTTTATCTACTCTGCTCTTTCTTCATGCTTTCACAGCAGCTCTCACTTCAGTTTCTTGAACTGCAGTTTCTTCATCAAGTTCTTGGAGGTAAAACATCATGACAGCATTTAAGCAGCACTACATCATTAAAAACCACACTTATCTTTTAAAGTATATCAGTCTTTTGTTTCAGTGGGATATTACATTTTTCTTTCTTCTTGACAGAATATTTTCCAGAAAAGCCATTAAGAAAATATATACAGTACTGTATTTGACAACTAGAAAATTAAAACCCATGGACATTGTTTGCTAAGCTGCACTCTTTTCCTCGTGTTTGACTGAGGTTCCACAAATTTCTTCCCTCGCATCAAAGTAGGGGAAGTATTTTGGAAATCTGAGGTTGACAGCCATAATTTTAGCCACCCTGAAGCTGTGACTCACATCACAATTTCTGTCAGTTTGTGCTGAGCAACCGGAGACACTGGCATTCATTAAATGTTTTTCAGGAGAGGCAGCCTTCCAAATATGCCTCCCCTCTTTTCCATCATGATTTGCTGATAGCATCTGTTCCACACAACAAAAACCACAAAGCTGCAGGAAGCAAGAAAATCTGCAGCCTATTGGGGGGGGGGGAGGGGGACAGTTCTTCTGGGCCTGTGCCTGTCTTTATTAAGCTGACTGGCTTTTCACAACACTAAGCTCTTTACTGTTGGTTTTCAGAGATTAAAGCTTTAAAAGCCATACAAACTGGAACACATAAAATTTGACAGCAAAAGTTATTTTAGAAATTGTAAGAGTACTTAAAATACTTAACCCATTCCACACAGTTAAAAAATGTTCTTTTTCGATATACATAAAAATCCTGGAGTGCACAAGCAATCCTAAAATAGTTGTGAGTTGTTTCGGGATGCTTGGCCGTGTTCTGGAAGTTTTTCTTCTTGCAAGGCAATCAGGGAACTAGGAGTTCTCTCTGTGCAGCAGAGTCTTTCACACAATTATAAAAACCCATTCTCACTCACTCTGTACCACAGAGCACAGAGAGAAACTCCTTGTTCCCTGATTGCCTTGCCCTCTGAAGATGCCGGCCACAGAGTCTGGAGAAACATCAGGAAGAAAAACTTCCAGAACACGGCCATACAGCCTGAAAAACTCACAACAACTATCAGATCCCGGCTGTGAAAATCTTCAAGAATAAATCCTAAAATAGCTGAATGTGTATCCATTTGGGAGAACTTCAGAAAATGTGATATTATTTCGTTGTAGACCTGAAAAACATGGTAGGACAGCAAACCTTCTGGTCAGGTAATAGCAATCTCACTGGATCAAACCATATATTCCTTTAGGCAAATCATAACAAAGTGGAAGACTGTCAGACATTTGTGACTTTCAGCAAAAAAATCTACTACCTCCAATATAATCATCGACTAGCAATCACTGATTGTTGCAATCAAAATCTTGCTGCTTCATGTGGATTGTTGCACTTGAATAGGCCCCCCAAATCAATGTGGATTTTGCGACTCAATTTCTCTCCATAAGTACAATTGATGCAAATGGGTCAGCTCTGCTTGCAACTCACTTTTGCATAGTGTGATTTAACTATGCTAAGTAACAAGATTTTGGCCATTGCGAAGCAATACATCTCCTTATTAATCGTGCAGTCTAATATATTTGGCTGGGTGAGATGGCGGGATTGATGAGTGAAAAAACATCCATAAGGAAACCTCATCTAAAGACACAAACAAAAGTGCATGGTTCAGTACAAATTAACACAATACTAGGTCCACAAGAACTGGCAGCACACTTCAGCAGATTGAATTAAACCCTATCAGAAATATATGACCACTCAGAGCTGCTGTAACCAATCCAGCCACCACCGGAAAGTAAGCATTTTGTCTCCATTTGATTCTGTAGCCATCAGTGACACCACCCTGCATCATATGGATAAGTAAGAAAAGAACCAGTAATATGGATGTAATGAAACTTCAACAAATGCTCAGTACAGACAAGCTAAAAGTTAGAAAACATCTCAGAAAGACTATTACTATTTTAGATTAAATGATCGGTAGCTGCTGAATAGGACTCATGAATCCACAAAAGGTACACTGCAGAGTCTCTGTTTTCCACTAGATCATTGATTAGGAAAAGGAACAAGGCCCTTTGTTTCCAAGGAATTAACTTTTATGGATTTACTTCAAATTCCGGAAGGAAAATCCGTATCAGAGTTAACCAGCAAAATGACTGGATATTCTCTTATTTCAAAGATTAGGGTAGACAGTGCAATGAGTACTTAATATTTTCCACTTTCAGCAGTTCTGTCTCAGAAGTTAACCTCATTATTAACCTTTCAAATTTGGAAAACTGGAAACACTATTTTCTGAATCAGGAAAACCATTTATGAAAGGAATTCTGTTCTTCCATGATATGGTTTGCAGTCTTGGGTTAATTATTTTGCTTAATTATTTAATAGTTTAAAATGCAACAAAAAGATGCTTAAATTCATATCAAGTGAAGAAAAATTTAAAATGCTGGAACGATAAAGGTACTAAAAAGAAAACAGCCATCAAAATGTTTCTAAAGATTTGTTCTTTCTGTCCTAAATGGAATTTTATGAAGATAACTGTATTTAAATTGTATCTTAATGTAAGTTGAGTTTTTTGGCCTTATTTTATTTTGGTTATGATGTTGTTTGTAAATAGCCTAGAATGGCCTTACTTCCAGATGGGCAATATAATAAACAAACAAATAATAAATAAACAAATAAACAAATAAATAAATTGGAGTGCTGCAGCTTCAGTAGCTTTGCCCTCAGTAAGGTACATCATGTTTAGGTGGAGCCTTGTATAGAGTCCACATAGATTCATGAAAAGACACTCCTGGGTGCTCTATGAAAGCCATCAGTAAACCACAGCAATTAAACCAAACACAGAACTAAAAATAGAGTTGCTAATCACAACAGAGCTGCTAGGTTCAGATGTTCTCCATCAATTTGCAATGATGGAATGGAGAAGAATGCAAACAATTGTTCCTTCCTGTATAATTCGATTGTTGCATTTGTCTGCGTTGGGAGGCCAAAACCCGGTACAATGGGTTCTGTGCTTGGAAGTAAAAAGAGGTTCTCATTCATTGTGGTGTGTATGTGTGTGTGCGCGTGCGCACGCGTGTGTGTTGTCTTGATACAGTCATGACCATCTCTTTCTGACTCCATGTCCATGGAGTTTTCTTGGCAGGAATACTGGAGTGGCTTGCCAGTTCTTACTCCAGGTGCCTACAGCACCTGGTATTTCCTGGTGGTCTCCCATCTAAGTACTAACTAGGCCTGACCCTGCTTAGCTTCCCAAATCAGGCGAGATTGGATATGTTTAAGGCATCTAGGCAGCTTCTCAATCATTTGGGGTGTGTACGAATGTAAAATAGGCCCATGATTCAGATCTTTCTTTTCTAATGCAGATCTATTTTCCCCTCATTTTGTGAGTAAATGAACATCCTCACAAGCAAAAACAAAAACAAGCAATCAGAAACAGTGCCAGTATCTGATAAATGCAGAATTGCAGCATTTTTTTTATAAAAAAGTACATTCAAAATCCTAATAAGTACCGATTTCAAATTTTCTGAAACAAATCGCCATTCCATTTATGTTAAGATATATTTAACTTAGTAGATCCTATGGGCCTCTTATGATGTTGGGGGCCAAGAGAAACTTCTCTCCCACAAATTTCAAAGCCCAAGAGTCCTGTATGGAAGAACATAGTGTAAAAACAGCTCACGGTGAACTCATTAGAATTATTTGTTCTTCTCATTTAAATATTGAACCAACACTTCAAAATCCCTACATTTGTATCAGACTTTTGCTACATTTTTATCGTATGAGATGTTCTCATCCATCTCTAACAGAGCTTTGGAGACATAAACATAATGGCTCTACAGAGATCTGAGCCAGAATAAGAAGATTTATATTTCAGACCTTGCAAAAAGGTTATATATTATTAGAAATGTATAAGGTGTCCAAGTTAATATTTTTTCTTGGAGATGGGCAAATCCTTGGGGGAAAGTTAAATGACATTTATACTCCAAATATTGCAATTTAAACTGAGCCCCCAGATGTTCCAATGGGCGAAAAGACAGATTTTTTACTGATGGATAAAACTACACTTAGCGGTAACTAGCCTGACAATGAGACAAATATATATGCATCTAGAATATTTGAAAACATTTACATTTTTTTATTGAAGAGATACAATCATGTTATTGACGACCACACAAAAAGTTACACCATTAAATCCTTAAAAATTCTGAATCATATTGCTTATTGAAATGATTCCTATTGAGAAACTAATCTGAAATTTGGCCATCCTGGTCTTCTTCAGGAGGTTCACAACTGTGGTAGAGTTCAGAATTCATAAATAACACTGCCAAGTTGACAGCTAAAAATGCTGAAAATTCACACACACACACACACACACACACACACACTTACTAAAAACCCATACCACACACATTTAGCATGAAGACTTGCACAACAGTAGGCTCAAATGAGAAAGGGCATAGGTTTCAGCCAGTTCTGAACAGTGATTAACATTATCCAGGTTACCTTAAATCTTACTATTGCAAGCACTTGCAAAGTCCCCTCCCAATTCTTAGAGTCTATCAGTACTCTCTTTCAGAGATCTCTACTTCCTAATCACTGTAACTACAAATAACTATTATGTGTCCCACTTCCCCATTAGTTAGAAGTGGAAAGAATTTTGGGCATAGTGACCCATTATGAGGGAATTATGCAGACAAAAAGTGCAAAAAAGGGGCCTTTGGGTAGATGTGTGCTACTCACATTTGCCCCTTAATTTATATATAAAAGTACTTTAAAGGCTGATGACCATTGGTGGGGGCAGAGATATAATTTTCAAAGCTTGCTGTTACACTTCCCAGTCAGAATAACAAATATTTTGGCTACTCCACATAATGATGTCATCTCTGGCCATTCTGAGGTTGTCCTGGCTCATTCTGCCATTTTCCCCCTGATTTAAACAGATCATCCTAGTATTTGCATACATTAAAAACCCATAGATGATACTCAATTAAAAAAAAAAACTGTGCAGATGAGTAACTACTATATATAGTAACTACAGTGGACCCTCGTATAACAACTGGTTTGTATAACATAAAATCTGTACAACATAAAAAATTCCAGATAAAAGGTGACATTTGCTTAAAAGAATCACCTATGAGGTGAATCCGTACAACATAAAAATGGTCGCGATTAGGGATTACTCTGTTTTCAATTCATTCCTATGGGAATTTTGTATAAAGGAAAATTTGCTTAACATAATTTCATTTGGAATGAATTAATTCTTTTATAAAAGTTACCACTGTATATAGTTACTATATGTGCTGGAACAAACAGAAGCAAAGCTGAACAAAAGTAGAATACATAAGAAAACCCAAAAAGCAAGGTCTCCCCACCCAACCCCTGCTCTCACTCCACTGGTCCCACCCAGCCACCCTCACTACAAACCACTGAAGGCTGCCAGGTTCCTATCACAAGCCATAACCCTCATGGGCACTTGGTCATCTACCAGTGTTGCAGACTGAATTTTACCCAAAATAGTTATGGCAAACACAGCTGTCAATTTCAACCAACAATTTACAAAACTGTAGCTTGCCCAAGGAAAACATAACAATTATGGGTTTCAAACTAATTGAATTTACTTGCTGAACATTTTAATATAGGGTTTAATGTTGGATAACACCATCTCAGCAGATATTTAAAAACATTGTATCACAACACAAGAAAATGGTCCTTATGGAAATAGCAAGAGCTGCTTCCAAGAATAATCAGTGTAGGCATAGTCATTACAAACTAGGGATAGGGAGGAAATGAAATAAGGAAATGCTGTTTCATCATTTCATTATGTAATGCAACAAAACAAAAAAACAACAAAAAACAAGGAAGCAGCATTTTGTTATAGGTAAAACGAAATGGCTGTTTTTTTCATTGAAACGAACTGCTTTGTTCCATCATTTTTGGGCACCTGCCGAACTGTCAATGGCTGGACCCCTTTAAACTTGGCCCAGCTGGCACCAGGGGAATTACCTGTTACCGACTAGGCCAGGTATAAAGGGCTCCAGCCATTAACATATGGGCAGGAGATCTCAGAAAATGGTGTGGAGGTCAGTTCCAGCAAGCGTGCTGCCCTCCTGACCATTTTCTGAGTGCTCCTGCTGAGCTGTCAATGGCTGGACCCCTTTAAACCTGGCCGAGTCAGTACCAGAGGATCCCCCTGGTGCCAACTAGGCCAGTTTTAAAGAGGTCCAGTCAATAACAACACAGCAGGAGCCCTTTAAACAGGCTCCTGGAGTTTCGGGCACCAAATCTGGTGCCTCTGGGACCCAGGGGAGCCTTTTCATTTCATATCTTATGCATTTTTAAAAAAAAAATCATAAGAAAAAACAAAACAAAACAGGCATGAGCACAAAATGAAACAAAATGAAACATTATTTTTTCCGTTTCGTGCCCATCCCTATTATGAACTCTTATTGCAGAAGATTCTGTAGTGTTTCTTGTTTCTTTGTGCATAAACTAATATCTCAACGCTACTGATATTTTTATATTTAAAACTATAGGGCAAAATCCTGTTTGTATTTCTTTATGGTTTCAATAAATTGGCAGGGATAAGTGTGGCTACTTGATGAAGTATGCAACATACAGCATTTTTTCATCTGCCAGATCACACCACTTTCTTAAACAACAGAGATGTACCATGACACGTTATCATTTTGCCACAACTAGCCCCTCTAAGTTACTTTAGCCTTATCTGAACACTAGTAGGATTCTGGCCATTAAGTCTTTATTCCAAATAAAAAGTTGCTTTTCTCTTCACTTGTAGCATCACATGTATATGTATTTGAGGATTTACTGATGCGAAAAGCTGCTGGCTTTAATTAGAATGGCATTTCTGTAATAATATTAACCCTGATATACCAAATTCATCCTCCTCTATAAGTAGTATCTGAAAACAGAAAGGCCATGTAGGGATCAATACCAGATCACTTAGCACATATTTCACTTGCCCAGAGAAATAGAAATAAAGAAAAGAAAATGAAAGCCAAGCCTTATTGAATCAATATTATAATCAGAGAAGAAAATTACTGTGTCAAATTCATGCTGCAGGAACATAAACACTTTCACATGTTGCATTTGCAGCTACCGGACTAATTTCAGATCACCATTTTCTAGTGCTACAAATCTGGGTGGTTTAATATGTATAATATTCAAAATTACATATTATGCAAGTCATTTTTATTTATGGTTGCATTTACTCCCCAGTAGTATGTTTGATTTCTGGCACTGTTTCTGTTGTTACCATTAATAAGAAAGAGTCAGTGTAGAGCAAGTATTATTGGGCTGGATTTGTTATACGAAGAGACCCAAGTTTAAATGTCTGAACAATTGTAAAGCTTACTTGATTCTCTTGGGCCAGCCAGTTTCTACTAATCATGTTTATTTTATAGAATTTTTATGGTTAAATGGTAAGAGCTCAACCATGCCATTCATTTTACTGGCACATGTACTGTAAATATGGTAAGTAATGGGTTAGGGTTAGGGTTAGGGTTATATAGACTTCTGATAATGTTGTTCTATTCTCCATAATGTATGGAAACTTCTCATAATCTTCTATTGAGATCACTCTCATTTTGGCATCATTCTACAGATGGCAAAAAAAGGCCTCTAGATAGAAGACTACTGGAAATACCCATAAGTGACACACTGCCATTTGATGTATGGTGGGCAAATATAGGGAAATGTGGGATCAAGCAGCCTGATTCACAAAGAAAAAAAGTAAAATGTGGTTTCTTTCAGATATAACAGATTAGTTGTTATTTGCTATTTATGTATCATTAGATTATCTTTAGAAAATATTATAATCTTGACTTTCTCAAATTTCCACTGCAACAGATACTAATTAGTTCATGTATGTTTGACTTTATCACAATTATTTGTTAATAACCACATTCAAAGTAAAATCTGTACCATCTACACCCTCCTCACCAAACATGTATAATAAATGAGCTATTGCTCAATACATCTATTAGAAGTGGGCTGCACACCACAGCAAAAACAGATGCCACAACTCATTTTGTAGTGTTTATTGCAGCAGAACACAGCTGTCTGCATGAAAACTTTTGTAATACAGTAGGAGCCCCATATCTGCAGGGGATTGGTTCCCGGCCGCCCGCAGATAATGAAATCCATGGATAAGAGGGAACACTCTTATCTGAGGGTGCCAAGGGTGAAAGCAGTAGGAGAGCCCACCAGCACCCTGGTGAACCCCGCCTGCACTCTTGCAGGCTCCCCCGGACTGCACAGCCACATTGTCCTCTGCCACTCTTGCAGGTGGGTGTGCGGGCTCTCCCAGGCCGCACAGCCACTTCCTCCTCCACCACCACTGCCATTCTTGTAGGCGGTTGGGTGGGCTTTCCCGGGCCTCGCGGCCTCCGACGACAATGACGCCACCACCGCCATAATAAAAAACAAAAACACAAGATGAAAAGCAAAGAAAAGACAAATTAAATGAAGAGAACCAGAGGCAGAGTTAGCACCAGCCATTAGCCACATGATTTAAAAAAAAAAGGTCTTTAATAATTCCTACGCTGTTTAGGGTTTTGTATGTTATCATTAAGACTTTGAGGTTAATGCAGAAATGTATTGGAAGCCAGTGCAGCCCAACCAGAACAGGGATAATGTGTTGAAATCTATTTGTACCAGTTAATAATCTGGCCACAGAGTTCTGCACTAGCTGCAGTTTCTGCATTGGCCTCATAGGCAGCCCCTCATAGAGTGCACTACAGTAGTCTAATCTTGAGACTACAAGTGCACGTACCAGTTTGGTAAGGTCCCCCATCTCATCATGTATTTAGTAAGATATAGAGCTAGTTGAGCAATTCAAACAGTCATAGTATAATCCCAAGATAAAGAAAAATTCAAATACTACTTCCGGAATAATGTTACAGCTTCCTTTTCATCATGGGAAAATTCTTTCCATCTAAGATACACAAACATTGGTTTGATACACTTGTTTTCACTCTCCTATTCCCTCATACAAACATCTCAGACTCAAAAGCACGTTCAATACTAAAACTATGCTGATCTGCTAAACACTTTTATCTTGCTTTGGACAGGCATTTTTGCTCAGCTGTCCCTCACTTATTCCTAGAGTTCCATTGCTTACTATGTTTGCAGACAGATTTACAAAAGCACCTCATATTTCTGTAAACAAGCTAGACTGAGACTTTCCCTAAATTACAACATTTCTACCCACGGAGAACAAAGAGAAAAACTCCTCTTATAGAGATTAACTGGGCAAAACAGTGACTGGATACAGTATTTTGGATTATATCTCTAGTAAGGCTAACCTTCACACAAAATGGGTAATATGGCATGCTGTATTCCATCAATAACTGTAAAATTCCGTTTGGACTGCAGTCATATATTCTCCCTTTGTATTTTTTAAAAATCACACTTCTATGATTGCTGGTGCTAAGCCACTTAATAATTCTGAGAAAAGGAAAGGTTCCACTCCATTGTTAATTTGTAATTGTTGTTAATTGTAGTTAATTGGGTAGATTAGTGATTATTTGGACCCCTTAAAGTCCTTTATAAGCATTGCTGATCTGCTGAAAACAATAAACATTGAAGAGCCTCGTGGCGCAGTGGTTAAATGCCTGTACTGCAGGTAAAACTGTGCTCACGACCTGGGTTCAATCCCCGGTAGCAGGCTCAAGGTTCACTCAGCCTTCCATCCTTCCGAGGTTGGTAAAATGAGTACCCAGCTTGCTGGGGGGGGGGGCAATGTGTAGCCTGCACTCTGTAATAAAAATTACAGAGGGCAAGATGGCGGCGATCAGCACAGACGTTAGCTGAAGCAGCCCTGGCCAGCGTCGATGCATTCCAGGTCTCAAGAGGGTAATTTCCATCCTACGATCACCCACTGGGAGCAGAAGAAAGCCCAGATTCGCTCCGAGGCATCCCGGGTGTGGTTCCCCTCCTCCTCTGTGAGGGTAGATACCCCTGGGAAATAAATCACTCGTGCATCTGAGACCGTGGGAGAACCGGACGGTGAAGAAGCTGCCCCCCTCCTCTGCAAGTGAGTGGCTTTCTCTTCATCAGATAGCCCTTTTAAAGATATAAAATCAAGGAAAACTCACCTAAAGAAAATCCGCTCTCTTCTAAATACCTCTTTGACTGCCCCTTTGCTATTTGCTTTCGGAAAGGGCTGCTTTTATTTTTCCGTTAAAAGGCAGATAAAACTCCAAAAATCTACTTTCACTTTTGTTATTCTGGCTCCTGTTGGCTCAAATGTGGTAATTAAAATTGTAAACCGCCCAGAGACTACTTGTAGTAGTATGGGGCGGGACATAAGCAGAACACTTTGCTTTGCTTTTGCTTTGCTTAAAAAGGAATACAAAACTTCCTCTCTCTTCCCCTCAGCAGGTGAGCCACCAGAAGGCTTCCTATATCTCAAGATTGTTAAACTGCTTAGGCAAAGGGGCATCTAGGCAGCTACACTGTTTCAGGACCAGCAGTCACAATTGCTGGAACCAAACTACAGTGGAGCAGTCCTAACTTGTACCAAACAAATCGTAGCCCCATACAGGGACCTATAAAAGGTGCAGGCTGGCAATGACATGTAATCATGTGGTTACTGGGGAAAGAAGCTAACCATTTCATCCTAACCAAAGTCCAGGATAAATGCCTGTCTGATCCCACCATCAATCACACTCAACAATATTATTAACATGTTTTCAACTCTAATTACAGCCCACCTCCAATGTTGTTCCAAGTCTCAGCCTGAGGAGCAGCAGAATACATTTAGAAATTCCTAATCGGGGACTGAACTGAATCTGTGTAAGTAGAATTCTACCACTATACTAGCTCCCAGTTAATAAGTTTTGCTATTTCTTCTTTTATTGCAAGTGTTCATTTAATGTTAAGCTTGCCACTCTTCTCAAAGGTCCACTGCACACAAGTACCATAGCATCTTAGCTTAAATATTTATTGAGACACGACACTCAACCTCCTTTATTCATTAGAGACTCATTTGACAAACAATGCAATTCATCTGGTCCAACTGTATATATGCAATACTATATATACTGATTAATTTTAAATTCAGACTCTCTCCCTGTCTTGCACACAGAATCTTAAATAACACAAAGACAGCACTCGTTTTTCTCAACAAGAAGCTGTCCTGTTTAAACAGGTACTCAGAGTAATACCATAATCCTGACTGTCAGACCCCAAGTATAAAGCTAATATATTTTGTTTTTAAATGTCTGTTTTTAAACTACTTGAGTAAGTTTCATAAAAATACGTTCCCTGGCACTTGATTCTCCATTCTGATGCTTTATTACCCAACATTAATTATTCAACACGACACTTAAGATTTCAACAGAATTTCAGTGCATTAATTTGAACACGATATTCAAAATGCCATTCAGGGTTAACATGTACATCATTCATTGCTTTCTTTGGGGTAATCTGGTCTCTGAAACACCTACCACTGACTAATTCACTGTCTTCAAATCTCCATTTTGAAATGGGAACCTCAAACCTTACAGTCACAATATTTGTCCTAGGGTTTTGTGTTTTTCTTAATTTTATTTTTGTTCCTTCCCACATCTTCTCCCTTGTAAAAAAAATCATGGCCTGATTTTTTTTGATCTGGTACTCCAGCAGGTCTCCCATCTTGCCTTATTATTGGTTTTGGATATTTAACACATTTATCATTATTGACTCAATAACTGATTCCAATCAAAATGCATGCTATTGAAGACTGTTGACCTATTATGGCACCATGCATGAAAGCATGGGTGGTGGAATAGAGATGTACATAATCCTCTTCATGCACAAACCCTATTCTTCCTAGAAGTAAGGCAGATTTTCCTGTGGTCAGTCCAAAGGGCAGGACTCTCTGAACACATTTAGCGAGATCATGATCACTGGAGTACTGAGAGCATGTGGAGCTCAATGTGCTCTCAAATTTCATTACAGAGTATTGTACTGCATATGTACCTTACCTTAGGTGGGACTGGGAAAGTGTTCTTTGCACATCCAGACATATTGTCCCCATAAGGATTACCGATAGATGAAAACCTGAACACAAGTCTGTCTCTGTGACGGATCATATACTGCACATCTTTTTTTCTTCCTTTTATATCCCCCTTTTTCCCTACAGTTCTATATACACATTTCAGTTATCAACCTCACATGAAGGCCACACAGACTACTGCTTAAGGCAAGCATGTTCAAACTTTGGCCCTCCAGATGTTTTGGACAGCAACTCCCACAGTCCTTTGCCACTGGCAATCAAAGCTTAGAATTCTGGGAGTTGTGGTCCAAAACATCAGGAGGGCCGAAATTTGGACATCCTTGGCTTAAGGCATCGGATGGGTAATGTTCTAGGGCACATTTATTAATTTATTTGTCTCATTTATTTTTTGTAGACCACCTTTGTCCCAATGAGTAAGTCACAGTGGTAAAGTAGTACTCAAAGTAGATCACAGTGTTAAAAGAACATGATTGAAAGACAACTAAGCTATAATGATAGTTAAAAATAAAATGTACAATTAAAGTGGACCCTCGTATAACAAACAGTTTGTATAACATAAAATCTGTACAACATGAAAATATTCCAGAGATAGGGGAAATTTGCTTAACAGAATCATCTATGGGGCAAATCCGTACAACATAAAAATGGTTGTGTTTAGGGATTACTCTGTTTTTAATGCATTCCTATGGGAAATTTGTATAAAGGAAAATTTGCTTAACATAATTTCATTTGGAAGAAATTAATTCCTTTATACAAGGTAGCACTGTATAAACATTCAAAATTCAAAATATAAAAAATAAATGTAACTAAAACAGTATTCAGGGGCCTAGCTGTGGCTATTAAAAGCATACAAGCAAATAGCAAGGCTGGGAAGGAGGGAGCGAGGAGACAACACTGCACCTGTTGTGTTGGGTCACCTACTGCATTTGTCTGCTATGATTCATATATATAAATTCCTATGCTAATAACTACTATTGTGTACTGACAAGGAAAGGCAAAATAACATCCTTGTTCAAATCACCTCAAAACTGAAAACCTACAGTAATTGACCTTCACATTTAAGTTCACTTATTCTAAATATAATCAAATTCTAGGACATCTGAGTACTTAACTCTACCAACTATCAAGATTAAAGACTCTGCATTCATGACTATTTTCAGATTAACGGTTGACATATAAACAGGCACTTCTACATTCTAAATGATGTAATGAATGTTATCACTTCCAAACAGAACATCTTTATTCACACCTCCTGATTTATTTCACTTCCATTTGGAAATCAATCTGCAGAATGAACCATTGACTGGCATTCCCCTCACTCTTCAATCTTTTGTGTGCATATAAAAAGAGGCAAAAACTGGATCCTTGCCTTCTCCTCTATGGGATGCATGCCTAGAGATTATTAAGTAGTAAATGCTCCTGCACAAAAGACTTTTACCCAAAGAAAATCTTCCTTCTTCTTTGTCTGAATTTATACATTTGGAACAATTGTTTATGGCAGAATATTTTCAGTGAATAAATACGTTTTCAAAACCACTTTACTGCAAGTTAACTCTAAAACAACCCAGTTCTTAAAAAAAAACAATACCCTCTGGTTTATTAATGTGGGATATCATGCTTCCATATAACAATAATACAAAAAGGCAGGAAATTGCTATACACTATCATGTCCATGTTATCAACAGAAAAAAAGATGCCAGGCTTTTACCTTGCCATCTAAATGTTGACAACATCTATTGAAGCAGTAAAGATGGTCTATATTTTCTCTTCTGGTCACGATCACAGAGTGATACCAAGCAGGAGAAAATACGTACGTGAGTAGAAAATTACGTGAGCCATGTGACATGTCTTTGGAAGGACTGGGACAATAAAAAAACTTTCATTTTGAATGCAGCCTCAACTAAGAAAACTGTCTGGCTTTTTTCCATCTTGCCAAGGACCCTACATCAAAGAAATAAATCCTAGCAAATCCATCTTTTGCCATCTTATAACCTATTGGTACTGCTCTGCAGAAGGGGGTTTCACCCCCAAAATATTAGCAATGTTTTTGTTATTTTTATAGTAGCCTAAAGATATCACCTGTTCCATTTTGGATTTGATTTTTGTGATTTTTTTCATCAGTTAACCACCCCTCTAAAAAGTACAAGGCAACTGTCATGGCCGTTTTTCAACAGGTGAGAATTGCCCCCAAATCCTCAAATGTGGACCAGAACAAGAGCAAATTGTCTGCTAGCTCTGTGCCAAATTTGGTGTTGATCTGAGGTACAGTTTTGAAGTTATATTTTTTGTTTTGTTTTGAGCACTCCTAGTTTTTGAGCTGGCTTATGGAATGCTGAATTGGGCTGTCACATGATAGATACCGGTGCACTCCTGCAGAACAATAATGATTCTTAAGTTGTTCACTTGACATGCTTAAGATAACAGTGCATGGTAATTTATTCAGAAATAACTTCACAAAAATATTGTCCAATCCAGACATCCTGTACACTTTCTGTGACCTTGCTCAAAAATGCTTCTGCAGGCCATATGTGTCTTCTGATCCACACTTTGCAAGTCCTGAATTAGGTCATAAGACATATGGAATCCTTACACATATGTTTCAATGGAGTGCTTGCTGAGTGTACTATTACACTAGACAGTGATGTAGAGATAAACTTAGAAATGCCTCAGGACAGTCCCCAAGGCCTGCCCCTCATTAGGAAAAAAACTTCTGTAAACCTAATGTATCTTAATGGCTCAGAGAATCGTTTTCTGCCACTGTGACATAAAAGAAATAGGGCCTATAGCTTAACGTCTAATGTCTACATTAGAGATGCACACTTCGTGTTTCGTAAGAAGCATAAATTACCTCTGGCCAGCTGTGGCCAATCACCTTCTTCCATCTCCCCAGCTGCCTGGACCTTTCATTGTGCTCCATCCACCACAAGAGGTTGTTGCATCATGCCACTCATCACTTGGCCACTGGCCACTCATTGGCTGCATGCAGAGGCAGGAAGAGCCAGCTGGGGCATGCCACCCTAGTGAAAGGACCCTGAGGTAGTGGTCCCACAGAGCTCAATGAATGGTCCGAGTAGCTGGAGGGAAGGTGATTGGCCACAGCTGGCCAGCCGTGCTTTTTTCTTCATATACAAAGCACCAAGCGTCCACCTCTAGTCTACATCAAAGATGCCTCATTCTTTTTATTTGTATAGATTATTATATGCTTTTATTACATTAATTAGTTCCACTGTGTACTCTACTGTGAACTGCCCAGAGTAGTGGTACAGCACTAATGGGAGCAGTATATTAAATTAAAATAATAAATTAATAAACACAAACGGATAGTATACAGAGGTTGCATATGCAGAAGCAAGGGCAATGTTATACTATGTATCAGTTAAAGAACAAGCTGCAGACACTGCCATTACAACATATTCCCTTTTGCCCTACAGCCATGAGCCTACACATCAATTGCTAGACCATTTATACAATATTGGCCAAAGTGACATGCCAATACATAACATAAATCATTCTGATGTGCCTTTTTCTCTGAAGTACATGATTTCTCTCCTGAAACCACCAAATCAATTCATCAAACTGCCCTGAAACGAAAAATCCATTGCAATAGCAGTCTGATCATACAATCTCAACTCTGCCATAAGGAATATTGCCACAAATGCAATTTCTTTCACACAACTGGACTATTACTGTTCAATTCATGTGAAATCTATTGGTGAGATCTATGTGTCACTAACTTACTTTAGCTTGGAAAGCTGCCAATTAATTTAGAAGCAAATGTTGCTTACCTGTCAGGCTGTAGCAGTGTTTTTTAAATAACTGAGGTAATTAGGAATCATGAATATTACAGGACTCATTAAAATTATATTTGCTAATAGACAATACATCAAGTCCGGAAGACAAGCAACTGTCGCAGTTGATTTAAGGTCTACAACACAGAACTTAATAAGATTAACCTCTTGTCCTATATACCGAAAGTATGTTTCAAGGCTAAATACAGATTTAGCTCTTTCCAGTGTCAACACGCTAGCACAAAAACCAAAGAAAGCATGCACACAACTGAATTGGCAAACAGTATTTTTTCTGGGAAAATAATCTATATGTTCCTAATACATTTGTGTCAGGTCAAATGCAATGCTTAAAACTAAAAATACTAAGGACACTTGTAAAAAAATATTTATTTCCTGCATTTATGATGAAGACTAGATGTGAAAATCTCATCTCTGTCACAGCTGAATAATTGGACCTAAGGGCACACAGAGACATGGTATTAACAAGGTTTAAATTTATAGTGGTAAGTTTCCTTTGGAATTTAAGTAAGAGTTTGACAGGAGAAAAGCAAACACTATAACACTGAGATACGATGCTCCCAATATTAATATAGATGCATTTGGTTTCAGTGTGTTAAAAGCAGCATTATGTGAGTCTTGGTTAGATGGTATCACTGCATCTACAGGAGCTAAGATACATGTAAACAAAATCAAACCATATAAATGGGCCTGAGCTCACATCATACTTTAAACCATACAGATAACTTATAAACTGCCCCTTCAAAAACAAATAACATAGATTATTATTTGCATTATAGCATACAACAGAAGTCAGGGGAGAGAACCTGGGGGGGGGGGATAGTCATTATTTTTCTTATTGGTCTTCCTGTGGTGTGTAATAAAGCACCAATTAACCAGGCAGTGAAGCCACAGAGAAACCTGGAGCTCATTTCTGACTAAGTTCATTACCATTCAGAGAAACTTCATTCAGTTAATTTGTTAAAGAAGCTTTAAGGAACGTGCAGATAATATTTTAAATGAAAAGCAAGGGAGACAAATACTGAATATTCATGTAATCCTTGCTTAAAACAGGGTCAATGTATTCATTGTATAATGCCTATTATGCAACTGATGAAATTAAAAAAAAAAACATTATATGATAACTTCTCTTAACATCCACTCTAAATCTCAGGACTGGAGGGGGGAGTATTATCATATTCCACCAGACTTCTGCTTTTACAGTCTTCAAAGAAAGTTGTCATAAAGCAGGAACCACACACACTCCAAAACTTTTGATAAAAGAAGGTGGTTTTATGAGTTTTCTCCTTTTCTCAAAGGCCGTTTGCAGGAAATAATATCAACATGCATAAAATATTTTCCAAACACCCTTCCTTGTAAATTATCAGATCAGGTTTTTGTAAAAGCCACTTACCCTTTTCCCAGAGCTCTTCTCAGTAGAGAAAAAGAAAGGGTGGTCTGGGGTTTATCTAGATTTTATACTTGCCACCTGGAGCCAGTTTAGAGTGTCATGTGGCCCAGGTTTTCATTATATAAAATTAGATTTCTAGCTTCTGCAGGACCAGAGATAAAAGACAAAAATGTTAGTCATTCTTTTGACCAACTTTTTAAATAGAAACATAGATTTTTATGAGATTAGCAAATGAGTGAAGGCATCCAGTTTGAAAACAAATCCCTTACATGTTTAAAACTAGTGATTCTTTATAGACAGATGTTACAGTTTTAGGAACACCTGGACTTAACTGGTTTAATAGCAAATCCGGCCAGTAAACAATATAAATAAAACAGTAAAACTACATAATGCATGCTATGGAAGAGTTTATGAGAGCTGTAGTCTAGAACCAAGAACTTTTCCAGACTTTGACATTATATATTTTGTTGGCCCCTGTGGAAGAACCAAGTTCCATTTTGTCTTCCATAGGTTTCCTAGAGCTTAGCCTCTGATCACCGCTACAATAACCCCCAGTTCTAAATTCTGTAACAAATAAGAAATTAAACCACGTAATGACTCTGTCTTCAATAGCTAATTAATTGCATCCCGCAGCATTTTTTTAAAAAAAAAGAATTATTTTATTTTCTTGATTATAACTTTCCTATAAAACAAACGCTTAGTAAAAGCAAATAAAATGTGTGTCTAATTTAGTTTAAAGGTAACAAAGGGAGCACAGAACATGGTGCACCATGTGTGCTGACAGATGAATCACTTTGCAAATCAGAATACAGGAACAATTTTAAGGTGATCATCACATGGAACAATAATAAACTGAGACTCAATTACTATTCAATATTATAATGGTTAGCAATATCCTCTTATCATTAATGGCCAATAAAGATACCAATGGCAACTTTCAATAATTATATTCTACTTGCCAAATGTAATGATTTCTTAATTAATACACTGTTGAACCCAAAATCTGCTCCCTTTGTCTACACAAGGGTCTTACAAGAGCATTATTTTGCTCAACTTACAGATGGGGCATCAAAGTTTAATTACAGTGACTTGGCCAAGCTCCATTAGAGACAGTTTAATAGCAAGGATTTTGAATGAAAGCTTTCCTACTTGAATCCAACATATTGGTTCCAGCAATCTGGGGGCGTCTGGAGGGGGAGCAGCAGGAGGAAACTGTGTGCCCTCCCACCAGCAATCCTCTTTCCTCCCAGTTAAGGCTTGGCGATGGGACCCCCTCTGCTGCCTCTGCTGCTGCACGTCAGGTGAGTGGCAAAGCAGGTAGGTAGGCAAGCATGTGGGGAGTGCAGTGGCTGCAGTGCCACCCTCCTCCTCCTCCTCTTCATTGCCTTACTCTGGGCAACCGCGGGAAAGGTGTAAGGCGCACGCGTGCTACCGTGCATGCACACACACAAACAAATGCCCATATGCCCATGCACACAGGATTGGGCCCACTTTGCTGGGTGGGTGCAATGCAGTGGGGGGCGCAGGTGGGGCGCAAAAACTAACATTGTTCCCAGGCGCTCCAAACCCTTGCTATGCCTCTGAATACAACACATTACATATATTTAATCAGAGTCTAAAAACACCTCTCTGAGATCTTTAGATAGTTGATGAAGTACACTTGCAGTTCAAAGGTTATACATTAACTACTTAGCAATGCAGTTATTGTTTATCTACTTCTATCAGCAAAATATGCACTTTTTTAAATCTAAAAGGTAATCCATATTGCATAGGTCATTTCCCTTTGAATAAAATTTTATTCCAGATATTCTGATCTGCTTTTTTGATCAAGCCGTAGGAAGTATTTTGTTCCTAGTCTGTTCAAAGCCCTATCCCTCTTGCTTATCTTTTAATAGCGAATCAGTGGTGTGATGTATTCCTGAATGAAGTAATCGCAGTAGCAGTCACTTGTTAGATGGATACCATGCCAAGAGTTCCATTCTGCTTATTCACATCAGAAAGAATATTGTGGTGGTTGGGGGTGTATTTTTCAGGGAGCTTTGAAACCTGAACACATGAGCTACTGTATTTTCTGTATATTCAAATTGCTAGTTTCAAGTTCTTGTCTTTTCTCCACTAAGCAGCTAGATGCACACCTTAATGTGCTTAGCTGTGGAGGAAGAAATGTGTTTCAACATGCAGATGATTGCTGCTAGATCGAAATAAATGTTTATGCAAAACTCAAAATTCTATTAGCAACAGTTTGCCAACACTAAACTTTCATAGGAGTTGGGCTATCATGCTATTATATGTTGCAGCGAAAATAATAAAGAAGCTTCCAGTGTAATAAACTCCAACAAGCTTTACTTGGCATATGCTTTAATGCATCCAGGGAAGTGGGCTGCAGTCCACGTAAACTTATTCGAAATCAACTTGCTACTCCTTAAAGTGCAACATGACTCTGCATCCTACATATTAAAACCTCACTGTCAAAAGCCTCCAAAGATTGTTCCATTCATGCTTAAATCTGGAAACATCCCAGTATTATAAGACTGCAATGATGTAATAAATATAGCACATGAGAACGCAAGTTCAGATTTAAATTCTGAGATAAAATAATTTCAATAGACTTGCTAAAGGATTAATAACAGAATCATAAGTGAGACTAACATCAGATGGTACCAAATCCATTTTGTTTATCTAGAGAAGCTACCACACATTACCTAAAGCCAGATGGTAGCAAATGGATAGTATAGAATTGTGTTTCATAAGTGTACTAGGCCTTTTATTGTTATTATTATATCCCAAGATAAGTACTAAACACAGAATAACTCTTGTCATTTTATGTCATCATAACAAGGGGATTTTTGAAATACAGTATAACAAAACGGAACAGCACGGTACATTTGACATTCATGATCTGAACATTTCACTGCAATAAAATAACCTCCCGCCTATTGTGGGGGTTAGGGACCCACTCGACCTGTGATGACTGAAGAGCCACAATATGTGGATTCAAGTCGGATGGGGCCTGGGGGGATGATCAGATCCCCCACCGCCGCTTGCTCGGGTTGCTCTAAGACTTATTGGAGTGGCCCGGGTGAGCAGCGTTGGGGGATCTGATCATCCGCTGCCCACTAGCCCAGGCCACTCCAAGACTTCTTGGATCGGCCCAGGTGAGCGGCAGTGGTGGATCTAACCTGCCACCACTACTTGCCCGGACTACTTGAAGAAGACTTGGAGCAACCCAGGCAAGCAGCGGTGGCGGATCAGATTCACCATGGAGCTGGAGTCTGGGGCTTGGGGAAGGGGGGGAGGTTTAAAAAGCCAGGCTGGGACTCAGGAGGTGGCTGCATACTCTTTGTAACCTTGCACCACAGTCCCTTTGTCCACAGTCTGTGGTTAAGATTAAGAAAAACCCCACCTCTGCCACATATATTTTCCCAGAGCACAAGCCATTGTAGTCCAATACTGCGGTATTTGAAGAGCTAAATATTATGCACACATAGACACGCGCGTGTGTGTGTGTGTGTGTTGTGTAGATTCTGCAGATTCAGGTTGCCTAATATATTCTCTCTGTTGTACAAATAAATAATAGAGGCATAGAATCATGAAGTTGGAAGAAGCCTAGGAGGCCATCGAGTCTTAATTGATAACGAATAAAGCCAACTGTTCTTTGCCAGAATTGTAGTTCCATGATAGTACAGTGATATTGTTGTGCAGTCTAGCAAATCAACATTGTACAAGGAAATCCTATAAAATGTTCTGATACAGCAAGTTAACCTGAATACAGGTGGCTGTGAAGGGGCAATGTTGGGTGCCCACAGAAAGGACTCTGTGACACCTTTGGAATCCATGCCATAGGTTCGCCAACACTGTACTAGTATATAGCAGTATAACAGAATAGCAGCTGATGGGATAAGGTGTTTAACCACATTGGATGGCAATTGGTTTCTGTTTTAGCATGGGTGCTATTTAGCATGGGTTTTCCATGAGAAGTCAAACATGGAAAACAAACCTAGGATATTTTCTACTTACAACAAAATATTTGATCTGTTATCTCTGGAAAAAAAACACATCTTAATTTCTGCAGTTTGCTTCGCTTTCCCCCTACATTTCTCCCTACAAATAAGATTTTACTGCATCACTTGTGGGGGATACATGTGTTATGCCCACCATTCTTCTTATGGAGAGGTTGCTCAAAACTGATAAATTGGTAAAACAACAACAGTGATTTCATTAAAAATATCCAGAGGCCCATATATGCAGCAGCCAATATATACTGCAAGGCCATAGTGATTATGGAGGCATGGCAGCTGTAGGAATTGCAGCCACAACGATTCCTACATCAGTGATTATAATGACATAGGCTACGGAGGCTGCAATGGCAGAGACCATGACAACAGAGGCTGCAGTGAAGATGGAGGCCACAGCAGTGAGGGATTCTGAAGCAGCAGTGGACATGGAAAGGAGTGGGAAAGGGGCAGGAACAAGGGATCAGACTGGCAGGTTTGGGGGCTTGGTTTTGTGGTGGGGTTTCCCACCCCAAATCCCCAATGAACTGACAAAGCAATTTGTGATTTGTTGGTTGCCAGGGGCAACATTTGGGATGAACTGCCATTTTGGTGGTTTGTCCCCCATCTCTAATACACACACATGGCTGCTCCACATGGTTCTGCATAGTTTATTTTAAAACACCCTTGTCAAGTGTGTAGTGTGTTTCCCTGAGGTGTTGATTTGCCTAGGATACCAAGCAGGTTTTGTCACTGAACAGAAGTTTGAAGTCAGGTTTCCCTTTCCTAATCTGAAGCTAACAATTATATTATACAAGCTCTTTCAGAGAGAAGCAGCTTGCTACATATGCCAAAGCTAAAACATATTGACAGAAGAAAATCTTAAAATGGGGGGGGGGACTACATTAATTTGCAAAACTGCATATAGTGCAAATGAGACTCGTGTGCAAAATGTGCTAATGAAAGTGTCTGAAAATGAAGAACTGAAATATGGCAACTTTAGTTGTAGTGCATATTTCACATGTTGCAGACTATCTGCAATCCAATGTCTCAAATTCAATAGGTAAGTAACAACCAGAATAGGCCCCGCTGAAACAGTGGGGATCTGGTGATTAGGCTCCTCCGTGAATCTACTGTAAACCAAAGATTTGTTTTAAAATTTGTAAATAAGATTTTTTAAAAATCCTATTTAGAAATTTTAATTGCAATAACCTTACATAAGATAGTAAGTTGTAACATACAAGAAAGAAACAGAAATCAGCAAAAGCTAGCTATAACAAGGCTGTAATGCTTTTACTGGAGTGGTAAATAATAGTACTAAAATTATGAATCTTCCTTTCAAATAGCTCAAGATTTGCAAACTACATTTGCCAGATTGTGCCCTTTGTTTTACATAAAAAAGCTACCTCCAGTGGAAATGCAATTTGTTGTAAGAAACACACATACAGATTATAAGCAACTATGTTTGTGTATCAATACTGCCCAGTTTATTCATGGAGCAAACTTTATGTAGCCTTTCAGCATTTGTAAGCACCAATTAAGACCTGTAAATCAAGAGTAACAATGCACAATAAATGCATTATACTCTAAACTATTAGTAATAACTGTAGAACACACCTAGATGTTTAACACAATGACCCAGTTTCCTTACCCTCTAACAACTGATATGCAACAAAGTGAGAAAGAATATATATTCAGTTGGAAATACCAAATTCAGTGTAACCTACATAATACCAGGCTTTTTTTTGGGGGGGGGAGGCCTCATCTTTAAGAATAGCTAGTCCAAAGCATGCAAACATATAGAAAACATTATACCTACATATATGGAAATCCTCTTTTCCTCTGTAGAAATTCGTGAAAACTACCCTGTGAATTGTTAGATACTAACATTTATTTGGCATTAGTATCATATCCCTAGTTTCATTGTCCACAACCCATTTAATGTTGCCTTAAATGCTGCACAAAATAGCTATGAAATAAATGCTACTCCCTATACTTCACTAGTAAGTCCTACCCACCCCCATTCAATTTGTACTTCCTTTTTCTTTGAGAGCTGTTACAATGCTACCTTTTAAGGCAAAAGCAAGGCAGCAATATAAACATGTTTGAAGAAAAGGCAAGCTGACCGAAATGCTTTCTTTAGGGAAAGACACTGTCAGAATGGTAACTCTTCTTAGTGCTTGTCACACTTCTACCTAGAGGGCTTACAAAAAATAAATAAAAGTAAAAATAATTAAATAAATAAACAACTTACCAGAAAAATCAGCAGACATTTCTAATACTGTCCTGTCCTGCTACTTCTGAAGAAGCCTCTGTCTTAATTTCTCATTGGCTCTTCTCTAACACTGTGAATACAGGGCTTGCACACATACTCTATGCAATTTTCAAAAGATATAAAATAGCAGCATCTTTCCCGCTGCTTCAGAAACCTCTATGCACACTGTTTTTAAGAGTGCCTTGCTATTACTTTTTGTAATACCATGAGGACCATGGTAATACCAGTGTTATCCCCCACTTCCCCCAGCAATGGTTTCTTCCAACACACTGTCAATCTACCTGATTATGTTCTTTTCTAATCAGTAATCTTTGTTTTCTCTGTGACTGCTGAACCTCCTGTTCATGTGTGAGTTTAGCAACACAGCAGCAGTACAATGTAAGAGCAGACATAAGTGCAGTGGAGAAAAATTCAGCACCTGAAAACAATTAGGCTGTAATATAGGAAGTATATGAACCTGGGTTTTCAGCATAAACATATCCCCTTCCCCTCCCATGATTCTTGAAACTATGTGAGGTGCTTCAGGAATATTACTCCTTTGTTCAGCATATTGACTTGATATATTGCAAAAATAAGTATAAAGTTCAAAATAAAATCAAAGTGGTTTCTTTCAAAATATCTAACTTCACTTACAATAATGCTGTAATCACCACTCCACATCTCTTTCTGTATATTCACCATGTTGTCTTGTGTATTTCTCTAGATTTTAACTTTCAGCCATAATATAAATGAATAGAAGGGATTGTGAGCATAAACCTAGAGTGAGTGGCAATAGCTCAGCCTCTTTCTTTCTCTACCACTCCCCCCATTTAGCTGCTATTACATCATCCACTATTTCCTGTGCCCACCCATACCCCAAGGTCTACTAGTTGCCATTTCAGTTCTGAGCACAATTCAAAATGCTGATTTTAATCTATAAAGACCTAAAGGGCTTGGGTCCAAGCTATCTCAAGATCCCCATCTCTCATTTAACCATGTCCCGGTGGTCAGATTATCAGGCGAGGCCTTTCTCTCCAGTCCACCATCTTCACAGAAGCATTTGGTGGGCCTTTGCTCTCACTGCACCCATATCGTGGAACTCATTCTTGCAGTTCCACGATCTTTTCTGTCTTTCCGCAAGCAAAGTCCCATCTCTTCCGATAGGCTTTCTTTCCCCTTAGTGACTGGTTGCCTGAGTGGAGAATTTCAATGGATTGTTGTGCTTTGTTGCTTTGTATCTGTCTTTGGTGTTGATTTTGTTTACTATTTGATTCTTTTACAATACTTGTATGCTTACTATTTTTAGCCTTTAAATATTGTCTTTTACTGATGTAAGCCATTTTGGCCCCTTTTAAAGAATGAAGGTGAGGTTAAAATAATTAAATAAATAAAAACTATTTCTTTATCACTCATTCCACTATCTCATCTGCCAAAAACTATTCCTCAGCTTTCAAGCTTCACCTTGAATCCCATGACTGAAGTTTGAGGTATTGGGAAGACAACCCTTCTGAATGACATACCGAAAATGGACTGCTAATCCTATGAGAGTAACTTTCAAGAAAACACATTGTTGTATCTAGAAAAACTACTAGAAGAAGAAATGAGATTTGGAGCCACGGTATATATATAGTCTATGAGTTTGGACAATTTCCCTCAAGGCTCCAACAATAACAGGAGTTGCACCTGAGCTCTCTGTTGCAACACAACTTTGGTCATGAGAAGAGATTTGTATGGCCAGTTCAATTCCATTTGGAAATGTCACCAGCCTGCAGTAATAAGAGAACTTCTATTTACCAGAAATTTGTGCTTACTTGGCAATTCATTTTCCCCTGAGTTTCCTCTTACTGCTACTATATCCAATAAGTCTTCTTGATTAGTTAGAATCAAGTCAAAGATATCTAATTCTCAAGTTTCTCTATCAAGGTGTAAAATTTTAGGTGCAGAGTGCTAAAATAATTTAAAAGGTACAGAAGGACTACCTCTGAAAAATGAAAATGCTTTTAAAATTGAGGCTTGCACAATACTTTACTATAGTCATTGTAAAACAATTAGCCAGAAGACAGGAAAAGACTGTGAACGGACTGTGCCAGGATTGGATGAGCCACATAATGCCACCTTGGATGTTCAGCACAAAATTTTCATTTCTATGCTATGACTCATCAGTGAAAGGGGCTAAAGAACAATACAGTAGTACTTCGTAAGATGAATGCCCCTTAATATGAAAAACTCGTAAGATGAGTGAAATTTCTGGGAATAGGGAAATCTCATAAGATGAATTTTTCCTATGGGATGCCTCACAAGACAAATTCAGGAACTGTGTTAAACCGCATTTTGTAGGATGGATTTTTCATAAAAAGAATTGACCCGTAAAATGAATTAAATTTGTCTTAATAGGCCCTACTGTATTATGCTGACTAAATTTAAAATATAATAGTAGTCCCATTATTCTTATTGCTATCACCATGATTTGTTTTCTGCTCTAGAATGTGGTATTTTTTGGATTTCAAAACTCCCTAGCCTATGGAATTGTGAATAATGACATACTACATATACTAGATGGATCCCCTGTTTTCTTTTAAAATGTGCATAAGTTTACCCCTTTTCCTTTGACATATCTACTTGGAACACATAATGTGGTATTAAAATTCAGATTTGTCCTTTCAATTATAAACCAATCAACCAGTAAATGGACATTTAAGAGAATATGGTTGTCATTTTTAACAGGAACCAACCTGCCTCAAAGATCTCACAAAATATCAGATAGTGCCCTTTTAAGTAGATTGATTGCTAGAGAAAGTCTCTGTTAAGAAAATTCCTTGGGGATAACTGGAGTGAGAATTAAGACACATAAGGACATTAATGACTAAAGCTATCAAAATTGTGACTGGAATTAGAATCTTAAGAGTTACCATTTATATCTCCTCAGGCTTGTTGTACTATAGGTTGTAGAGATTAAATAATCTGGTGGAAAAACAACAAATAAACTCTGAATATAAGCAGTTAAGCAGCTAAAGGGAATTTTAAGCATATCTGCTCACAAATCTGGTCTCTATGTTTAGCATGACTTCAAAACATGTGTCTTCGAGCATGAATGCCTATGCTTTATCATAATTAGAATTTTTAATGATTACCTTCAATGATCTCTCTAATTTTCTGCCCCCACAGTGTGGAAGCGTTTCTCCATATGCACAGGCGTGCGGGTAGGCTTCATTCAAAATGGAAGTAGATAAATTGGATGCCTGTGCACTACCTTAATGGAGCTCTGTGTGAGCATGAGCAGAGCAAATCAAGCCTGAACTATCTGTGGAGACAAAAATGTTGATTCTGCAGCTGTTCTACTTTGGATAAATTAGGAAAACGTAGGATTCTCTAGACAAGATAATGATGCTGGAGAAAGTGGAAGGCAGCAGGAAGACCAAATATGAGATGGATTAACTCCTTAAAAGAAGCCACAGGCTTGAGCTAAATAGGAGCCATTGAGGGCAGGACGTGTTTAAGACCGCTCATTCATAGGGTGGTCATGAGCTGGTGACTGGACAGCATATAACAATTGTATTGCCACCAGTTTGATTCTGACTTGTGGCAAACATTTCCAGTTTTCTAGTAGTGATGACTCAGAAGTACTTTACCACTCCCTCTGTCTGGGAGCAACTTTCCCTCTAATTTTTGCTCTGCCACTTTCTCGTATGACTTTGCCCTTGTGCACACACACATATGCCCACCACCACCACCCCTGGGGTTCTGTTGTTACTGTAATCAAAGAGGCTGAAAACAACTGGTGTCCATGCATGGGGGAAGAGGAGACCTATGAGGAAAAAGGCTTGCCTGGAAGCATTCTAGGACCAGGTAGCTTGCCTATGGCTACAAAAATTGGCCCTTGTACTACAAAATACAACAAAGAATCAAATTCCCGACCACTGGCTTGGCAGCCGGGTGTTCTGTCTCACTGAGCTATCCAGGCAGGTTCATGTTTCAAAACCTATTTCCGTTAAGAAATTATGTTTCTCTTTAGTAACAAATTTTGATATTGTACTGTGGAAATCTTTACCAAACAAACCCCAGGAGGTAAATAGAAATAACATTTACCTTGCTACTTAGTTTACACTTGCAGAAAAATACCATTGTACAATCAAGAGGAAAAAAGCTTTTGAAATTTAGAAAGGAGTTCCTATATAGCAAATTGTTTAGTTCCTCAAGAATGTCCTGTAAAATAAGAACAGAAACAAACAGACCAAGAATAGTGACTGGAATCATTGTCAAGGTGTTATGCCTTGGCTGCTGTCACATATATGTAACATTTTTGAAGATGCTATTTTTCTTTATTTTCTCAGAGTACATCCTTGTGTGCCCTTATATCTATATTTAAAAAGTAATGGAGATATCTCTGATCAGTTTGCAAATTAAACCGATCATTGAAAGAACAAACACAGGATCTAAATCCATGAAAGCTTATTTATTGTACATTTTGTAATGGTCTATAAAAGTATCACATATTTTTGCATTTCTCTTTTATTTTGTTTGGACCACAGGGCTACACTGTAGTTCAGAGTATATGAACTGCCAATGAAATTAGTATTATCTGTTGTTCTGAAGAACAACAATAGAGTGCTCTCTCCTTTAATCCTACATATGTCCCCCCCCCGGAAAAAAGGACATGCCTACTACAGTAGAGTTCTATTCATGGAATGACTGAGAGTGAAACAGAGGAAGGAACTGGGGGGGCACCTTCTCCATTAGCTATCAGGGCTGTGAAACCCACTGTTGTCAGTTTTCTGGTGGTGCAGTGGACTAGGAAAAGTAGAAAGCAAAGAAAGATCTAAAAATTCCAGTGGTGTAGAATTCCAGATTTAGCCAGATTTTTCCCAATGTGAAAGCTAGTGCATCCATTAAGAGATTGTTCTAAGAGTGGCTCTTGCCTAATGCTAAGACAAAGGACTTGTGATGCCTTATCACAATTTATGCAATGTTCCATCTTTCTTTTCCTTGGGTGAAATACCATTTTCTATCATTTGTTATCAGACATTTTGTTCTGCTGTTCCATGTCATTTCTTTTATCTGAATTAGTGCACGGCTACCATAAAGGAACTTCTCAATTTATTTTTCCTCCTTCTTATTTTGTATAACCCCTGACACCTTGATGTATCCATAGTGAAGTACACAAATATATACATGTTTATGTTTCTTTGTTTCAGGGATGTATATTTTAATAATTCTGGTGATTATACAAATCTCTTTTATTCAAAATCTTCAGCCCACATGGATGTCTATGTGGGGAATCAACTAATACAAATCAAACTGAAGAGCAACACCAGTTTAAAAAGTCCCACATCACACAGCAATAAGAGTTTCTCAGATGTTAATTCATTTTTTCCCTTCTAAGTGAGGTTTTCCGTTCTGAAAGGGAGCCACTAAGTGTTTATCATGAGGGAAATAACTGCAGATTCCATGCTATTTGTTCAGTTCATCACTATGATTAGAGGAGGTGTAGCTGACCATAGCTAATCTGATGGCAGTAGCTTCCAAGGAATGTCAATGGCAAAGTGAAACTAAATATGCTAGCATGGGGACTTAGCGTCCACTGGAGCACTTAAAAACAACAACAACAAAGCAAAACAAAACAATGTAGTGTGAGTTTGGACAATAGAAAAATTATAAACACTTTCAACAGAGAATCCAAGCACTTTGCCTTAAAAAAAGGATACTTAGAATTCTGCCCATTAATTTCTAGCTGTTAGAATTTTGTTTCTAAACCAATAAAGCAACAAACAGTTTAGTGCTCCATAGGAATATCATCCTGGTGCAAAAACCCACTTGGGAGACTGTAACCCACTTTGGTCTCTGTCAGCTATTAGATCAACAAAATTTAGAAAAACTGTATTTCTGGCAAGTGAGTTATAATGCAAAAGTTTGTTTATTGTATATGACAGGAATATTGGCACGCCTTTCGGTCTGAGTCCAAAATGCAAGTCTCAGTCTTTGGTACCAACAAGAGTGATTTTAGGGAATTCCCTGAAATTTGAAAACATTTAGGGCTAAGGAGGCTGAGTTATAAAGCTCCAAAAGGGGTGACCCTAAACCTTCTCATTGGAATCATATGGGAAGCAAAGGCAGCGCTATCACTCGCAACTGGAAACCACATCACTATGTCCAAAAACACACCAGAATTTACCTGGACTGTGTTCAACATATAGATATTCTGTTATAAATCATAGCCTGTGAAATAATGAATACCTCAGACTGTATGGCCACCGGGAGGTGTTTACAGGTGCTGCATTGGGGGGTGGGGGGAGAAAGCATTTCCTTGTTCTGGTTCTCCCAGGCTGCCACAACTTAACAATTTGTTTGGAAACACTGGTGTGAACAATGTAAAAAGCTTATACAGTATATCAAAGTTGTGGAAGACTCAACAAAAATGAAGTTTAAGCAGAATTTTCTCTAGAGATAGCAGAATGCATACTTATGCTTATGCATTTTAAACAGGCTTTTGCAGTTTGAGGTCTTTACTGGAAAGAACAGTTTAAAATTATGTAGTGGAAGCTTTTTACAAAGTGTGCTTTTTAAATACTTAGGATTCCTCTCAAATCTTAATGCAGCTAATGCTTCAGAAATAAGCAGTAACCCAGACAAGGGCCAAAGGCTATCCAAATGCTTGCACAAAGGATTTCACTTTAGAAAGTCTTCCAACACTTTTCATCTGGCCTTCATGCCTCTGATAAATGATGCAAGAGATGCTTGTGCCTCTGAGCTATCAATGCTGAAATCAAAACAGGTAACATTTTTCTATTTTGTTATTATCTACTTCTTTTCCTTCTTCCTTCTCAGTTTTTATGGTGTAGAAGGCAAAACGCTTGAGTATGATCAAGGAGTGTTCCCCAAACTCTTTGCTGAGAACCAAGCCTAATATTTGGGCATACTGTGCTGCATCATCAATGAAGGCCCAGAATCACTTCATTAGCCCAGTGCGGTCAAGCCAGTCACTTCCAAAGATGCAAAGACACCCTGAATCACTGCTAACAAATGCTGTACCACATGTAAGGGACATCTCAGGCCCATGTCAAAGTTTATTAAAGACTAAAGATAAGCCATATTAGTAATGCTCAGTTAAGAACTAAGTTGAATAGCTGGCTAAATAATACTCTTCCATTAAATGCAGAGTGTGCCATTTTTCTTAAACAAGGGATGTATTACCATCCTGCTATTTTGCTAACAAGAGCTCAGTACAAGAGTGTGTATAAGCTAACCTGTAGTGCATCAATATATCAGCAGGAGTCCTGTTATGATCTGTTCCTATAATTAATGAAATGGATGTAACCTGTTCATTTCACTGTCCTGAGATCAGGCACAAGGGGACTTTACACTCAATCTGCATCTTATTGTATTTTTATTTGCAGAGATACAACCCCATGTTAGGGGAAAGTGACAATTCTTCTAACCTATTTCCTTATTTGAGGATACCCACTGTGGATAGATGAATTAAGAAGATCTGATTTGAATCACTGCTCAGCCATGGAAATTCACTGGGGTGTGTGAAACTGGTAAAACCACTCCTTAAATATGCCACTTACATTGAAAGGATTAAGATATTAGGGTTCTGTAAGTTGGTTCTGACTTGATACACAACAACCACAACATTTCATTTTTTTATATTGTTTTATAATTTAATAGCCTTTACTCGGCAAAGATTTCTACAATATCCTTATAATTATATAAACCGAGGCTGTCATATGGAACTGGAGTTTAGAATAAAAAGATATTCATATGGTTGCTTACAAACTGGCAAAAATAATATGTCTTATTATGGGATTAAATGATTATGTTAGAATTAAGTAGGAAGTGAATTCTTATAAAGCATTTTTGTTTCCTTTTAGAACACAAGTATATACTTATTTTCCAATATACAGGATTAGGCTTTGTGTTCTCTTCTCCAAAGTGCCTCCCTGCGCCAGTCTCCTTTCTCTTGCTCATGGGTATATGATGTATTCTCTGTTGCTCATACAGAAAAAAATCCCTGGATGAATTTAACTGGTGTACTGCTTACAGATAGGGAATAATTGGGTCTGATTCCTTTTCATAAGAGTCTATCAAAATTAGCAGATTTCTCCTTTAAGAGGACAGAATGAACATGATATAATGATGAAAAGTGCATGGGAAAGAAGGCAAAACTAACATAATTTCCAAGCAGATGGCTTTCAGGGCTTAGCTTTTAAACACCAGTTTTCATTCCTTTTTGCATGGCCATGTTCATAGTGCTGAAGTAGTCTAGCCACCTCTTTTTAAAGACTTACTCCTTATCTTTCAAAGCAAGGTGTGGGCAGCTACAACGCGGTTCTGTCTATGCTTGGGGATACTGTAGCTATAGTGATTTAATTCGACCATGAGTGAGGTCTTTGTTGAACATCCTAGAGCAAATTCTCCCAAAAGAATCAGACAGATATGTGAGCTTTACGTTGACAACAGTATCATCCCTAGACCTGCAAGTAAACTTTGCAAGGCAAAGTGCAATGTTAAGGCACCCAGTCTACTCCCCTACATAAGTATTTTATTTATTCATCCATTTCTTCATTTATTTCTCTTTTTGATCTTGGACCCAAGGTCATGTACAGGAATTTAAAATCAATAATTAGGTAAATAAAATAATCAAAATGTCAAACTATAACATAAAAATATTTTTAAAACATTAGTTAAGAACCTTGTATTATTTTTTGCAAGACTTCATGCATGAGACCAGACTATATGGTATGAGGACTTTTCTTTCATACTAAAAAGTCCCTGCATAACTCAAATTTCTATTAAGACCTAGTTGAAAATCTAACACAAAAGAAGTACAGGTATAAAAAGGCTGCAAAAGAAAGAAGTTGTGGTTATATGAATTAAGCAATGGGATTATCTGCATGCATTCTGGAATACCTGAGATGGTGTTGACTTTCATCACCTACTCTCTCTATTACAAGATGGTAATCTACTAAATTTGAGATATATATATGCTAATAGAAACTAGGTCAGAGTCTTTAAATAATATACCAAATACATTATCTCAGCTTTAATAGATGAAATCAAAGCTCTGCTCAGTGACAAAGTTATTTTTCCAATGTCTTGGCTCATTAAAGGAAAAAGGAAATAGTTCTGCTCCATAGTAAAAATCTCAACAGAACCTATAAAAATGATTTGCGGCACTGAATTGTAACTAGGAATGGGCAGGAAATGGAAAAACTGTGTTTGGTTTCATTTTGTTCCCTGCATTTCATTTTGTTTTGTTTTACACAATTTTTGGGGGGAGGGGGGAATCATACAACACAAAACAATAATGAAATCATTTGTTACTCTACCTCCCGCCAGGGCTTATGCTCACCTCCTCCTCCTGGGCTCCGGCACCCCTCGCCCCTTTATCTACCCATCCCCTGTCAAAAACTCAATGTCCTCACTCAGGGAATGTGCTCACTCTCTTCCACCAACACACAGACACCCACACGCAGCCTCTCTCCCCACTTTTCTGTTGCAGATTTCGATAGTTCATTTATTTATTTATTTATTTATTTGAATTTTTATCTTGCCCATTCCGTCAAAACCAACAACGAAACCAAGATACAATGAATACAAAATAACTAAAAACAAATAAAAACAAAATCATAAATTGGCCAATTAACATCACATAGGCTATCCCAAATATATTAATAATATTAAAATAACACTAAAACATTTAAAGGCAAAATATATAAATACTATCCCAGTAATTCAATCAACACGTGGAGAGAGTCATTGTTGCTGGATATAGTTGAGTGAACTGGGTCATCCCAATAATGTATATCCAAACACATTTGGAATTGCTCTCTAAGTTCTCACTGCCAAGAGAGATTACTTTGCTCTTTTGGCTGTGTTCTTGGCTCTTTCCACCTACATCATTCTGCCCTCCCTCCCTCCCTTGTCTACCTAACAACAGGGTGTGGGGGACTGAGGATTGACAATAATTGCCAGAAGAAAATGTTGTCAAATGAAACCCAGCCACAAAGTCTGCAGATCAGTATTAGGGTCCCCACAAGCAGAGTCTGTACTGGAGAAAGCCACAGCAGAGAAGAAAAAAATATATAAGAAAACCTAGGAAAAATACATGAAAACCCAGAAAACAGGTGGATGTGGAGGTTGTCCCACTGACTCTATTGACACTAACTTGGTGTGGACACTGGGATGCAGTACAGTGGCACCTTGTATAAAGGAATTAATTTGTTCCAAATGAAATTATGTTAAGCAAATTTTGCTTTATACAAATTCCCACAGGAATGCATTGAAAATGGAGTAATCCTATTTTTATGTTGTACGGATTTGGCCCATAGGCGATTCTGTTAAGCAAATTTTCCTTATCTCCGGATTTTTTTTATATTGTACAAATTTTATGTTATACAAGCTGCTTGTTATACAAGGGTCCACTGTACTTGTATCATCATGAGTGTTGAACAGACCCTTTCTTTCTCTTTTGCCCTGAAAGCTTGAGTTTCCTCCACTTTCAAGGGTAGAAGGGACAGCACTCATATGGAAAGTGTTGGTATTCTGCACTTTTTCTCACAAAGTGATTTTCCGAGCAACAGTTGCTCATGTACTATACTCCCAGTTGCAAAATCAATCCTCGTGGGGTGGTTTGGTCTTGAATAGGCAATTAGAATGCAAGCTTTACCACCCCCCATGTGAAAACTGCTAAACTGTTGTGTCAAAATTGCTTACAGTTTTGGATTCTGCAAAGGGTCATGCCCATTGTGATATGGCACTGTGTTGATGAATACCTGCACTTCAAAACGTTACCATGCATAATTTGAATCTCCTCTTCCCCATTCACCCTCAAACATGTGCTCTACCACCCTTATTTTGTTCTGCCCCAGGTCTTTGCTCTTTTGTTCTTCTTTGCCTTTGCTGCCACCCTTCTGTTTCAGGCACACACAGAAAAAAATATAACCCTTTATATTACACTTGAGAAACCCATGGACTAGGACAAGGGAGCAAATCTTTGGGTTCCTGTAAATTTCTGGGTTCAATCAATTGTTTTTTTTTACCAAGACAGGATATTTTGTATTTTAGAATGTTGTGGAATGTTGTGTGTTCTGGAAAGTGCAAGCCCTTTTTGATTCTAATATATTTAAATTTAAGAGGGTTAGATAAGATTTTAGCAAGCCTTAGGCATGCACCTAATTTCATTTGTCTGTGTCTTCACATGTTTAAATTGAAGTAAACAACAGCTTGAATAAAGAATTATTAATAAATTCTTTATTATTATTATTAATAAAGAATAAAAAATAAAGAAATAAAATAGAACACTACTACTTGGAAGTTACTTAGTGCAGACAACTATGCCATTCCCGCTTATATCCACTGATGAGCAACCATAACATTAGTCTGCAGTTTACCAGGAGCAATATGTTCTGGTGTGTTCAGTGACAAACACAGTAAGAATTAACCACTATATATTGACCAGTCAGAGATCAGCTTAGCCTTAACCAAAGCAAAACAAAATCCTTCCAAAATAGTTGCTTCTTCACCGGTAATAACAGTGGATTGCTTTCAGTTGAGACTACTAGAGAACAGTAATAATTTCAGACGTGGAGGACTGGGAATACATGATACATATGTATATGCATGTGTGCATGCATATGTAAAGATATGGATAATATTTGATAAAAGCCGACTCTTCATTGATTTTTGATAAGACACAGCAGTCTTGCAAACCTGCCCTTTCTACAGTAAAGCAAAGGTTTCTTTAAAGTCTCTATAACCATATATACAAAATACTGTGAAATGAAATAATGCATGAAATATACCCACAATTAAGATGTAGACATGAAACTGAACTGGTGAGCATAGCCTCAGTCATCCTGCTTTGTTTGGTGATTTATTTTGGGAACAGGGGAGGATCACCAGCGTAAAGGAAAGGGATAATTCAAGAGGGTACTAAACTTTTCCATGGTCTTGAAGGATAGTGTGCCTCCCCCTTCTTGTCTACCAAGACAAGGGGATCTAGAACCTTATATGCATGCATATGCGTTTGGCCCCCTGTGTGCTTCAACTGAGGGTCCGATGCAGCCTATATTACTGAAGAAATTATACACTCCCAATGGGAACCAAGGCTTTTTCTGTGTTAATTTTATCATTACAGTTTCCAAATTTTGAACTAAAGTTCTAAACCACTTCAAAACCTTATTATTACTTTGAATGATGAGGTGAAAAATCCTATCATCAGGCTAACTCTTAAGGGCAAAAGATCTCACCTCCATAAAGCTCCCTGCATTGTGAGCAACTGAGAAGTAATGAATAGTGCAATCTTTCTTCCAAATTCTTTAAACTGGATTTCAGTTTCATTGTGATGAATTCACTTTGGCCAAACTGATTTTCAATCAAAACAGAGCTCTCCGCTGACAGTGGGGAGAAAGAAAACCATGCTAAAATTTATTGAACCCTGTAAAAGTATCTCTATCAGAATGAAAAAGCCACTAAAATCTCCTCTGTGTTTAATATTTTAAAGATGAATATGATAAATTTAGTCTCTCTTTCTAGCATGTGCCTTTGGGTATTTCTTTCTGCAGTCAAGAAGAGGAACTAATATAATCTCTCCTATCAATCCTTTTCCAATCTTTTGAATGTCTCAGACTGTTGAAGGGCTTTTATTCAAGTTTCTTTCTTTCCAGGGCAATTTATATATCAGGGCAATATTCTTTATTTTCAAGGCAATTTATATATCAGGAGTAACTTTTAATAAATATTCTGTTATTATTAGGAGACTTCTTAAAAAGGAGACTGCATGAAATGAAATAAAGCCAGTTAGTCTGATATATGTCTAGTGATTTATTTTAACTGAAAAGTAGGCTGTGCCTATACTGGCTGCAGATGATTTCATATTTATTTTTACTGAACATATGACACAAATGGCAACTGAACTAATTCCAGTCCTTTTTTTTTTTTTGCTCCTGACAGGGGGTGTTTTCTCTGTTGCGGTTCCTAGAGTTTGGTACTCCCTCTCGCTGGAGGTCAGGACTGCTCCATCTTTTATGTCTTTCTGCCAGTAGGCAAAGACCTATACAATTTGGAGCAGATGCCCTGAAGTTGGTGTGAGAATATGAAAGAACAGCAAGAAAAGTGGTAGGTAGTCTACAGGAACCCAGGGCCGGCGCATCCATTAAGGCGAACTAGGCAGTTGCCTAGGGCACCAAAATGGACAGGGGCCGCCAGCCACCGCCGCCCGTCCCCCTGCCCGTCGCCGTCTGCCGGACTGCACCAGTCTTGCCAGGATGAAACTGTACATAATATTGAGTGCCTTGGTGATGTGTTTTCTAGTAGTCACCTACAGCCTCTGGCCAACTCAGAGAGATTAATACATTATCCAACTAGATTAATGAGTCCATAGTTCATTACACCTTCCAAAATAAGCCACTGTTATCACCCAATGATTAACACAGAGGCTCTCTGTTTCATAAATTTAACTATTGATATCAAATCCTGCATGTGTGTCAGACCAGTACAGTATAAATCCGAACATATATTTACTCATGAAGTATTATACTAGTTATGAAATATAGCATTATTGTTCCCCAAAAAGCACATTGAAATAAGATTGTTAGTTTTCAAATAATAATAATATGATTATTCCCCCCCAACAACATTCATGTTGTTTCATGCTAAATTATAACACTTAGAAGTAGTGCCAATTGGGGCTTTCTTGGTTATGATAACTTTATTGGCTACTAGTGTGCTTAGGCACGATCCAAAGAGTTAGTTATCACCTATGAAGCACTTCATGATAACTGAAGAATCATGAATTTAGCTTCATAGCCTGTGAGTAATCACTGAAGCTTTCTCTAGAATAAAAAGAAGCTCTTTTGATCAAAAGAAACTCTTTCTTGATTAAAAGAAGACTTGTTAAAAATGTATCCAAGTGTTGAATGCATTTGTATGGAAAAAGTGTGTGTGTGGGGGGGGGGGGTTGTCTACCTAACATTTTGGATATTTCTCAGAGCCCTTTCCTTAATCCCATCCTCTCCAATGATTAAGGAGACTGCTTCCCTGATGGCAATTCACAGCTATGGAGCTAAGTACAAAAGGAAGCTAGATTGCATTACTCCCTGTTGATCAACCTTTAGCAAGCAAATATGTTCTTGTCCAGACCATTGGTAATTTGCCTTTTAATATGTACTTTCAAGTGGTTGAGTGCTGGCATTCATTTGTCTCCCCTCAACAGTTAACTTTAATCTGTGTTGCTTTTTAATCTGACCTGCTTTCACATTCAAATGAAACAGATGACAAAAAACTTGAGCCCAGATAAGGGACGCATTCACCTTGTGATCCAGCAGTTCTGGGTGCAGAAGGGTGGTCAACAAAAGAAGTATAACAATAACTATACATAGCAGGTCAGGTGGCGCTCTTTGATTATATTAAAAGCTTCCCTGTAGCTTCCATACTTTTCCTGAGTCTGCATCTGTTTTCTCAGAAACAGTTTAACTTTGCTTGGCTTCACCTCTTTTAACATTATTTTCTTATGCCACTTGACCAAAAGTGGGTCGGAATGCAGACTGAAAAGAAATTTACCAGGCCATCAGGATTGTAAGTTGTAAAGGTAAATAATATTTGAGTAATGCATGGTCAGGTCTCTTCTGACCTATGGTGTCCCTATGAATTAATGATCTTGAAAAGGTTATATCATTAACTGACTTGCATCAATGAACAGTTTTGGCTTCTTTATTAGGTCAATGTATCTCTTATTATGCCTTCCTCCTTTTCTGCAGTCTTTCACTTTCGGAGCATTGCATTTTTCAGTGAGTTTTGCTTTTGCACAACACCAGACTATAATATCCTCAGTTTAGCCAAAGTATAATAAAGAGAAGTCAGCCTTGATTTTACCCATTTGTCTTTGAGACCACCCATTATAGCTGTCCACTGGAGAAGCTTTCTTCATTGTCTGGTTTTTCACATCCGTAAAGACTAATTAAGAATGCCACAGCATTTAGCATTTTACATCATTTAAATTCTTTAATTTTAAAATCAGTTTTATAGTTTAATTGATTTTAATCTATATATTACTGTATTTTTAGATCCATTCCCCTTATCAGGAGAAAGGTTGCCTATGAACAAGACAAATAATTTTAAAGCAAATTATTTGTTTAAGCAATGATTTGAGCAGCACAACACCCATAATGAAGAAAATTAACTTTTGAAAAATAAAATCAGCAGCTAAGCAAGAAATAACAAGCAAAACTGGAGTAGAGGGGTTACCAGGATTATGTAATGGACTTCTAATTCATTCACAGTTAGGGAATAAATTATAGGTTAAATTCTATGTTAATGTTTTTCACTTATACATAGCCAAACTTGGAAGCAACCCAAGCCAAATTAATCTAGTTTATCCCTCCGCCCTAGGATAGGATTCTCTAAGCATTAAGTCACACTCATTCACACTGAAAATTAATGTTTCCATCTTATCTCTCTTGTCTTTACTTATTGCTTAATCTAATATGTATCCCAATCACTATAATCATATTATATCCCACAATATGATTTTAATCATTTGGCTGTATCTTCTGTGGCTTTCGTGCAACTTTCATTTGACTATATTGCTGTTGTAGGCATTCAATGGCTGTTGTAAGCTGCAAAACTAATGAATAAATCTTAAATAAAAGTAATTAAAATAAAGCAAAGAATCTCTTGTACGACAAATCCCAACAATAAAGTGTTTAATAAACAAACACTAGAAATGTGACAACAATGTGCATCCAAAAATAAAATTTCTAGCTTTTTTGGATAAAAAAATATTATGGAGTTGGCAATAGGAAATGGGTATTTGAAAAATTAGACAAACATACACCGCACTTCAGGAAATGTATGAACAGCAAATTTTCCTTCTTAGATGTACACAAGATTTCTCTGATCAACCCAAATGAAAAGTTAGAGAAGTCATCACGAAACAAGCACAGAACCTATGTTACAGAGCTGACCAACTGGATTATTGAACTATACAGTGGTACCTTGTATAAAGAAATTAATTCATTAATTCATTAACCACAGTGACCCCCTGCCATTTCGCGGTTCAGGTATCGCGGCCCCGCTACATTGCGGGATTGCAGTACCTGCACCGTGGGGGGCAGGGGGTGGCTGGGTCACTCCATGCTGCCCCCCTGCACCCCCGAGAAGCCTCAGGGGTGCGTGGGAAGGTGGCGGGGGCAATTGGGTCACTTCGCACCACCCTCCCACTCACCCCTGAGAAGCCTCGGGGCAGCACGGGGGGCAATGGGGGTGATCGGGTCACTCCATGCTGCCCCCATGCACCCCGAAGAAGCCTCGGGGTGGCCAGGAGGGGTGATGTGGAGCAATCGGGTCACCCACGCCGCTCAACCAGGCTCCCCTGAGAAGCCTCGGGGCGGCCAGGAGGGGTGGTGCAGAGCGATCAGGTCATTCCGGGCTGCTCAACGAGGCTCCCCCAAGAAGCCTCGGGGCAATCAGGAGGGGTGGCGTGGAGCGATCGGGCCGCTCCGCACCGCTCAACCAGGCTCCCCTGAGAAGCCTTGGGCCACGTGGGCGGGCAGCGGCAGGAGGTAAGACTGCCCCCACCTGCCCCCCGCCCCCCACCCACTTCTGCATATTGTGGATTTTCATGCATTGTGGGTGGGGTGGGTCCCTAACCCTCGCGATTGGCGGGGGGTTACTGTATTACCATTTTATTATGTTTTGGGTTGTTTATTTATTATTTATTTTTATTTATTCTTGGATTTATACCCCGCCCATCTTCCCACGGGAACTCTGGGTGGCTTACAGAGCTGAAACAAGTCAGCAAATACAAAACAATCAGAATATAGTAACAGACAGCAAGACAATCGCGAACATATAATTAAGAACGCAGGTGAAGCTTAGGCGCCCTTGTTATGGTCAGAACCTTGCTGCTAAACCATCAAACTCCTGGTAGGAGGGGTCAATGGCGAAGGAAAACAAAAAAAAATGATAAATTATTATTGTTAACCGCCCAGAGTTCCCATTTGAGGAAAATCGAATTGCAGTATACGAATATAAAAATAAATAAAATAATAAATATTCCAAATGAAATTATGTTAAGAAAAATTTTCCTTTATACAATTTCCCAGAGGAATGCATTGAAAACCGAGTAATCCCTAATCGCAACCATTTTTATGTAGTACGGATTTGCCCCATTGGCGATTCTGTTACCCATATTTCCCCTATCTGTGGAATATTTTATGTTGTACATATATTATGTTATTCAAGCTGTTTGTTATATGAGGGTCCACTATATTCAGAAACAAACAGGAAGTAAGCAAGGCTAAATCTAGTCTAAATCCCATGCATTCCAGAGAGTTCAATTTACATGGCAGTAACATTGGATTTAGCCTAGAGCTTGGAAAAGTTAGTATGTTTGCATAAAGCAAAGTTATTCAATGCACAGAGTGACTAACAGCTGTTTAGAAATATATACTTTGTAAATTCTTGTAAACAAAAGTATACAGTATTCAAAATGTGCATACAAGTTGAATACAAATTTGGGAACAGAAGTTTAATTCATACAGAATGAAATACAGTTATGACTCAATACATAAGAAATTGACATAAGGATTGATGGATCATAATTTGAAGCAACTAATATAGGAATAGTCCCAGCATGTGATCTTTCCTTCCACACATCACAGGTTTCTGTAACTGGAACAACCTGTGGCAAAGGAGAGCAAAGCCAACTGCTCCTGCACTGCATTATCAGCCAAGAGACTTGACTAGGGATGGGCACAAAACAGAAAAAATATGGTATGTTTCGTTTCATTTTGCTTCATTCCCCCCACACACATTTTTGTTTCATTTGATACTATTTTTTTTCAAAAAAAAATAAGCATATGAAACGATCCACTAATGAAATGGTTTGTTTGTTTTTGGGGGGGGGGCGATGGAAAGTTGCCGCAGAAGTTGCCGAGGCCCCTTCCTGGGCAACCCCCTCCTCCTCCTCTTCCTCCTCGATCCTCCTCCTCTGGGGGCTCATGCTCACCTCCTCATCCTCCTGCTGGGAAGCACTGGCTCTCCAGTGGCGGTGCTCACCCATTTCTGCCAGGCTCTTCTGCGGCAGCAGTGGCAGGGCTTCTCCCCCTGCAAGTTTGCTCTCTCCTGGCACAGGGGGCTTGGGGGGAGTTTAAAAAGCCCAAGGCTTTAAAACAATGTTTCCCCTTCCCAAGCCCCACCTGCCAGCTGATCTGCACTGGGATGAGAGAAAAAACAATTTCCTCGACCCTAGCACTGATCAGCTGGCAGGAAGGTCTTGGGGACGGGAATTTTTTTTTCCCCAAAGATCAGGGCTTTTTTAAAAAAACTCCCCCCTTTCCCAAGCCCCACGTGCCAGTTGATCTGCAATATTTTGCAACAAAATGTTGCATCCCTAGACTTGACCAAAAGTTTTCTTTTAACTAGAAGATGGAAATACAGTGGACCCTCATATAACAAGCGGTTTGTTTAACATAAAATCTGCTTAAAGGAAAAATATTCTGCTGATAGGGGGAAATCACTTAACAGTAATCACCTATGGGATGAATCCGTACAACAGAAAAATGGTCGAATTAGGGATTAATCGGTTTTCAATGAATTCCTATGGGAATTTTGTACAAAGGAAAATGTATTTATTTATTTATTTTTAAGTTTATATGTCGCACGGATTTTCCCAAAGGAATTCTAGGTGGTTTACAAACAGGGCTTAACAGAATTTGTTTAACAGAATATTATTTGGAATGAATTAAGTCCTTTATACAAGGCAACACTGTAACGATATGCATTACTTTATACTGCTGAAACATGCTCTATAGACTCTATCTATCCTTCATTTTCTCCTAAGAAAGATTTGCTATGACCTTTTCCAAAATGTTCTCCACAGTGACTATAAAACACAAAGGCAATGCTTCCAAGATAATCTTTGGCTTGAACCCTTTCAGCATGGAGCCCGACCTGAGCACCAAGCATAACTGTTCCATCTGTACTCATGTTTACAATGCATACAGTATGTTTTTTTTTAAAATAAAGATTGTGTTTTTAATTCACAGTTTATTCTTGGAGCATCTTTTTACCTGCACAGCAGAGTATAAATACCATCACTATTCTGTTAGCTGACAAGCAACATGAGCTGACTGAGCGTGTAGCTAAATAACTAGCTATTGTGATGTGTGAGGATAAATCCTCAAGAAGAACATTGGTGTAATCGGGTTGTGCATAGTTTATATTATCAGGAATTTATATGTTTAATTTAATGCCAATAAAGGTTTTGATTGATTGAATACTATCACAGCTCATTAAAGTTACTGGTTTGGTATGATCACTTTGGGTAGGGAATTCTTGGTTGAGTAGCTGAAAGCACCAACTTTCCCAAGCTTTGTAAAATGCTGTTATAATTGTGTAATGAAACTCCCTGCATGTAATACCCTGGGATTGTCTGAATGACCATTTTCGTATTGATGCTCACACAGAATAAGTGGACAAAATTCTATGTATCTCAGGGCAAAGGAAAAAAAACCCAATTCAGCCTATTTTCATTCATTCTCTTGTCTGAAGCAGCATCTCTGAGTAGAACACTTCTATAATATATCTTCATTTGAGTTCAGTTGAACACAGTGAATGGAATGTGTGAGATATGATTAGCTCTGGAAGAAAGCAGCATCTATTTTGCCCTAAGATTTAGCCAAGCCAGGATTTGAAAAGATGCATTTTATGCAACCTATGGCATGATGAAACTTCTCTGATTTTTTCTGGATGCATATTTAATGAAACTGCCTTCTCTGTTAAATACTTCAGTTTTTCAACTGTATACCTTTTGAGCCTCAAGTAGCACAAACTGGTTTATTAGGGTAGATGGGGCAGATATAGCCTACCAGATGTAGGTTACGCTTTCAGGCCGATCACTTCCGTGACTTTCTCCCTTCTTTAAACCAGGGCAAGGGATGTTGTTGGTCTTCAGTTTCAAATTTAAAAAGCGTTCTGCTTATATACCGCCCCATACTACTTCAAGTAGTCTCTGGGCGGTTTACAGTTTTTAATTACAGTATGCAGGCTACACATCCCCCCCCCCCGCAAGCTGGGTACTCACTTTACCAACCTTGGAAGGATGGAAGGCTGAGTCAACCATGAGCCTGCTACCTGGGATCAAACCCCAGGTCATGAGCACAGTTTTACCTGTAGTACAGGCATTTAACCACTGTGCCACAGAACTCCTTAAAACATCCATCACACAAAGACTTGCAGCATTTTCTTCATTAAAGTGCAAAGGACCCATTCTGCCACCAGTATATAGTCTGGCCAAAAGATCACAAGATGTGTGGTTTGCGCTATCGTGAGACTGGGGAGGGGCAAAATGAGAGCCCTATTTAATAGGGCCTGATCTGCCCCTCAGCATCTTTTTTGCTGGATCCTCCCACCTACCCACCCTCATTTTAAGTGCTAGTGTGAACATATGTGGTCACCCATGGGGGGCGGATAGGAATTTGTGCCCTGCCCACAAGATTAGCCTGGGGAGCGGAGGGATCTTTCACCAATTCTACACTGACACTGGTGGTGTGCCATGCTTAAGCTTAGGCCATTGGTCACACTGGTGGATAGTGCAGAGGAACATAAGCATTAGGTGAGTCCCATAACCAATGACAAGCTATACCTCCCTCTAACCCCAGGGAGCTGTGGATCCAAAGATCAAAGTGTTGGGGGGGGGGAGGCTTTGAAATCCACTGGGCAGGGACCAGCCAGGTGATGGCACCCTGGAGCCTGGGGGGGAATGGTATAGCATTGGCCATCCAAAGGGGTGCTGTCATGGGGGGCAAAGCTACAAGTGAATATTTATGAGGAGAAAAGGGGGGAAAGAGGGAAAATGTTGATATTTTTCATGAAATTAACTGACCTATCAGACAGAAGGGCTGCTGGATCCTCTACCCTCTTATCAGTTGCTGTGCTAGTCCAGTGGTACCTCTACTTATGAGTTTAATCCACCCCAAATGCATGCCCATAAATTAAACAACTCATAAGTAGAGCAGCAGTATGTAAAACATCAAAAACATAAATTAAAAATTGAAAAAAGTAAAACATTGTAGGTAGAACAGACTGCATTTAAAATTTGTAAGGCAACAGTAAAAATGCCAATGGTTTTCTGCTCTTAAGTCAAATTGCTCATAAGTAGAGCCACTCATAATTAGAGGTGCCACTGTATTTTCATTAAAGTTTTGTTGATAGTCCTAGGCAGAGAATTATAGCATGATGGTAGGTCAAATCTCCAGCTGTACTAGGATGCTGTGTGATCAATATATCTCACAAGAACTGGCAAACAGCTTTGATTTTCAATGAAAATAAGCTTACAAAATGCAACACATGACCTCGAACTTGCAAAGGCTTTGTGCTTGGCTTGTTACCCAAGAAATACCAGCACAGCAGTCAGTAGGTCTCAACTCTGGAGTCCAGCACAGGAGAAGTGTTCAGACTATATTCCAGAAGACTGTAAAAGAGGCAAGACAACTTGTCCACTTCAGAAGACACTCTAGAGCAGGGGTCCTCAAAGTTTTCAAACAGAGGGTCAGTCCACCACGCCCCAGACACCACTGGGGGCCGGACCACAGTCCCCCCCAAAATGGAAAAATGGTGGGAGGGAGGGGGAAGTGGGTGGAGCCCCCCACCATTGGCCCATGATTATTGTGTCTCCAGGGCTCCAGCAATGCCTCCTGCTCCAGATCACCACCCTGAGGTGCCGCCACTGGGATCCCTCTGCTGCGCCTCTTCCTCCTTCTCCTCCTTCTCCCCCTTCTCCTCCTTCTCCTCCTCCAGTGGCAGTGGCTGGAGCGGCTCTCCTTCCATCCTTCCTTAAGTCAGGAAGGAGGCGGCAGCTCAGGCAAACTCAGGCCCCTCATCAGCTTCTGGGCGGCCACTCAGGATGAGGAGCAGCAGACGCAGCAAGGGCAGCAAGGATGGTGCCACTGCGCGCAGATCCAGCCGTGTGCCCTGGCCATCACGTCCTCACTGCCCTGGAGGGAAAGCTGCCTCCTCTCTTGGCATGGCTCCTCTCTTGATGTGCTGCAACTGAGGGAGGGAGGGAGGGATGGGAAGGAGGGAGGGGAGGCAGGAAGGCCTCCCAAAGCCATCCACAGCTCCGCTCACTGACCAAGTCCAGCCAACCTGTAGTGCTCTCTTGGCTCGCCAGCCCGCCCATCACCAACTGGGGACAAACGCAGCCCTGCCAGCCTCCCAGGAACCAGGCCCAGGCCACCGTTGGCATTCTCTTCCCTTCTCTTCTTTCTCCTCTACCTACTCCTCCCTGGTCTCTAACCCGGTGATGGTGGTGGCAGCTTCAGCTTCCAGCCATGGCTGTGCTCCCTCCTCCCTTCCTTCGCTCCACAGAGCAAGGCAGCAGCTCAGAAGGGGCTGGGTGGGTGGGAAGTAGCTCCGTTTTCCCCTCAGTTGCCTGCCATCCATCCCTCCAGCAGTCCACTGCCATGGCTGCTCTGGCTCGGAAGGCTGGCTGGCACTCCCTCTGCCTGCCCCTTCCTTCCTCACAACTACAATAACAGGCAGTGGCCAAACAAGGAAGGCAGGTTGGGAAGGGTGGAGGAGAAGCAGGGGTGGCGCCTCAGGGCCATGGAGGGGTTGGGAGACCTTGCCACAGACCTTCTGTTTTAAATTGCCTTGCTTGGCTGCACCTGGCTTCCCGACCATCTGGGCGGTGGGTGGGGGGACTGGGGGACCTTGCCATAGCCCTCCAACTTTGAATGCCCCACTAGCCAGCATGCTGATCATCTGGGCGGTAGTTGGGGGGAGTGGGAGAAGTGGCATAGCCCACTGCTTTGAACTGCCTCAGCAATAGAAGCAGCTGCGGAGGCTGGCTTGCTCGCGAAGCAGGGGGTAGGTGCGGGGGTTGCAATTGGTCCTGGGGGCCGGATTCAGGACCTTGGGGGCCATATCTGGCCCCGGGGCCTTAGGTTGAGGACCCCTGCTCTAGAGAAATTTCTCTATGTGTATTTGGTTGTCAGCTATTCAGATTCAACATGTGGTGCAATTCACTCAATATACATCTAAGGCTGCCATGTAAGGCTGTCTTCCCATGTAATGGTGACACTTACAGGGGCTGCAGCAAGGTGGGAGATTATGAGATTTATAGTCTGAAGCATCTGCAAGGTGAGAAATTCCATACATCTATCCCAATGCCAGGTGATGGCAAACCTAGATAGCATCCTAAAGAGCAGAGACATCACTTTGCCAACTAAGGTCAGGAGAGTCAAAGCTATGTTTTTTCCAGTAGTGATGTATGGAAGTGAAAGCTGGACTATAAAGAAGGCTGATCGCTGCAGAGTTAATGCTTTTGAGTTGTGGTGCTGGAGGAGAGTCTTGAGAGTCCCCTGGACTGCAAGGAGATCAAACCTATCCATCCTGAAAGAAATCAACCCCAAATATTCATTGGAAGGACAGATTTTGAAGCTGAGGCTCCAGTACTTTGGCCACCTCATGAGGAGAGAGACTCCTTGGAAAAGTCCCTGATGTTGGGAAAGATTGAAGGCAAAAGGAAAAGAAGACGGCAGAGAATGAGAAGGTTGGATGGTGTCATTGATGCAACTAATATGGATTTGACAAAACTCCAGGAAGCAGTGGAAGATAGGAAGGCCTGGCGAGCTCTGGTCCATGGGGTCACGAAGAGTCAGACATGACTGAACAACTGAACAACAACAACAACATGCCAATGCCTGAAAAGTTGTTCTACAGCAGGGCTCCTCAAACTATGGTCTGCAGGCCAGATTCAGACTGTCAGGGTCCTAAATCCAGCCCACCAGCCATTGAATTCACCACAGGGCAGAGATCGGCTCTCCAGGGTGGCCCCTCTCATCATCCCTCCTTCGCTAGCAAAGGCTGCTGCGAGTTGTAGTCCCAAAGTCGCCATGTTTCTTCCCGGGAGCTGGGAAGAGGACAGACAGACAGACAGGTGAGCGGGCAGCAGCAGCGGTTGCGGTAATGGTGGGCCAGGGTCCAGGCTGGTCTGGACTCCTGCCCCCTCATGCTCTGGGTGCTGATAGGTGGGAGTGGCCACAATGCCCCCTTCCATGAAGAGCCACTCCTACTACCCCCAGCATCCCCAGACTGGGAGCTACCCAAGGAGGAGGAGGAGACCCAGTGAGGAGCAGGCGTTCCAGGCCCCATCCCCTTTTGGGGAGGAAACCCTCATGGGAAGTGTACCTTTCCTTTGGCCTGGCCTGGCCTGGACAGATGGATGGGGTGGGGTGGGAGGAATTTGTTCTTTTTTTTTTCAAACTACAGTCTGGTCCCCAACAGCGTTTGAGGGACAGTGAACCAGCCCCCTGTTTAAAAAGTTTGAGGACCCCTGTTCTACAGTGTCATTTGTTGTATCTCTCTACTCCTGTTTGTTTCACTTTTATTTGAAATAAATAGATATATGCTTGGAAATGGCAGACCACACATCTTTAGAGTTCCAAACCTATACTTCAAATCAATGTGAGGTATATCTCATCTTACAGAAGAATATACAGACATTTCCATGTCAGATTACTCATGAAAAATGTACATCAATGTATACTAACTGTATACAGATTATGAGTGGCCTCCATGCCCCCTTCCATGACAACCCTGAAAATAGCTGTGGTAACAAGTTACTTATTAATCAATATAAGTTCTAAAAGGGTAAAATCAGTAACTCAGGGCACCAGGAAGTTGACTTCACTCCCCAAGTCTTTGGGACATTGCCCTTGTATCTCTTTTTTTCTGCTACCAGGTCTAGGGCTCCTCACATGTAAAACCACCATATTGGAACCTAAGGGAAGAGAGGAAGAAGAGGAAGCAGGCTCGTGCTTTCTTTGAAAAGAAGACAAGATGGAGAGAGAACCAATGCGCCCTTAAGAAAGAGTGGGAGAAATGTTCCTCTACCCATGGGGCGAAGAAGGAGAGGAAGACACCAACCTCTCAGGGTTAGAGTGTCCCAGGACTGTGCCTCAGAAGAAGAGGAGTGGAGAGGCTCCATCATTGGTAGATGGTACAACCAGATTTGCGTTGAGCCCGGGCCGTGGACTTGATGAGGATCTTCCAGTTATACATTGGACTGTAGAGCCCAATGTTATTCTCGGACAGATAGAAGAGTTTTGGTTAGAGGCAGAGCCACTAATTCAAGAGAGGGAGGACTCAGTTTATGATGACTTGAGTTCGAATTTGCTTGATAAACCTCCCCAACTTGCAATGGCTTTGGAGTAGTCTCTGTCAGCATCTCATGAAAATAAAGGAGAGGGAGGTGGGGGGACAACCCTCACAGAGGGCTCCACACAGATTTAAAAGTCATGGTGCTGGAGAGACACAGAAAGAGCAACTAGGGATTAAACACTGATATAGCCCTGTGTAATATCTATAGCACCATATAGATTGATTCTGGGTAGGCAAAAACCTAAGATCTTTATAAATAGTTTAGAAAATCCAACACTGCATTGTCCAATCAATAATCCAAGATATTTACTCATTATTTTGCATGGGGGGACTAATATATTGGAATGGAATTTAGGCATTACTTCAAAAACAAGCAATTCTGAACTGGAAATATATGCATGTGTGTGAGAAAATATTCTTCTCTCACATACTCCATATATAATTTAATAAAACATTTCTGTCTTTTGAGCTACTGTGAGTGAAAACAAAGTACTAATTCATCCCAAAATGTTCTTATGCCTTTAGGAATGTGAATATGTTCTGGACTACAGCGAAGCCTTTATTTGGAAATAGCTATCCAACTCTCTAATAAGTCAACACTGTCTACTACTCATACTTCAGCAGTCATGGGTTCCTTTTTAAATTATAGAGCATGCATTCAGTAAAACACCAGATCTATAGTACTCTATTGTGCAATCAATTGAGACATTTTAAAATAGCACAAATTTTCATATATTACAGCTTCATTGAAGAAAATAGGTTTTCATTATTCCATTTCAGTCTATTTCGCTTATAGAGGAAATACATTTATAAAGGACTGTTGCATTGAAATTGATGCTTGTACAGATTTAAAAGAAGGATATGTAGGCTACAATTCTGTGCACACATACACCTAACAGTAAGCTCATTGAACACTGTGACTTACTTTTAAGCTGTTAAGAGTGAGAATGTCCTTCCTCTGCATGATTTTCTTTCCACTCCCTTCTAGACAGGAATGAAAATGATACTGGCTTGGTCACCTATCAACAGGCAACTGTCCTTAGGCTTGGACATGCTGTGTATATCTAATAGCTGGACAACAACAGTATGGTCTAACTTGCAAGACCACAAGTCACATGTTTTGGGAACTGACTACAACAAGACACAAAGGGTGGTTCCACTACTGGCATATCCGGTGGTGGGACTGCATTGCCACTCCCCAAGTGGGAGTGAGCCTTGTGAGGCTTTGTGAGGGGGTGGGGCATGCCCCCACTTATAGAGGTGGCATCAGCCCAGGAGGCCCTCTTTCCATTCGGACAGCAGCACATCTGCCCACCCGCCACCTTTTTGAATGCTAGTACGGCAGAATGTGGTCACCTTCAGGGGCTGGATAGGAATTTTTGCTCTGCTTTCCAGATGAGCCTTAGGATGGGTAGGGATTTTTCGCCTATCCCATATTGGCACCAGTGGAGCGGTGTTGGCCACGCAGGTGGTTTGTGTGGGGAACACATGCTTGACAGTCATGCCCCTTTGACCCCTGGGTTCTGCGGATCCTGAGATCACAGAACCTGGGGCAAGGAGGCTTTTGAAACCCAAATGGGGTAGGGACCGGCCAGGTGATGGTGCCCCTGCCACAGGAGGGCGAATGCTATAGCTTGGCCAGCCGGGGGGGGGGGGGCACTGCCGCGGAACAGCACTCCCTAGTTACTGTAGGAGGCACCCCATCCAACAATGTCTTGGGCGGAGTCCACAGGTGACTCCAGGGCCAAAAGTTTCCCACATGCCAGCATGCCCCTCTTAACATGGAAGAGCAATAAGATTGCATCAATAAAGTGTGGCCTGAGTGTTCATCCCAAACATTGTCTTGTGTATTTCTTTCTGATAGTGGGGGGGGGGGGACAATGAAGCTACTCAGAAATCTTGTCAAGACACCCCACTGAAGATTTTCTATCTTCTATAGGAGATCTTGCCCACAGCAAAAGAGCAGGGTATCAGGAGCTTTTTTGGAACTGTAATTTGTACAAATTATGCAAAACATCAACTGATGTATGACAACAGGAAACAAAGCCTTTTCACAAAGATATAAATAAACCATTCTGTGATTCTTCTCATAGGTCATGAAACAAGGGAACAGTTATGGTTTGCCATTTTGTTCATTTACAAACATACACCATAAATGGTTTTTAGCTGCCCAAGTTATCACTATGGTTGACTACAAATATCTCACAATGATGTCAAATATAAAAGGTACAGTAGGACCCCCTGTATCCACGAGGAATTAGTTCCCCGCCGCCCCATGTATAATGAAATCTGCAGATAGCAGTGAACACTGTTATTCGAGGGTGCCAGGGGTGAAAGCAGTGGGAGAGCAAGCAGGCGGGCTTTTCTGCGCTGCACGGCAGCTTCCTCCACCGCTGCCACTGCTGCTGCTCTTGCAGGCAAGCAGGCAGGCAGGCTCTCCCTGGCTTCACAGCTGCTTCCTCTGCCCCCACTGCTGCTGCAACTTTCTCCACGTCCACCACCAATGTCCCAGGTCTTGCCCTGCCCAGGCCCTGCACCACCGCAGGCCCGGCCCCTTGCACTGATGCTCACCATCTGCTGATAAATGAATCTGTGGATGGCAAATCAGTGGAGACAGGGGCTCTACAGTATTTTTTAATGTAATGCACAAGGGCAAACCAGGGCAGCAAAACCCCAAAGCTTCACCTTTCTGGCAGGATGTCTTAGTCTTCTTCACAGACTGTCAATGGAAGCATGCCCAAAGAATGGAGCTGCCTCCACTGATAGATGCTATCTTATCCCCTCACTGCAGTTTGTCTAAAGCTGTACCCCTTCATCTCATTCATGAAATGTGGTCTTTATTCTTGGTGCTAGGACAATTCTTCTGTTTGCATTTTGATTCAAATCTTATCCAGTTCAATCTTCCCATACTAAAGCATGAGCTGTTACAGCCACAACCTAAAATTTGGATTATTCCAAATCTCACACAAGTTCTGATATACAAGTAATCTACCTATTTCAAAATAACTAGAAAAATATGCATATTACAATATATATATACATACATTTTTATCCGAAATAAAGATATATGTACCACTCTGTATAAACTTAGGTGCATAAATCCAACAAGTTGGTCAGAAAGGAGCTTAACAAAACTAAATATGCCTAAGTAATTGTATGTAGGACTATCCTATGAAAATAAACCTAGCTTTTTTCAGTATGGCTGCAATCTTATATCTATTTGCTCAAAGATGAACCCAAGATAACTCAATGGAATTTGTTTTGAACTGATGTGTAATCAATTGCATTCTCTGTAAGTGTTGTCACAAACCCTCAAACCTTGGACTCCTACCCTGTCCCCTTTCACTTTCATTGCATGGTGTTCATCCTGGCTTTTGTTCCATTTGCTTTCTTTGCCGTTTTATTTATGACCTCACAGGGTATCTGTCCCTTAGAGTGGTTGGAATGATCTTTTCAGCATAAACATATAGTTCTTTCCAGTCTTTGAATTTAAGGAGAGTGCTACCTCTATATCCTTCTCTTTTGTTGGCTGGTGGCAGTTTTCTTGTTGTTGCTCTGTTCAGATGATTGCTAATAAGTGTGCAATAATGAAAGCAGTATGCACAAGTCTCTAATTTCAAGCAACTGTAAACAAACATTTTTAATTTTTCTTCTACAGGTATCTCAGAGTAAGTTACTGAGACTTAAACAGTGCCTATCTTTGTAGGGAGGGAAACTGAAGAATTAAGTCAGATAGAAATACATGTACCCAGGAAGGAAGTCCTTGCACGTCTTGTTAAACTAAATACTAACAAATCACCAGGACCAGATGGAATCCATCCACAAGTTCTCAAGGAACTTAAAGATGAATTTGCTAATGTCCTATCCAAAATATATAATCTTTCCCTCAAATCAGGCATTGTGTCTGATGACTGGAAGGTAGTGAATGTAACACCAATCTTCAAAAAAGGATCCAGAGGTGATCCAGGAAATTACTGATCAGTCAGTTTGACGTGTGTCTGAGGCAAAGTGATGAAAACCATCCTAAAAGATAAAATTAATAGGCACATAGAATAGAAGGTGCTGCTGAAGGAGAGACAACATGGCTTTTGCAAGGGGAAATCATGCCTCACTAACCCGGGGGAATTTTTTGAGAGTGTCAACAAGTATGTGGATAAGGGAGATCATGTTGACATTATTTATCTGGACTTTCAGAAGACTTTTGACAAGGTCCCACATCAAAGGCTCTTGAATAATTTTTTCTGTTTGGAATAAAGGGACAGGTCATGTCCTGGTTCAGCAACTGGCTAAGGGATAGGAAATAGAGGATAGCACTAAATGAACACTTTTCCAAGTGGAGCAAGGTAAAGGGTAGGGTCCCCCAAGGTTCAGTACTGGACCTTTGCTTTTCAACCTCTTCATAAATGGTCTAGAAGTAGGAGTAAATAGCAAGGTAGCCAAATTTGCCAACAACACTAAATTATACAGGGTAGTAAAAACTGAGAGGGATGGTGAGGAGCTCCAGAGGGATCTCTTGACACTGGGGGGGGGGGGTGGGCAAACCAGTGGCAAATGAGCTTAAGTACAGAGTAATGCATGTTGGGGCAAAAAAAAAACCAATTAAATTTATAAAGTCATGGGGTCTGAATTCTCTGCTACAAACCACGAAAAGGACCTTAGTGTCCTGGTGGACAGCTCAATGAAGGTTTCAACCCAGTGTGCTGCAGCAGTGAAGAAAGCAAACTCAATGCTAGGGATCATTAGGAAGGCTACAGAAAATAAGTCAGTGAGTGTCATTTTGCCTCTTTATAAATTTATGGTAAGGCCCCATCTGGAGCATTGTGTACAATTCTGGTGGTCATCATACCTCCAGAAGAATATTATGAAAATGGAAAAGTGCAGAGGAAGGCAACCAGAATGATTAGGGGACTGGAACACCTTCCTTACCATCTGAGGCTGCAACGGCTGAGCCCCTGCACTCTTGAATGATGGCGTCTAATTGAAGTTTATAAAATAATGCACGGTGTGGACAAAATAGATAAGGAATAACTGTTTTCCCTACTGCACAACACCAGAACTAGGGGACACTCCATGAAACTTTTGGGTGCTAGATCTCAAACCAATAAGAGAAAGTACTTTTTCTCCCAGAGGATCACTGGTCTTTGGAACTCCCTACCAGAAGAAGTAGTGACAGCTGTCAGCCTTGACAGCTTTAAGAGAGGATTAGACAAGTTCATGGAGAACAAGGGTATCAATGGCTATCACTATGGATGTCTAAGGACAACCTCCGGTTTGGAGAGATAGGCAGGATATCTCTCTCTCATTAATGCAGGCAATCATAAGCAGATGAAGACATCTGCTTGGGAATACCCTGAAGCAAATGGTGAGCCACTGTGTGAGACAGAATGGATAGGCTGTGGCCTGTTACAGCAAGGCTGTTCTTACGTTCTAAGTGAATGAGAAGGCAGTGGTTTGCAGGTAACTATTTTCTTCTATGATCTTTGTACTACTACTACTACTACTACTACTACTACTACTACTACTACTACTACTACTACTACTACTACTACTGTGTAACAAAATGAGAATTTTACCAGAAATTCCACTCTGCAATGTCTTCCTCTTTGCACTTGGGGTTTAGAGGGCTTTGTATTAACCGTCTTTGAGTTTAAAATGCAGTGAGCTGCAGTTTCACACAAACATTTAGGAACATATGCTTTTAATTTAGTTCAAACCCCAACCTTTTCTTTTTATAGAAAATGCATGTAGAGTGGACAGGACTCATGATGTGGACCATTAACCAAAGAGCAGAAATAAAAAAAGATCAAAAAGAAGGAGTACCTGGAGCAGCATAAATTATTTATGCTATATGTAACTTTCAAATGTAGAGTATTTCCTTCCACTTCCTCTCAACTTCTGTGACAGTCTGGTGGCAGTCTAGAGCTGCTAGAAAGTTCTTATCCCCTTCTATATGAGCAAAGGTAAGGGGGGCGGAAGCAGTCAACAGAGCTGGGCTAACAGTTAATCTTTTCCTTTGGAAACAGAAAGCAAGGGAAGGCCTCAGTGTCTTCTCTTTAATTTTAAGCCAGGCTTCTGTAACTTATAATCAGTGCAAAGCACCGTATGAAAACTATGGGTGACAACTGCACATTTTAAAGCTCCTATAAAATTCAAAGGCCTGCATTTACCTTGGTTCTATCACAAACTACAAACTTGTTTTCCCATAGCACATAAACTCAAGATTCCATTAAATCTGTGAGGAAATTTGTGAATTGTATATTTATTTAATTTTAAAAATGAACCAACAGACATTCTCTACCATCCCTAGATGAGAAATGGGCTAAACATCAGGACTGCTCAATCATTGAGAACAATGGAGCATTGGCCTCATCCAGCAGATGCTGAGGCATAGCATTGGCAACCCCCCATCTGTTCCTCTTGAGTCTCTTTTATTCAGCCTTCTGATAAGCTCGCTTGAGGTTACAGTGGTGCTGTTGAAAACAGTTATCTCATCACTGCTAAGCTAGTATATTGTCCTCAGTTGTGTGAGGGATGCTATCTTATTTCCTATGTCGATAAAAGACTCAAATTACAGTCCAGTCATCTTTTATTATGTGGTACAGAAAGTGTGCCATTTTGTCCTTAACTACAGGCCTCCCCTTCACTATCACTGAACGTTTTCCTCAGTAGTCTGGAAGATTACTGAGAGAGAGAAGGGGGGGGGAGATTGACTTGAAATAAATAATTTAACAGAGACGTCTGTTCTTCTGGTCAGTTCCATTTGCTTCCTGGGAATTTAGCTCAGAGGGGAAATAGAGAGGGACTCATTAATGAACTTCATCAGTTTTGGCTTTGAGGTCAACTTCCTTTGATAACAGGTGGCTAAGCAGAGCTCCAGGCTGTTGAAGGTGGTCATGTGCACCACAGACCAACGGATGCACTCAAATCAACTGGCACCTTTCCTGAGGCTGATAAATTGCTATGCACATTGATGGAAGGTAGAAGAGAAAAAGCACAGAGCAGAGAGCTTGTGCCATCAGCACCTGAAGGGACCATCAATCATCCTGAGAAAATTCTGTTTTGTATTTTGCAACATTTATCTGCTTGAATATAATCTCAGGATTCGTCTTTCAGCATAACCATTTGCCATGCTGGGATTCTAGGACACACAGTTCATGCTTTTCATGTTGAAAAAATAACCACCAATCCTTCCTTCCTTCCTTCCTTCCTTCCTTCTTTCCTTCCTTCTGGCTAGAGCATTAATGCCAATAAACAATTAGACATACAAAGTAAACTCACATCAAATCAGATACAAACAGACATTGAGGTGTGATGTGCTCTGGAAGGGTCTACCTAAATAGCCACATGTTTAAAGACCATTTAAAAATTCCCTATCAGGCAGATTTTGGATGGTAAGCTGTTCTGGAGACAAGGGGCAACTACTGAGAAGGCCTGGTTGCAGTCTTTTTTTCAGGGTCAGGGTCCTCAACTGCCCTGCCTGGGAAGAACAAGTAATATATATGGGCATTTCTCATTAGAAGCATGTGTTTTGCCATGTAACAAGGTCAAAAACTGTTTAGGGCTTTGTATGTTAGCATCATCACTTTGAAGTTGATGCGGAAGTAGACAGATAGCCAGGGTAAGGTAGACAGGATGGAGAAGACATGTTGATATTTCTTCACCCCGTTGTCAGTCTGGCTGCCATGTTCTGGACCTGATGGAGCTTCAGCATCAACCTCATAGGCAGCCCCACATAAAGACCATTGCAGTAGTCTAATCTCAAGATCAAAAGTGCATGAACCAGCATAGTGAGGGCCCCAGTATCCTGATGTAGGAATGCAGCTGAGTAGTCTTGTCAAAACACAGCAGACTTCAAACACTATCTGGGATTCCACAAAAAGTGTTGTTTCCAAGAGAATGCCTAAGCTGCACACATCAACCTTAGCAAGAGAATTACCGCCCTCCCAAAAAGGCAATTTCCCAAACCAGAGAATTGGGGCCACTTGCAGGACTTTCATCTAGTCCACATTCATCCGGAGGCTGCTCTTCTTCATCCACTCTTGTGTGTCCTTCAGGCAGGGTTCAAGGGATGTGACAACATCCACTGCAGAGGGTTGGAAGTAGAGACAGAGATGGGTGTCATCAGGATACTGATGACACAAACGTCTGAAATTCCTGATGACCTCTCATAGAAGCCTCATTTAGACATTAAATGGCACTTGCAAGATGATTGACCCCTGTGGAGCCCCATACTTGAATTTCATTATGTCAATTAAGACCTAATGTGTCAGATAAAAGCTCAGTATAGTCCTGTGTCCCCACACAGAATTGGACCAGGTATCTATGGGGAAGGGCACATAAGATAGACTGAAGTGTAATAGCCTTCCATATTTTTGCTACCTAGTCACTATTATTCAGATGTACTCTTCCTTTAAACCTGGAGGCAGTATTTAGGCATGATTGCTAGGAGCCAATACAGACTTCCCTCTCTTAATTCATCTAATCCCCTAATAAGATGCTAATAACCATATTTTATGATAACAAAATTCACAGTGCCTATGAGCAATTTGAAATGGTACTATCTCTCAGTTTTTAGCTATAGTGGATGACCCCATGTACTAGTATTATGAGAAAGGTTTTTTAAAGGTCTTCCCAATCATTTTCTTTGTACTGTGCATAATTATATGCACCTCTACTATGACCTTATTTCCAAACTAAAAGCCCCAGACAATGTGTCCTTTCTTCATAGAAAAGTGATTTCAATCTTTGGATATTCTGGTTGCTTTTTTTTCTGCATCTTTTCCAGTACTACAATGTCTGTTCTGGGTTGCATTCACCAGAACTATACATAGAATTCCAAGTACAGTTGCACCACACAGCTATAGCAAAGCCAGTATCATACTGGCAGTTTGATTTTCAATTTCGTTCTTAATGATCCCCAACACAGGGGTTGCCTACTTCACAGCCACACACACTAGTTTGATATACTGTATTCATCATACGCTATCTACCACAACCATAAGATACACCAGTTTAAGAAGTGAGTCCTACTAAAGAAACTTCTCTACATTTTTTTCATTGAAAAATAATCAGCATAAACAAGCCCTCGAAAACCATGTCATTGTAAACCAGTGAATGAAATGAATGCATCCATAAATTTCCATGACAATACATGAAAATGTGTTAATTTTTAGAAGTTGAATTATGAGTTCCAGATTTGTACCTACAATCAACAGAAGCTCAACAGAACAGATGATTAGTGAAATACAAGTGTTTTTCATTGAAATGCAATAAACCCACACATCTGGAAATCAAATGAATCATGTGGCTCAAAATCAACAGAGTACTTGTTAGAGACTGGGGAATCACAATACTTACAATTGCAATTTGTTCATTAAAAGCACTATAGTATGCTGCTAATCCTGTAGCAGTAATTAATTTAACACTGGTAATCTAAGATGTTTTTAAATTTCATTTTATAAGGGTTTTTAAAGCACAATTCTATTGGTAAAAGAGGGAGGAAAGCTATCAAAAAAGGTTTATTACTGAAATGCAGATCAATGAACTGTACCTTTCAAACCTCAGAGGAATTGCCTTTTATAGTCAGAAGGTCAATTCAGATTGTGGAAGAGCAGCTATTAAAGTAATCTGGCCCATAAGGATTATTCCCAGTTTGGTAGTAAATTGCACAAAATGTCAGTCTTGGAGTTTGAATGATCTGCTATTATTTTATCAGAATGATCTTAATTTTTGTTCTAGCAGACACTTTATTTTACACCTTTCAATCCTCTTTTATTTCATTGTACAGTATATTTTAACCTATGTTTAAATACTTGCACATTCCTTGAACATGAAATGGACCAGAGGTCATGCCAATCTGGCTATATTGGACCAATGGAACTGAAAAAGCAGTGAACATGGAAAGGCAGTCAGATGGCAGGGTTTTGTTTAGAGGTACTCACATAGGACTTACGAACGTACCGTATATCAGTACAATTTTTCTGCCAAAACTAGAACAGCAAACAATGCTCTCTCCATTCAAACTAAATAGCTCAAAAGTCTGATATGGTAAGGTCATTGTAGTAGCCTTGATTTTAACAAAATACCAGATGCCCCTTCTTTCCATGGGCCCCAGTACCTTCCACATTACCAAAAGGGTTCTGTGGGAAACTTTAGACCATCAGGGTGAAAATCCGAATTTTTTTTAATTTCTAAAAACATTCTACAGATGACGTCATAGCCTTATATTGTATAACTGAATGGATATTATTTCAGCCTGTTTCATACATGAAGGACATGCCTGTGTAGATTTTGTTGCGTGTACACTGGCTGAATGCATACTAAATAGTTGCAACTTGAGCATCTATTGTCTCCACCTACTCGGAAAGATCTTGTGCAATTAAACGTTTTTCTAAATTACTAGATATCCATGCAGGGGAAAAGTAACATTTGAAACAGTCTAAGGCAACAGATGAATGAAGGATGTCTGCATAAATGAGTTTACAGAGGACTGTACTTTATCTGAAAACATCTTTTCAAAGAAGGAGAGATCAAAGTACAGCTCTCCAGGTATTATGGGATCAAACATCAAGTATTTCTGTCCTTTGGCTACATTTGTTAGGGCTGGTGGTGGGAATGACAATCTAACAACATTTGAAAGAGTGTAGTGTGTCTACTCTCAATCTAAAGGCTGTTTAATCCTTGTCTAGTCTGAGCCTAACAAAATACAAGGGAGAGCGTAGAACTTTAAATTGTTCACTCAATCTGTATGATTTGTGACCCTTCACTGACTTGCATTGGAAGGCCAAAATAATTACTACATTATTTTTTCCCTCCTGTTGTTAATGAAATTTGGAGTCATGATGGACCTTCTATTTACCAGATTTCCAAGAGTTGGTTTCCAAAGTGTCTACTGGGCAACTTTGAAGTTGATTTCAACAACAACAAAATAAAAATGTCAAAACATTTTAAACCCAATCCAATATGCTTCACTCCCTGGGAACAAATTAATATGCAAAACTACTTTGTTTGGAACCAAATCTGGCCATTTCCATTTCTATCTGGAACTTGCTCAAAATAATTGGAGTCAGGCTGATTTGGGTTTTTTTTTTCCTTTTTCAAATTGCATACACTTCTACAACCCTCTTCTCTCATCATACTATTCCCCAAGAGAAGTGTTAGCACCAATATTCATTGGCTGCATATAGGTAGCAGATGCGTACAGTCCTCAGTCCTCAACAATCTCATTCATTCATTTCTGTACCATTTAGTGTACATTACTCTAAATGGTTTACACAAAAAAACAGTAACCCCAAAATATTATCATTGAGCAACAGCAACAACAAAAATTCAAAACCAGAAATGCAGTAACTAAATTAATCCGCAAGTGATGATGGACTACAGGAAAACCTGTCAATATAATTTACAGGAAGATGCCCCTAAAATCTTCCTGAATTGATACAACATTGTCTTAAGCATCCTCTTAAAGGATGGAAGAGAGTGCCTTACAAATGTCCACCAGGAGCCCATTACATAATTTGGGAGCCACAGCTGAGAATACATGATTCCTGGTGACTGTCTTCTTAGTCTCTCTCAGTGTAACAACTCAGTGTTGGAGGGTTGGGCAAAATCTCACTGTCCAGCAGTAGGACCAAGGGATTTCTCCCAGGTCAAGAGCTTGCTTCTGCTCAGCTCCTTTTCCCATTTTGTCACATAGAACAGTGATTCTCAGCCTTAGATAATGCAGGTGTCCTTGGACTGTAGCTCCTAGAAGCCTTTAGCATCAGCTGTGGTAGCTGGGACTTCTGGGAATTACAGTCCAAGAACACCCCTGGATCAGTCGAGTTTGGGAACCACTGACTTATATCATCCACTTACATGATGTCCATTTCTTTAATCTATGGAATGATAATTTTAAAATCGAACTTGATATTCAGCCAAGAAAAAGATTTTTAAAAGCTAATTCAAACTACGCTTAAAGTTAAATGTCATTGTATTTTTTTACATTAAACATAAACATAGTACTACTTCTTTATTACATAAAGATTTTATAGTTTTGCTCCTACTAATATCTTTATGAAACATTTTTTGCCAGTTTCGCATGTTAACCACATTGATTAAAATAAAGCTAAAATTGCATTTTCCCTGACATTTTTTATTTGTCGAGTTAGAAATATTTCTCTACCATCACACATATTTTCCTTCCCTTCCCTTTTTACTCCCTTGGGAACAATTTGTGATTAAAATGCTTCTAGCTCATGCATTTCCATACACAATCCACTTCATGAATGGGAAGGAGCAGACAAAGGAGACTATGACTATCTTCATTTATTTGTAAATATAATTAATCTGATTCACAGATAGGATGACACCTGTTTTGATGCAGGCCTATCTTTCTTTCTCAACATCTACCATTGAATCCAGCATAACCAGAAAGGGAGAGTCCTGCCCCACATCTTTAAATATGGGGTTAAGTGGACATTTATCAAAGAAGGAACTATTGCAGTTCATAAGAATTCAAGATTATTGCTGTGGGATTTTTCTTGTTACTCCTAACAATTTTCAGCTCAGCAGCTGAGGAGGATAGAGGGAAGCTAGGTCCCATGTTGCCAAACAAACATAATATGCAGGACAATGTGCCGTTATTCCTATTTTGTACAATCTATTAATACATATTCCTGCTGGTGCTGCCTTGGCAGCTCACTTATGAACACTCAAATCCTATGACATTTTTAATATATGGAGGCTAGAATACCTCATTATTTCAATGTCGCTGAAAGGTATGCCTGGAATAAAGTTTAGAACCTGTACTTATGGACAGTCACCACTACCACATGAATATATGTACTGTATACTGAATGGGAAAGATTGAAGGCAAAAGAAAAAGGGGACGGCAGAGAATGAGATGGTTGGATAGTATCATCAATGAAACCAACATGGATTTGACCAAACTCTGGGAGGCAATGGAAGTCAGGGGGGCCTGGCATGCTCTGGTCCATGGGAACATGAGGAGTCGGACATGACTGAATGACTGAACAATAATACTGAATGTGTACAGTGAGCAGGATGGCACATACTGGAATGAACCCCAAAGTTTGCTTGGTCATTGGTTATATCAAAGGCCAACAAAACAACCACCTTTTCTAGATTATCAGAAACACTGTCTCTCCATAGGTTCTTGACTGAATGCCCTAATGATAAATATGCAGTGCCCATGGAGGAAGCAGTGGGCTAACTAACATACTGACTCCACATATTTAGAATATGTGTGATAGGAAATGTATGCATATATTCTGAGCAGTCAGGAAAAGGATGACCGTGAGTCTCTTCTTGGTCACTACATGATTGTCCTGGTGTTGTGCTTTTGAGAGAGAGAGAAAAGCAGTATGGGACCCTTCCATTTCCCTCTCTTTCCAGTTCTACAGAATGTATAGAGTACATAAATAATATTTTCATGCAACTGGGAGTACTGCCTTGGTGTAAGGAACAGGTACATATCCAACACTGGCATGAAGGCAGCTATTTGTGACAGATATAGAATCCTTGAACCCAATGTGCTATTATAGTGATGGTGAACCTTTTAGAGACCGAGTGCCCCAACTGCGATTCAAAACCCACTAATTATTCGCAAAGTGCCAATACAGCAATTTTAACTCAATACAGGTGGCTGTGAAGGGGGCGATGTCAGCTGCCCACAGGAAGGGCTCCGAGTGCCACCTTTGGCACCCATGCCACAGATTCACCAACACTATGCTATTACAACATAATGCTATATAACTTTTATCAGAGTAGGAACCCTGAGCACATACTGAATGCTACAATGAACAACAAAAATTATTCTATAGCTATTACATCCCACTGTGTAGTAGACATCTCAAAGAGTGATTACAACAGTAGCCAAATGCCATGAAGATGAGAGAGTTTTGATAGCTCTTCTCAGCTGCACTGATTTCAATCTAACTCTTTCTAATACCTAATTCAAAAGAAATGCCTTCATGTATTAATTCCTCCTGTAGGTTTTTTTTTTTGTATGCTCAGGGAATATTTTGGCTGCTGCTGAACATTAATTGAGCAAATTGCTAAACAATTCTGTTTCTCACTACTTGGGGAGTAGGGGGAAACTCACCACAATATATTCTAACTTGCTTCCTAATAATTAAAATATATTTTACCATTATTATCTTACAATACCACATTAGCATGTAACCATTATTGTACTTTATATCTTTAGTTCATAAAATGTAATACATTTTGCCATGTGATCAGAATTGCAACATGCTATGATGTACAACTCATAGTCACAAATAATACACTGTTATATGCCACCTTATTATAGCATGGTATTTTAAATTATATTGTGTTAAAGAAACACTACACAATCACCTTTCCTCCACCAGTCCTTTTAAAAAGATACTCAATCCATGGGAAAAATGTAATCAAACCATGTAATGCTCTTCTCTTTTTTTGCCTCTCCCCCTAGAGAACCCTAACTCCCCCATCCCTACCTGTTAGTTACCCTTTTATGCAGGAAATAATAAAATACTTTTTAGAAGATATTCATTCATTCATTCTATTGGATTTGTATACCACACCACCTAACACAAAGGTTACTATGGGTGGTTTGCAGTCACTTTTGCAATCACCTTTATTATGTTAACATTTTCACTTGATAAATAGTATTTGTCACCTTCGCTGCCATCCTGTGCTCCCCCTCCGCTACTTCTATCATGGGCCTGCCTGGAGTCTGGTGTTGTTTGCCCCAGCTCGCCTCTTGCTGCCCCCATGGTGGCCTCGCTTCGGAGGCCGCCACCACCGTCGTTGCTCCCCCGGTGTCCTCAGCTAATTTCCATCACCATGGGCAGCTTTGGAGGGCCGCCGCTATGTTGCTTAGGACTGGGGGGCTGCTGAGCTTCCTTCTGTCGGCCTGGATGATGGTGGGGCGGGGTTTCCCTGGACAGTCTGGACGATGGTGGGGGGTTTGGGGAGGTTCATGAAGGTCTGGGAGTGGTGAAGGACTGCAGGAGGGCTTCGTCCTGATCATCCTGACCAGGGCTTCGTCCTGATCATCTGCCAGACTGCCAGAAAGTCATCAGTATGCTGATGACATGCAGCTCTATCTCTCCTTTTCATCTTCTGCAGAGGAGGCAGTACGCTCCCTCGATCTGTGCCTGGAGGCGGTCCTGGAATGGACTAGGAATAACCGGCTCAAGCTCAACCCAGAGAAGATGGAGGTTCTGTTCTTTGGGGTGTCCTCGTCTGGGTACAATGGCCCTCTCCCTAGCCTGGGGGGTGTTTCCCTCCAGCCTACAGACAGGGCCAGGAATCTGGGCATCGTCCTGGACTCAGCCCTCTCCCTGGAGGCCCAGGTGATGGCTGTCTCCAGGGCTGCTTTTATCCATCTCCGCAGGATCGCCCAGATTCGCCCGTACCTCAACGAGTCCTCCCTGAGGACAGTAGTGCAGGCCCTGATGATTTCGAGGATCAACTATTGCAATGCCCTCTATGTGGGGTTGCTATTGACCCTCCTCCGGAGGCTCCAGCGGGTGCAGAATGCGGCGGCCAGGCTGGTGGTGGGTGCTCGTAGATTCGAGCACATCACCCCAGTTTTGGCTCGCTTGCATTGGCTACCTGTTGTCCTCCGGATCAGGTTCAAGGTCCTGGTTTTGATTTTCAAAGCCCTCCACAGCTTGGGACCAGAGTACCGGCGGAGCGTATCTCCCAGAGGTCAACTGGGTCCAGACCCACGAGAATGGCACAGGCACGCTCACTGAGGGTGGCCACACCCAGAGAGGCGCAGAAATCGCACAAAACCTTTTCTGTGGTGGGACCTACAATGTGGAACCATCTTCCCAGTGAGCTGCGCCTTGCAGTGTCCCTGCCAGCCTTCAGGAAATCCCTGAAAACCCATCTATTCAGGGAGGCTTTTGGCGACCTTTTTAGTTAATTTCTTTCCTCCCCCCCTTCCTTCTTCTTTGCTGTCATTGCCATCTGTTGTGGGGGGTTATGATCCCCCTCCTGTTTTTATTGCCTTTTACTTATTTTTATCCTCATTTCTTTTCTTGTTTTTATTGTTTAGTTATTTAAAATATTTTATCCCCCTTTCTCCTTAAAAAAGGTGCATTTAAGCTGATAAATACATAAATCATCTACCATTCCATATAAATTACTATATGTCTTGTGCTTCCTCCTGCACAACCAAATCCCTGATTGGTTATATACTGTATGTGAACATCTACGGCGAAATTCACTTACATGCACAATCATATTAGTTTTCACACTAGGTCAGAGTAACTTGGAACAACTAATTGTGACTAGCTAATGAGGTACTAGGGGGCATTTAGGGTCAGGCACTTTTCACCTAATTGCACAACAAAACTTATCTCAGCATTTCACCAATTAGCTGCTTTTAGCCACAGCAATTTCTCAAAACATATGTGAACATCAGCAGGATTCTGATCTATGTTACAGAGAACTGAACTGTACCAAAAAGGATCCTTCTGGGCTCAAGCCAACAAAGTGTGGCTTGGAATAATAATTTTCCAGTATCTTCTCTTTAACACAATCAACAGTACTGCCCTAGTTCATTTCTACTTTCTCTACCCTCATTTCCACTTATGCCTTTTAGAAGAAACATACTGATTTACAGTATATATTGTGCTGCAATAAACCAGGAGTTCAAATCACAAGTGTATACTTAACAGGAACATTTAGCCATATCTGGGTCTATAACAAGTAATAATTTTTGTAAAAATGTGTTTGTTACATTGAGGCTTTAGAAATTTCAGAATATATTAGGTATCTACCTAACACATTATGGACTGTATCCCTCATACTTTTATCAGTGAAACAGCCAAGGGGAGCAGTTTGTCATTCCTATGCATGGCCTCAAAACCTGCTGTGGGAGTTAGATTTTTAGATGTAGAAGTTACAGAAAAGAGGTTATAGAGAAAAACAGAGGTGGAGGAGGAGGCCCTCTTGCAAGACCCAACATCATTCACACAACACTAGATTTCATCCAAGCTGTAAAAACCTCACAAACAAATAAATAAATTCCTCTTATTAAAATCAAAGCTCCTGGAGTCATTTTCAGAACAAGTAAAAATGACGACAGCAAGGCTTTCAAAATAACAAGCAAACATACATGAAGATCATTAATGAGAATAGGAGGTTGGAAGCACACAGAAAATCAATCTTTTATCAGTGGACATGTGTTTCAATTTTATTTGTCAAGTGTATTATTTCATATGATTTCAGTACGAGTGCAATTCAGAATGAGACTTCTTAAAAATTAGTTTACTAATGGTTCCTAAGAGATACTGGTTTCCACTTAGAGTACACAAAATTTCAACATGAAACAGATGTCTCTGCTGATCTTTTCCATTTTTCCTTTTTGAACATATTGAAAAGAATGAACTGACTGAAATATTTCAATAACGTTTTAATCTCAAATGTTTATTTGGTTAAACATATTTGTATGGGGGTTTTGATCATGTATTTTAGAAGGTTCACCATGTGAACTTCAGCTTTCCCCAGGAAAGATGCCAAGGTTTTAGAACACAGAAAATAATCAGTGTTTCATCTCTTGCATCCTGTCAGGCCAGAGGTGACCTCTGCCAAAGAAACAGAGATCTAATATTGTCTGAACCGAGCATAAAAACAAGGTTGCATAGACAGAATGGGATCATGTATTGTGAGGAAGCAAAAATGCGCTCTCCTCTCACATATGAAACCAAAATTCAGGCATCAATATGGGATATGAAAACAATTTCCGTATCTACATACATGAAAGGAAACCTGATTTAAATAGATTCAGAAGGAACTAGTAATTCACAGATGTTATCTGGGTTATCAGTGTTCTTCCCAGGCTAGCACATGTTGTCTGGAATCCTCTTGCATAATTTGTAAAATATTAACCAGATGTTTTCATCTTCCCGTGATCAGGATACGTCATTTCAAGTATCTGAAATTATACCCACTTTCCAGGTTCTGAGGCACCCCTAGAATCCCCTTGGAAAGCCTTTGGGACCTTAAGAAAGGGGGGGCTCTTTAACAGTCTAAAATTCCTGTTAGATCACAACCAGTAACACTCATCTCACCATCAGAAACCCAGCACCACTTTTTTGGGTTATGAATGGCTATTCCTAACCAATCACCAACTCCATTCCTAGTTAAACATTACACCTACAAGCTGCTGTGTGGTCAGTTGGATATTGGACTTACACACCAGGCGTGAGAGAGGAAAGACATGCCCTCCCATGTTATTTCTCAAAAGAGAGAAATCAGGAATTCATACTGTTTCTACCAACAAAGCCCTATCAAGTAAACTAACATTAAAATTCCACTGTAATGAATGTGGTTAGATTTAAAAAAAAAAAACACTAACATTTATTTTAAGATTGAGGGATCCAACAAGAGAACTCATCAACAGATTGTTACTTATATCTCGTCTCAATCAGATCATTACAGAAACTGGAAGTTATTTTAGATATCACCTCTCAAATTACATCTCAGCTAATGAGTTTAGACATATGAGGTCTAACCTTTCTATAAGATCCTTTCTGTCGCATTTTCAGTTAACTGAAGAAATAAGAGGCGACAGAAATGGCCCTGCTAAAATTGACACATCCTGTTTAAATCCCAATGCATGGTTATTCATAGAATCTGAAAAAGAGAACAAATGAGTCTACTAGGTCATTTAAACTATCATTCTACCAGAATGTCATATGATTTGATCAGTTTTCAACCAGACTGTCACGATTTCCTTGCTAGATTGAAATTAGGGACAGGATATGAATGTTTGTCCTTTGAGTTTAATTTATGGGCGTTTGAAAGTACCTCTGTTATTTACGAAGTAAACACATGTGAATATGGCCTAGAGCAATTTTAATGCATACCTCTGTAGACTTTGGGTACATTTGTAGATGATCAACAATCAAAAACTGCATACTTCTCTTCCATATCCCCCATTTGTAATATCTCATACATGGATAATATAATCAAAATACAAGAGCTGGGAAGAAGCATATAACTGTATTTAAATACTGTCTTTAAATACATCTTATGGAGTCCCCACCACCACATACAACAAAATATTCATTAAATATGTTCTCTAAAAATTATTTTCTGAGAATTTTTTTAGGAACCCTGTTCCTCATCTCAATTACTTAATATATCAAATCACTGACATGGTGAGAATTTTATTCCATTTCATCACCCAGAAATAAATGTTGAGAGTATATTTTTGCTCTGTGCTAGAATGTATATAAAAATATTTTAAAGGACGTGGAACTTAAATATCATTTTGAGGAAGTTTCCAATGATGTTTTGTCCACAAAGAAATTCACCTACTAGATATGCAGTTATACTTGTTGGCTGGAAACAAGTCATAAGTCACAGCTAGAGTAGTCCCATAACAGGATTCTAGTGAATCAACACATACACCAGTTACATGGATTCAACAGGCCTACTCGAAGTTGTTTTAACAGATTTCAGCAATTATGTTTTCTCAGAACTGCAGTCCTGAAGATATTTTCAAAGGTTATTTTTTAAAAAAATATGTCAGCATTGCTATACCAACTCCTACAGTTTTGCTTGGTTGCTTTCATGCAAGAAGGGAAAATTTGAAAGGAATTTTGCAGCCTAGCATCACTCTCTTTTCCTTTTCTGACACAGAATATAGATGTGCAGGGAATTTTGTTCATTTTTATAAGGTGGAACGGGAGGAGGTTGAGCTACCCATGCCACTGCATCATAAGCACTCAATAAATTTGTCATTTAAAGTCACCTGTTGTTATCAAAGCATGTGGAGTCCATTCATATGGATAGAAGTGCACTACCCTGACCACCACATGGCAAAGAAACAGCCTGAAAGAGAGGAGAGCTGCTATAGCAAGTAGTTTATCCCTGAAAGCTAAAACCCTGGGTTTTTTGTTCATGTGGAGAAGCTACACATATATAGCAGCCTCCTAATCTTCAGACTGTTGTTTAAAAAAAACACCATTAAAGCATTCTGAAACAGATGTTTGGAACATCTTGAAAGTGATTGTTGGAGGTGCGAGTCAATTAACTCCCCACAAAAGGTATGGATCCCATATGGTAAGATGATGACTGAATAGGCCTTATATATTGGCCTTTAATTCCCAAACCCACCACTTCACTAGCCAAGTTAAGTGGAATACTTCTCACAGTTATGGTGAAAACAATAGGGATTTGGAACATGTCAATGAATTCATCTTTTCCCACCTCTGTCTTGTATCTTCAGCTATTCACAGTTCCCTGTGCAGTGATCACCTCTAGGTTAGACATAAATGACTATATAATGGTCAATCAAACTGTAAGTCTGATAAACCACTCTTCAAAGGGCTGCCATGAATCAGTACTGACTTGGTGATACATATGTATTGTTAATCTTGGGTGTGGTTATGAACAAGAGATACAAAAGGGCATATTGGGTAAAATGGTGAAATTCACACAAAGGCAAGATGGAAAAGTGATTTCCACAGGTGTACTGCAGTGGAGTCTATAGGAATCAAGCACATGCCTGCTTTTCTTAGGTTCGTCAGTAGTACTTATGGTATGGGGATGAATGTTTACAATCCTAATTTGAGAACTCTTTATAAGGATATTAGTGTAATAGCTGAAAATGAAGACCTGAGAACATAGATCTTGTTAAATGCTCAGAATGGACGTCTACCCAGCTGTGGGGAAGGAGAGAACAATTTCCACAACACAGTAAGAATTTCTATAAGCAGAAATACCAAACTGAGCATACAATTTTTAAAATTCCTGCTTCTGCTGGTGAAAAATGGCAGTAACTGGTACTTGTTATTCTATCTTGGAAATGTTGGGCTTCAAAAAAATCACTGCGGCATGATCGCTTAAGGAATGTTAAGCAGTGTGTGTAGAAGTCCATTTTATGCCCTTCTGCAAGGGATATGAAGCAACTATGGTCTTTCTCACACGGCGTATGTGTGTTGTGTCGTTACAGTCGTGACCAACTATTCGTGACCCCGTGTCCATGGAGTTTTCTTGGCAGGAATACTGCAGTGGTTTGCCAGTTCTCAAACCAGTTCTTTCACTATAATTTCTGTTCCACTAAAACCAAAATATAGTGTTTCCAAAACATAAATATAGAGAAATTCTAGAAGAGGTAGCCATGTTAGTATGTACTAGCATATCAAGCCAAAACAAACAAAAATAAAAAAGAAGATAAAAACATGACACCTTACAGACTAATTGCTATATTTTAATGTGAGCATTCCTGGAAAAGTATGAAGATGTGGACTTGTCCACAAAAGCCTCACATTTACTGTAAATCCAGCAGTCGTTGTCGTTGTCGTTGTCATCGTCATTGATCTTCTTCTTCTTCTTCTTCTTCTTCTTCTTCTTCTTCTTCTTCTTCTTCTTCTTCTTCTTCTTCTTCTTCTTCTTCTTCTTCTTCTTCTTCTT